>OY987205.1:42229188-42608886 GCA_963920795.1 Eutolmus rufibarbis
ATAGGCAACAATGCAGGTAAGATCGAAGAAAATAAAGAATATTATACTTGAACTTTTAAACATTATTTTTCGTTGTAGCATGCGCAAGCACATTGCACATAAAATGTAGAATTCAACTCTGTGGCATTATTGTCGACAACATTTTATCTTCACTTTTTTTTTTTTAGCGTAGACACTGCCAATTACAAAAGTGAACTCAAAAAATTTCACCGAAAAAAACCATTCTCGCAATATCATTTCGATTCTATGCTTAGTTTCGTTTCCGTTACAGAAAACCTTAAAAACTATACAAAACTACTTGTACATATCACTAAAAAAAACTTTTTACATTTTTAAAAATTAAAGTAAATTCAAATGTAACTACTATGTAAAGTGAAAAGAAATGAAAAAAAAAATATTTCTTCAACGTTTTTGCTTAATTAATTATAGGGACTTCTTCTTGACTAAGTTTTTAAATGATTAAACATTTTTAAAAGCACGTTTAAGATTTACATTTAAAGAACAACTATTGTAGGTAGTTAGACTCTCTATTTTTAATTTTCCTGCCAAGTGCACTTTATGCTACTCTTAAAAAAAGACAAGTAACTTTCAGAATTAGTCTCATGTACGCAAGCAAGAAATGTTTTCTTAGCTCTTCCATTCTTCGTTTCTTGACACTATAAAATCTCTTCAAAAATCTTTTTAAGATCTTTTTTCAAAAAAGACGTTTTTTTAAAAACTGACGTATAGCAAAAGCATATGTTATATTTATAAAAGAAAACAACAAAAAACAAAAAAACAACTTTCATGCCAAAATAAGCGTTTATAAGCGAAATTATATCATCTTAAGACATTTCCGAAGTTGCTTAGATCAGCCATTAGCCTTTAGCGTTGAAGGGCGTAAAAAAAAATTATATAAAGAAGAGGTTAAGTAAAATTACAAATGATAAATAAAACCTTAGAAATCAAATTTCAATTGACAGATATTATGAAATAAAGTGTCCTGTACAATGACAACAATTTGAGTGAAGTAATATTTAGTAAAATCTCATAAATTTTAAACATGTTTCTAATGTAGAATATACCTAATGAACTTTTGACAGTGATCATCTTCATAAATTTTTGGCCTATTACAGTATAAATGAAAAACAAAAAAGAAGAAAAACAAATGAAAGCTTTATATTATTACAGTAGTGGTAAACTTTATTGATAATTCTTATAATAATATGTAAATAATGTGAAGCCAACTCACTTTCAACTTCCCATGCCGAACCCTTATTATGTTATTATTTTATTTGTACTGCATTTTTTTGGTTTTGTTTAATTAAGTAGATACATATACTATGTATGTGCATAATTCTTTTATGTGGTTCTTAATCATTATTTTTAAATAATCTGAATTATAGTGGCATTTTAATAGGATAGAAAATAATAGAACTATGAGATTATCTATCTTCCTATATATAAAACTTTTTCAAAGAATTAAGATCTTCATAAATGTTCTTGCAGATCTCTTCCTCACAACTAGTGGAATTACTAGTCTTTCGGAGTATGTAATGTAAAATCTTATATAATTTTTATTAAAGGCAGTTTTCAAATGCAACAATTAATAAGTTTATATAATTAAGATAAAGAATAGATTAGGTAGGAACATACTTTTTCTTTTCGTTTTGCTTACTATTTCGTATTCGCGAAATCTTAAAAACTTCAATCAATATTATATATAATAAAATTCTTTCAATTTCTCCTGCTGATAAAAATAGACTTTCAATAATGTTAGCTTTCAAAATCGACAGATTTTAACTTGTGGAAAAATATCGAAACGGAAAAAGCATTCTTAATTTTAAAAATATATTTTCAAATTCAGCTCTTAATATTACCATAGAAAAATAAAGACAAGAAGTTTCATCTAGAACAAATGAAGTGAAACGCTTCGTCGACGGTCTCACCTCCAGCGATGCCTCCAAAAGCTTTATATTGAAATGTTTTTGAAGGTTGCATATCCTACGGCTTGTTTTATTGCAAGCCCTCTGACGCTTTCTTATTGGGTTTTGAAAGCCCTTTTTTCTTTACATATATTTGGCCATGGATAACCGAATACACTTGCGAAAAGAATGAGATTGTGTGTGACGATGAAATATTCCATCGTTTGGATTGCATAATCCTTTTTATATGTATTTAAAATCTCTAACGCCTGTGCTGATTGTTTCTGCCTGGTGAATCGGCAATGATTTTTAAGTTTAATGTTCAGAAATCTTATATTATTCCAAGAAGGGAAAATTATTTTATGTGCTAATGTTTTAGTGACGAGAAGAGCGATATATAACTTCTTCATTAACGTGTTAATTTTTACTATACGACCGACCCATCCACAAATTCAACAAATATCTCTGCTATGTTCGCTAATAAGGTAAATCGGTCAAGGGGATGGAGAATTTAGCATTACATTCTCTTATTTAAAAATTATCTTTACTTTACCGTATTGAAATCTACCTCTTATTCTGGCTGCCGCTTAAAGGCCCTTTTTTAATGGTAGTTATGAAATTAAAGAAAAGTCTGGGACATAGGTATGTATGTACATACATATGTTATGCAGCTACTTTTAAATGGAATATATCGCAGTTGAAGTGTGCAAAGTTAAAAAAAATTTATTTAATTTTTTGTTATTCAACAATTCTCAATAGGTGTAAAACAGACAAAGTGACTGCAACAAATGACATGACGAAACTAATGGAAACTAGCTTTGAATTATTTGTAATTTAGGGTGAAGTGATCTATCTGCTCTGAAATTTTTTTCTGTTTCCCAAATGCAGTGTTTTCTTAGTAAAGTAAGGATGAAATAATCTAAAATAAGCATATGGTGTGAAGAGCACGGATTTTCTATTGAAAACCAATTATTGTGAAACTTATTGGTCTCCAACATGCATAAATTTAAAATATTTTGTTTAATATTTTTCTGGCACGCATTTTTGGGATACTTCAGTTTTAAAAATCTTCAAATGTAATTTGCATATCTGAAAGAAGTAGTCTGTTGGAGGCTGCAGCTTCCCGAAATCGCTTTGATTGGAGTAGTTTTTATGTTTTTCATGTTGAAATGATATATATTCTCCAGATCTCTTCAAATGTAATTCGCATTCGTGGCAATTTAATTTTGGTAAAATTTTATAAATTACGAAACCAACAGAATATCGTAGTGAAGGGTCTTCGACTAGCATGTCTTCATCAAATATCTCAATTTGGATTTTTTCACCGTGCTCTTCTTCCTGGCAAACATTTGCAAAATCTACCATTATATTTTCAGCACAAGTTATCTCTGTGGCATCCGTTATATTTTTAGCTTTTTTACTTTCGATGTCCTCAAAAGAATTTACTATTTCTTTACTGATGAGGAAATCTTCACAATCGTCTTCGCAATTTGAGGTAGCAGTTGAACATAACAGCTTATATGACATAATTTGTGCAATAATGTGATTAACATTATATAATGACGGATTTTTATTGAAACCACCTTTACTTCGAATTAAAGAAAACAAATTTTCAATAGGATCTTGATTTAATTTATATGTTAAAAAGAAAGGTTTTTCCGGATATTCTGCAAATAAATCATCTGTTAATAATAAGACTGAATTTATACTTTGAATTATTCCTTTAATCCAATAAGCTTGATTTTCGCCCTTAAATTTTAGATTTTTAACATACAAAAGCATTTCCTCCAAATATTCTCTAACTTTATTGTCTTTTCGCAGTGCGCATTTATAACTACTCTTATTAAAAGGTGATTTGCTATTAAAACAATCAAATAGGTTGTTCATTTTTTCAAAAAATATTGCGGAAGCTGCTGCAAACGGAGCAGTTTCTGCATTAAAATAATTAAGTGCATTTGCAGTTTTAACAACAGAACTACACATTTCCATGAAATCGTACCATCAGGGCTCTCTATATCTTTCTTTAATAACGTGTTTCGCACAGACTTAATTAAATGTGGAAAATCATAACTCACAAATATCTTTTTATTGTCATGAGAAAAAAAAGGTTGCTCTGAAGTGACACCCAATCTTTTAAAACAGTTCCTGTTATTCGAACCTTGGTCACATGTAATATTTCTTATATTAAATCCAAC
This sequence comes from Eutolmus rufibarbis, assembly GCA_963920795.1. NCBI lineage: Eukaryota > Metazoa > Arthropoda > Insecta > Diptera > Asilidae > Eutolmus > Eutolmus rufibarbis. Next base: position 42,233,288 of record OY987205.1, read on the forward strand.
ATTCTTACAATAATTTATATTAAGTAGTAGTTTTTCCATAAGCATTTCTCCAGAAATCGCACAGTCGGTACTATAGTAGCTTATAATATATTTAAAGTTTGAAAAGATCCCTCTGACCATGAAAACACAAATATACTTCGCATGTTTATTCTTTTTAACATCATCACCATCGGCATAACCAATAATTTCGTCCAATTTAATATCATAGGTTAGCTCCCGTCTAATAGCCATCTCATCAAAAATAAGAGTTGCTTCTCTCATTTCCGGTGGCCAGTCTCTTATAGTGCTTTTTAAGTTTTTAGTGATATCCGAATTAAAGCCTGGTCTAAGATTTTTAATTGGTTGCCAACGATACAATGATGAAACCGCAGGAAGGTTAAGATTCAAAACGTTTCGAAAATATTTATAAGTAGAGGGATTTTTGTAGTGTATATTCAGAGATAAATCTTTTTCTTCTGAGTTATATTGCGTCCGCTTCTTAGTTGACAAAACCATTTTCGAAAGAACTTTAGCATGTGGGCTAACATTTTGTACGGAATCAATGATGTCTGGTAACTTTTTTACTTCGTTGTGGTGCCGTCCCTTTTTTAAAATTTTTTTATATCGACAAGTTGTTAGCCTATTTTTGACTCTAGTAGTTTTAACGTTCTCCTTAAGAGTTTTATATTTCTTTAAAATTTTGTTGTAATTAAATCTATAATAAGAAGTTAGTTCTTCGTTCTTTAAACAAGAACTGCATTTTGCTTCAATATCAAGATTTGCATCAGAAGGTACGAAATTAAATGGCTCTACATGTCGGAAATCTTCGAAAGAGCACTCATCTTTTTTGAGCATAGTTGCATATGTTTTTCCTTCAAATAGAACAGGTATATGACCTTCCGGGAAATCCGGAGTTTCATGATCATCGCAACTTATATTCAATGATGGAACTGCATTTTTCTTTAATCTCTTAATTCCAACATCATTATTTGCGGAATGGAGAGAACAAACATATGCATTTTTTGCTTGAAATAAGTTTCCATGTAAATGACACGCCTCAACCCATTCATTAAATTTTTCGGTGTCTCTAGCTGGGAACTTAAAAAATTTCAAGTTTTCATCCGCCCGTTTTCTCTTTCCGCACGACACAATTACACATTTCACACCCCAAAGACTACTCATTTTCGTTGAAAGCGTAAATATAAAATTCAATTCAATTAAATTCAATATAAAACGATAAACAACAGCAATTCAAGAACGCAAAATTAAAATTAAAAAATAAAATTTCTTATTCAAAACGTATATATGTAGATATATATAATATATATGTAGATATATTTCCAATAAAGGAGAATATAACTAAATAAATAAAAAAGAATTATAGATTCTTTTTATATATAATATCTGTAAGATAAATAATCAAATTATCGAAAAGCAACGTGCACATCGAAATGCAAAACAGCAGTGAGCTCACCAGGCAGAAACAATCAGCACAGGCGTTAGAGATTTTAAATACATATAAAAAGGATTATGCAATCCAAACGATGGAATATTTCATCGTCACACACAATCTCATTCTTTTCGCAAGTGTATTCGGTTATCCATGGCCAAATATATGTAAAGAAAAAAGGGCTTTCAAAACCCAATAAGAAAGCGTCAGAGGGCTTGCAATAAAACAAGCCGTAGGATATGCAACCTTCAAAAACATTTCAATATAAAGCTTTTGGAGGCATCGCTGGAGGTGAGACCGTCGACGAAGCGTTTCACTTCATTTGTTCTAGATGAAACTTCTTGTCTTTATTTTTCTATGATATTACGTAATTTAACTTTATTTAAACAAAATATATATTTAACCATTTTTTGACTCTGATTTACATCACCGAGAACAGTATTTGTTTTGTTAGAAAGAAATATTCACAAATTTCTATTGACTCAGTACAACTGGACACGATAGAAAAATACAGCAAAACGTGTAGATAAATTTGTGACATGCTTTTTCAAAATGTATATTTATTTTTAAAATAATTGTTTCGAAATAATTTAAAATGGCAGAGTTATTTTAGAATTAGGATAGCTTTTTCAGGGTTACTTGACGTCATGATTGACTGAGAAATACTGAACGAAATTAAAGTAATAAATAACTAAATAATTCAAAAATTCATTATATAAATAACTATCTCTACTTTGCTATCATACGAGTATAAAGGGTTTGAATTTAATTAATCCATTTTTGAATTCCTCGGTGATGCATCCCTGAGAATAGTTTCTAGTTAAGAAATTTTATCAATCACAAAAATTACATTTTATCGTGCAACAAGCATCAATTGATATCCCAAGATCAGTAAGATTAATTTTAATTTTAATATTATTTACGGATTGATTTTTAAAATTGTTATATTGTTTTATGAAAGTACACCTTTGCAGTATTGCCTAATTATAAATAACTACTTATAAATAACAAAACCATTTACGAAATGCCACTATATTCCGTATTCTACTCACAAAATTTGAATTGTTGCTGCGAGAAAATTAAAGCGCTTCATTAGACATAGCTTCTTATAGCTGAATTACAAACAGTTATTCAGCTATAAGAATTCAAGTCGAATCAAGTGAGCCCCGTCTTAGCGAAAAGGTATTTTTTCCTTTAGAATTTAAAAGTGCAGGGAAAATTAACACTTATTCAACTTCCTGCCCAAAACTTCCGAACTTCCGTCAGACTATATGAAATAAACTTTTTTAGAACAGAACACCATAAAAGCTTTAAGGAGTGAAAGTTTCACCAAAAACTGGTAGCGGCCTTGCCAAAGTGGGTTATGACTACCGAGAAAGCTTATATTATGCACAAACCTCAAGAGCTTTGAAAATTATGCAATTTAAAGTTAAGGATCTTAATAACGGTGCTCCCTGTACTTAATTATTATTATACTTTCTTAATTACCAACTATTACTTTAATCTTATAAACTTTTGTTCTATTTTTAACCCTATACCATCTCTGTACGTTGAAAAAAAAACCCAAAAAACATACTACGCTCAAAAAATGAAACAGAAAGAAATACATAGAAACGTCCATAGTATATAAAGAACCGTTAAAAATTTGAATAAACTTAATATTAATCTAAAGCTAAAGTAACTTCACTGACGTAGAGTAAAATGCATATTTTCAATTAAACCTTCGAATGAGCTTCAACTATATCTAAAAAAAAAGCCCAAGAAAACTTGTAATGAATCTTAATGAACACTTTGAAAACCACCTTTGAGATGAAATCGATAAATGCATTACAAAAAAGTTTTCAAATTTTATCAACAATGTACGAATAACATAATATAAATATATTTTTTAATTTTGTACATAGACTTCGATTTCAAAACAATCAAAATTGACGAGTATTTGGGGTAAAAATGAGAAGAAAACAACAACAATAATCGTAAGCACACTTTTGGGAATACTGTGCTTGTTTTATATTTTTAAGAAGTCATTTTTTCAGTTTTTGGAGCAGACCCTATTTGTAAGCAAAAGCAAGTTATTTACGAAAAATTTAAAAAGATTGTACTCAAATTCAGGTAAACAAAATACTTAGGCTTAAGCTAAAAAGAGCAAAAAAGGATGAGGAGGGTTAGAAGATAACTTGATAGAATTTTACCCGTGCGAATGCATTTCCTTTGAAATTATGTTGTATTTGTCTAATTCTTCGCGGTTCTTTAGTAGTCGATTCGATTTTAAAACAAAAATATTTTCGAGATTTTGCGTAGCTAGAGAGAGATTTTCAAAAAGTCTGATTTTTTTGAAAAGATATGTGTAAATTATACAAAAGTGTATTAAAAAATAACAAAAATGAAAAATAATAATGAGAAAACTTTCAAATTTTCCACAAGTGGGAGAAGTGTATTTATTATTCGCTATTGAGCCGATTATTGCGTTTAGGAATGATGTACAGCCAGATGGGTGAAGGTATACTATAACACACAAAATTTGAAAAATTTATGATCAAGTATTTCTCATATACTCCTATTACACTATAAAAATGTAGCCATTTCAGATTTCTGTAGTGAAGTACTTTTAACCGCCTTGGAAGCGTCTGTAATTGGGGCGTACTGCTGATGCTAATTTTTTAAAAGTTATGTTATTTTGTAGTGAAGTGATATTTAATTGGTACTTCTATTTTGACACGATTTACACACGATTAATAAATTGGGGAAAACGAAGGAAAGTAATAACTATAGCAAGTTATCCCAATTTTAATTTATAGGGCCACAGAAGCGTGGAGGATTCAAAACTAATATCTGTTACTACTTTTTCAGATACAGGGATTTATATAAATCAATAATTTGACATGCATAAAAATTTTACAAGTTCGTGACTATAGACTAAACCAGTAACTATTAGAACAATTTTTAATGGTTAAAGCTATAGTGCATTTTAACAAAATCATGTTGCAAAATTAATTTTAATTTCTTTCCCAATTTAAGTCCGCCTCTAGGGATTAAATTTTAATTCTTCACATATTTTAACACATCCTGCAATTATTATGAAAAATGTAGTAATTATATGTATTAACAATTACATACATATATTTAAAATTTAAAGAATATTGCAATTTTGTGAAAAAAGCTGAAATTTGCACAATTTCTTCCATAAGGCAACGATGTTATTTGATATTAGTGAATATAATACAAATAGTGTCGTGTTGTATTTTTCTCTCCGCACTAAGGAGCATACAATAAACAACATAATTTATTTTAATTTAAAGATTAAAACATCTCATCACTTAGGTCAATTTATTTATGATATTTATATCTAAACCCAAAACTATTCCAAAAGGTGATAAAATGAACTGGAAAGAAGGGTAACTTGTTAAGTTCGAGTTTTTAGAAATTAAAATATTCTATAGCGTTAAGCTAAAATTACCCCTAAAGGCTAAGCATCCCGAAATTATAGCAATTAAATCACATCAAACTAAAATTTTATTTTTTAAACGTTTAGAGTATATTTTATTTTAATGTCCAAGTAAATATACAGTGTCAATTATACCGCGAAGTTATGAAGAATTTATGGGTATTACATATATTGGCGTTATGGCTACCGCGTACTAGCGCTTAGTTTAGTAGACTAATAAAAAGCAAAAAATTGCCAATCGTCCAAAGAAGCACCAGCTCTTATTTTATTCTTCAAAATCCTAAAAATCATATGAACTCTGTGGATTCTCACAATTTCAAAAAACAATCATCTTATACCACTTCAAATAGAATAAAAAACATCAGAAAAAGATGTCGGCTTAATGATGTTTCGGAAAAATAAAGAAACACTTTTGACTGTCTACTTTCAAACAATATTTTTTTATATTAATCGGAATCTGACAACACTTTTTTTATTGATTATTTATTTTCTTAAATTTTTATTCAAAACTTCCTACATTAAGTATGTAAACCCAATTTTCTTCTAATAAGTATATGAAAAACTCTCTTGTTTCAATTATCGCCGCTTCCAAGGAATTTCGAGTAATATTTTAATAAAATTTTGCTAAGCAATTCACAATTATCTTACATATTTAAACAAAAACGCATAAAATGCCTATAAGAACATACAGAAAACGTTTCCTCGTCACTTATATTAAGAACAGAAGCAAATGAGGACGCAAAGAAAACAAAAGTTTAAAAAAAAGTATTATAAGCTCAAAAATGAGCTAAAGTAAGGCATTTGGTATAATTATATAAATTATATATATAAAACAAAACTTCACTTATTTTATATATAAATTTATGTAAATATAAAGGAGGAAACGATATTTATTTTTACTTAAGATGTAAATAGCTAACTAACGGGAGGAATGTATGATGCAGAAGAAGAATGCTAAATATGCTACTTAACGCACGATAGTGAAGAAAGGCAAAGTCAGTTAAGCTAAAATTAAAAACGAACATAAAGCTTATAAAACATTATAAAGATGTAAAGAGACGAGACACGAGCAACAACAATTCCGGTCGACTTATTACAATTATATGAAGATTATTGAAAAGTTACCCTATAGTTAAATGAATGCAAATAAATAAATAAAGAAAGTAATATTTATAATAATGAACAAAAGTACCTAAGCCATTCGGCAACATTTTTGAATTAAGAGAATAAGCAAGTGAAAACACCAAATACCAAACGTTTTTAAACAATTTACTTTCCATTGTATGTAAAAATGTGTAAAATCGTTCACCTCTCGGTTGAAAATAAGACGTTTAGTTGCTTTTAAGTGTTGTGTACATTGTTTTATATATAAGACATGTAAAAACCTAGCTCGCACACAATAAATAATTATATATGAAAAGAAACTTCGCAAAAGCTTTAACAATAAAACAATAATTCAATTATGCATCATCATTACCATTAATTTCTGTGTGTATGTACAATTTGTATTCCCATAAGACGATTCCTCCGATGAGTTCAATTCACTTGTTCTATTCTGTTGTTTATTGATTTATTAATGTACCCTAGATGAAACTACTGTTGGTTGATTGCATTGCGTTTCGTTTTCGAACAAATATTGAGCCGTACATTTAATGAGAAAAAAATCTTATGCTTTAAAAGATATTTTTAGGATAGGGAAACAAACACTATGAAAATATTTTTAAAAAGTATTTTTCTTGTTATATATTCTTAATTAATTCAATTTAGATATAGTTAAGTATTCAAGAAAATTATAATGCAAAAAGAAATATTTAAACAAACAACTCCAAACTGAAATCAATAAAATTGTTCGACTTTACTTGGCGTTTTTGTCAAACTGTTCCTATTTTACCCCAACAATTCGTTAGATTACCAACTATCTACCAACATTTTTTAAGGCAATGTTGAAGGAATGATAGCCTGGTTGTGTTCAAAATATTTGAGGTAAGTTTATATTTCAGTCCTACTTTACTACAAAAAAATCTATCGCTTTCCTACCTTACCTTTACTATCGAAAAATCTCAGTAAGTAGGTTTGTGCTTAAGACTATTTTAGACTTTGGATAATATTTAAATGCAGTTATTTAGATTTTGTAATATAAATGCTATTAAAGGGTGATGGCGGTTAGCAAAGTTTTCTTCTTTTGCAAATTAGAATATAGAATTATCATTAGTTTTCCTTAAAAAACAAATTACCTTATTGACATTTAAATAATTTTCTTAACATGTATTTTATACATTTTGTAATTTATAGTTGTGCTAATCCATTTGGCATTCATGTTGCTTTTGTTAATTTAATAGCAACCATATTCTGACCACAAAATTTAACCGGAGATCTCTCAACAAATTATTTGATTTGATTTTATCAGATTAATTAATATCTTGAAGTTTAACATTAGAAGGGAAGTATCAAAGAACACTTTTACTTTGCATGCTTCTTAGTACAGATCAGCAATGTAATGAATGATTTAATATCGTAAGTGTGCAGAGCCTCTGATTTTATTAAAATGTCATTTTGGTCGGAAAAAGTTAAATAAATTTATTTTATTTTTACATATTTGAAAAGTATGCATATATGTATGGTATATTCAAGAAAGTGTTGTATAGCAAAATTCTTTCTGATTTTCTGATAACCCCTTTTTTGCAAAAATTTAAAAGAAATCCATCCATACAGATCAAAGAATGATCCTTTTTTGTAATGTCTGTTAAGAAGTAATAAACTAAATGAATTTTTTAAATTCAATCAAAAAGATTTTGATGAAATATTATCCGATCTAATTGTATGATATAATTACCTAAAAATATTTGGATTTACGAATTTAAGATGTCTGATTTCGACAATTTTCTGAACTAGGGAGATGTTTTTACATAACGTTCAAAAAAACAGCTTTAGCATATTAATTTTTGAGATTTATTCAAAGATATCCTAAACTCTTGTCTTTCACTGTTCAGAGGAAAAATTCGTCGAAACACAGTTGAAACTATTTTTTTTTTAAACATATATAGTACTACATATTTACTTATATAAATCCTTTATTAGCAACCATTTTATTGCTTGCAGGAAATCCAGCGCTGGTAAATTTGTTTTATAATAAATTAAATAAATTTTATCCTAGTTGCTCATCTTAAGTTGTTCTTATTGTTGTTTTTTTTTCTTTAATTGGAAAATATGGAACAAAATAATTGGGGTAAATAGAAATGTAGCCATCAATATAAGTAAAAATCTATAAAAACATAATTAATTTTTGGAAAAGTAAAGAAACCAAAGAAGGTTTCCAAAAGTGTTATACCTAGAAAGGGATCAAAAGCATCCTTTGGAAAACATAAAAATATTGTATTGAGGTACCGCGAAAACACGTACAAATTTCTTTGCAATTCTTTTATCTTATAATAACCTGTAACAAAACCTCACCCTTCAATGAACCGACAAATTGAATCGCACCCCAATAGTGTTCTTTCCAAAATAAAAAAGGTCTTATCTCATTTTTGCAGGCCTGATGCAGGTTCTTCGAAATTGTTGCCAATCTACCGCCACTAAAAAAATATTCCCGAACGAAGGAGTTTATTATCACCCCTTTGACAAGTTTGCGACAGAAACATTGATAGCGTTCCAAGGCTGTTCCAAGATTTAAGAAAACTTCTAATTAACATAATCCTTGGACAAAAAACCGAAAAGAAAATTTTGTTCTTTTAATCTTATCGCCGGACGCGGGGATTGCAGAGCCCAAGGAAGGGGTAGTTTTCGGCTAGGTCCAGGGGGTTGAAGTGATAAGGCAACAGCGGCTGGTCGGCACGTGTGATTTGTACTTAAAATTAATTTGGAGGATTACGGATGAGTGAGCACCCGTTGGTGGTTGATGCAAATAATGTGGGGACCTTTGCTCTAATGCACCGTGTGAATAATATCTGAGATTGGTAATCAATTTCTTATTACCCTGATTATGGGATTAGCTGGTGACGATGCTCACTTTCTTGTTTGGCAGCAGCCGACATACGTTCTACGCCCTCCTTGGTAGGCGGAGCACCCAAACACAATTGAGCAAGTCAAAGGTTTGAGAAGTCAATTCAAGATAATCGCATCATTTCACTGCTTTGCGGAAAGAGGGTTCAAATGTGAATAAGGTAGGTAGGTACATGTCGACATTTATTTAAATATTTGTGGTTTGAAAGAGCAACATAATCTTTGATATTCAGTCGAAACAGAAGGTTTATGCGAAAACGTTTCATTGCTAAAATTGTACTCAAATTAAATCAACATTCGCTTTACAATTTAATAAATCACCTTAAGACCAATTCAACCGTAACCGCCAAAGAAACATAACCAAAAATCCTTCAACATTTAAGGCAAATAAATGTTTCAATGTAAAGTAAAGGCGATATGCGTTTAATATTTAACCCTTGAATTTATTTATTTAGTTTTTACTTTTAGGTAGATTTCATATAAAATATGTACTACCAATTGTAACGTATCTGATGAAAAGATTTCGGAAAATGAATGATGTCACAAATCGTTTTAGAGCTCGTAGACTTCAAAAATAAAATTTATTTGTACATATACATACATATATTATATGGGATATAACGAAACTTGTGGATACGATAGAAGCCATATTTCTTAATCAATTTTGGCAAACTTGGTCTATATATTTATCACGCCAATATTTCGGCTAAGTTCGTAAATGGAGAGAATCGTTCAAGGGCGTGGAGATATAGGGGTTAGGTACGTAAGTTATATAAAAATGGTTTGGACCCCAAATCTTTCGTATTTCTTAACCGCTATTGACCAAACTTAACGTATACATTGACAACATGTAGTTCTAAGTCGTGTTATAAAATGGTGGTAATCGGTCAAAGGGGTGAGGGACTACATCAGTTTCTAAGTGATATTTTACCGCGATAGCTGCCGCATTTCTATAGAAGAGTCAAGGGGGTGGGAAATTCAGCAGTACCTTCCCTTATGTAAAAATCATTTTTACTACATTGAAATCTACCTCTCTCTTCTGGCTGCCGCCGAAAGGTCTTTTATTTGTTACATATCTGTTTTTATTATTTGTTATTATTTATTTACCTTTTTTTAAATGCGGCTCAGTTGTTTAGTGTAACAAATGTATTCTTTACTTTTCGTATTTGCTTATTAATATAATTTTTATTAACGTTTATATTTTCTTTCATTTTATTAAGCATAGCCTACCTCTAGCTCGCTTATCTTAATCTAGTAAATATCATACTTAAGGGGAGATATACGCCTAGGAGCCGGAAAAAAGGGTCATTTTTGTGAATTTTTTCAAGGAAAACTATTTGAAATTCCGGATTGGGGTTTTAATTATCTAATAGTATATACATTCAAAAATATGTTTAATTTTTTTTTATTTAAAAATATCAAAAATATACAAAGATATAGTATGATCATTGGAGCGTCATAAAAAAATATGCGTTTACGGTACCCACTGGCGTTTCTATAAAAATCATCTGGAAAAAAAAAAAAAAAAGATTATTAAATTAGATACTATAATCTAGTACTTGTCATAGCCGATTTTGAAAATAGCGATTTATGACAAAATGGCGGACGTTTGAACATAAAAAGTGATTTTCGGACCAAACATTTGTTATTATTTTGCCTATAAAAAAAAAAATCCTATGACAAGTTTTAGATAATGTTCTATAGAATAACCACAAAAAACCTCAAGGTAATCGGTTCATTAGTTTTCGAGAAATTTTGGGTACCGATTTGAAAAACGTAGTTTTGAGAAAAACGCGTTTCAAAATTTGGAAATGAATAAATCATTACTCGGCGCAGCAAAACACGTTTCACTTTCTCGGCTGTAACTGGCTTATTTATCGAAATATTACCTTGCCGTTTTCACCAGTTATTCTAGAGACCTCAAGCTTCAAGAAAATGCAAAAAAAAAAAAAAATTTTTTTCGAACATCTAGGCGTATATCTCCCCGTAAAGAGCAATCAATAAAATATAAATAGTATATGCTTTCAAAACACATTATAGTTAAGTATATTACTTAAAAAGAAAGTAAATCCTACACATTCTTCTTCGCACGTCGGGTAAAGATCAGTCTCCCACAACATTACGTGTCATCAGTTATCAACTTAGATTTTGTTTACTTAAACCGGCTTAAATCCAAGTGGTCACGTGTCGTCACCAGACCCATGAATAAATTCCCTAGATATGATGACTTTTTATCAATTCACTTGCGCCATTTTCAAGGGCAGGGGACAGGGAGAATTCTAATCTGGAATTAATTGGACCACAAACAGAGCAGCCAACAAGCGCCGGGCTCCCATCTCATTCAGCTGCCCGAAAGTGTGAGAAGGCAGCTATGCGCTGCAGCCGCCCTCTCCTTTTTAAAGGGCTTTGGCTCGAAGCACCGCCTCCTCGAGGGCGGGACCTTTTCTAAAATCAATAATAGGCCACAAATTTTGCCAACCACTTCCGGACCAACTAGCCGAAATTGGTACATCGCAAAGATAACTTAAGAAGAAACTTCTCCCAGATAAAGTCGGGGTTTATTTTAAGAAAAATATTTGAAAATTTTTTGGCAATATTTATCAAATTGAGGGTGATGTGATAAAGTGGGTTTCGACTGCGACATTTGGAGACACACTGTGGACGTAGTTGGGCAGATATCAAATGCGAATTATTTTTTATCGGTGGAAATATTCCAAAGGTTCAAATTGAGTTCGAAAGAATTTGCTGGTGGGTTTCGTGTAGGACGACCATTGCATAATTGCAATCTCGAGAAATTGTTTAGTTGTGAGTTAATCAGTTTGACGACGACTGTGCAATCAATACACTACAATGTAGTTGACCGGGCCGAACTTTGATAGTGCTCAATAATTTATTACTGGAAGACAGAACTTTACTACGATTGCTGGATTTAAGTGTGAACTCAAAAGTATTAATTTTTTCTAAAGGATTGAAGTTATAACTAAGGTAAGGCATTTTATGTTCACACTAGTCCATTTCAGCCCTTATAATTTTATCAAAATAAGATATTTTTTCTATTACTTCACAACCGTTTACCTTACCTATTCGTTTCTAAGTAGAGGGACTAACGTAAATTATTTTTTTAAAACAATATAAATTAAGAGTGGACTATTGCAAAAGTTTTGCATTTTGGACAAACAAAAATTCAATCAAAATATTTACTTATACCAAACAGATTTTATATATTTCAATATTAATTGTTCACAACTTTTAGATATTCATTGCATTAGGTACCTACCTCATTTAGATGTATGTAACAAACCTAAAATAAATTAAAAAAATTAATTATGAATTGAATTCTTAGTTCTTTTAAATATGTATTTGCAATAGTGACAGTAAAAAAATACATTATAAGTAGCAAAATATTCCTGAATTATAATTTTGGTATGACCCTTTGCACTCGGGGAATGTTTTCACAATTCCTAAGATTCGGATGATTACTTTGTGGAACAAAAGTGAAATAAATAGATAACAAAAAAAGTATTATACAGCTTAGCTAACGAAAATAACACTAAATATTATAATCCGTAATAAACTGTTTATCAATATATTGTAGAAGTTTCAACAATCGGTTCACTTTTTAAAGAAAAAATCCTTCATTTTCAATTAATTCATGAAAAACCCGCAAAAACTGCAAAACTGCATAATGTATGTATCGAAAAAAATAAAAGCCGGCGTTCGTAGCTGTTTAAAATATGTTGTTCACCGAATATAGAAAATATTACTCGACTACAAAAGTGTAAATACCTACACAGAATAATCACCCGGTAGTTTGAATCAAACTTTTAAAGGATATTATTCAAATATTATACTTATAGAAAATATTATATAAAACCAAAAAAATTTAATTTTACAAACTTCTTACTCATCACGCGCTCTTATCCCATCCTCATTAAGGCACTTAACAATTTTGAAACTAATGTTTTTTATAGATCGTCGATGTATTGCAGTTTCTCTGTACTGGAAAATAAATATGTAGTTTAATCATAAAACCGATATTATATTTAGATCGACAAGTTCAAGAAATCCAAGAAAACGAAACAAAATAGGTATAATGACGAGTTATTATATAATATTGAACTAAAACCGTTGAATAATTATATACTCGTATACTTCATAGTGGGGGTATAATCTGTGTGCTGCACAGATGAAACAATTCTTGTTTCCTGTACTTTTATACTTAATAGAGGTTAAAAATTTCTTGCCAAATCATAGCCAGCTGAATCTTTAAATGTTAATATCCCATTATTAAAGTGCATTCATTGCCATACACCATATTTACCCGTTTTTCAAAAATATAACTTCGTTTGTAATTACACCTAAAAGTATACAGGTATAACTTTAAATTAAAGAAATTGCTTATTTATAGCTGTTGTCTGACATGGTCATGATTATAATAGCCAGATGAGGTGGACTGAATATTAAATTTAATAACATTTAATTTATACCGGCAGAAGAACTGCTAAACTGATTTAGGCGATTTGCTGGTGGATTAAAACGCATAACAATCCTTGGAGGGCATTTGTTCTTTTGAGTTACCATATGTAATCAGTATAGATGACAAAGGATAACCCAATGAATTAACTCAAAATGAAATAAAGAGCCAGTTCATTTAAATGCTGATTTCAAAATGAATGAAAGCATTAATTAAAAATTATTATATAAAACATTTTCATCACCATCAGATAACCATTTTAGTTGATTTCCAATCAAAATATGCCTGAACCTGATTAAAGGACGGTTATATTCAAGGGCTTACTTAGAAAAAGCAAAATGTTCTTTTTCAAGGAAAGTAAAAGTTGATCAAATAATATTAGTAAATAGTTATTTATATTATATGTTTTGTGATGAGAGAAAACCTAATAAGATTAAAAAGATACATAGTACAAACGTTCTAAAAGTGTAGTTTGAAAATTCTACAATGTACACGTAATTCCAAGTTTCAGCGGAGAAAGCTGGTTTTTTGTATCCAAAGTACAACACAAATCTGCAAGGTATTGCGGCCGAAGTCTGCCATTCTCATTTAAGTTTGAATTGAATTGAAAGGCAGCAAATCCAGCCTTGTTCCCATTTTATTGGAAAGAAAAAGTAATTTTCTGTAATATTATAATTGATTCTGCTTTAAATAGATTTTATCACAATGGAATGGGCCGAGAACGATGGACGAAGTTCAACTTCATCAACTTCTAGTAACCCTGACTATTCAAGCCGACGACTGGTGAGGCTAACTCCAATACCTTTTGGAAATGATGGTGGAGTTTGCAACGGCAGCATGGGAAATGGCTGTAGCAACGGATATCCAAACACTGATTCAGTTTCGGATGAAGAACTCTCAGACTTTTCTCTGAATGACACTGACGATGAAGACTTTCGAACTCACTCAATGAGTCAAAATGATGGTACTAATCTTTTTGTCTTACTAAATGTACACCGAATTATTTTATCTTCAAATTAGGCTCAAAGCTATCTCCTAGAAGTATGCTGCCAACAACGCCACCCATTAATCTACCAGGAGTCCCTAGGAATGGTCAACTTGTTAGGAAGATTTTTACTAACACTCGAGAAAGGTGGAGACAGCAAAATGTATCCGGAGCATTTGCAGAATTACGCAAATTGGTCCCAACTCATCCGCCGGATAAAAAATTATCTAAAAATGAGATTCTTCGCATGGCGATCAGATACATTAAGCTACTAACAAGCGTCCTGGAATGGCAAAAGGAGCAGGAGTTAAAACAGGAGGAAGAAAGTGAACTAAATAACAACGATAAAACTGTAACAAATGGAATGACCTCGAACATCCCCATAAAATGCGAAAGACCTCTTCAAATAGAGAAATTTGAAAACACTAAACTTAAAGACAACACCAGCCTCCTGATGATAGTTCCCCAAGGTGGGCAAAACATTAAACAAGAATTGGAGGAAAGTAAGCATAATTCTCCGGAAGCAAAGGTAAATTCCCAACAGACTCCTTCGGCAGAGAGTAGTTTGATCCTCAAACCGATTAGGATACAAACCGCTGATCCGGGCTTCCCGCTGCAGCACATCAGTTTCCCTATGTACGTTCCACAAAATCCTGCCTTTACAGCCAACAGCTTGGCTAGCAAAATTACAACATCTGTAAAGCTAGAAAGAGTATCCCATTCTTCGAAAGGTGGTCGAATAAAACGGAAAAGTTCGACAAAACATCCAGAGGATAATAAGAAGAAAAGAGATGATTCCCAGTAAAAGACAAAAATACCTGCTATGTTTATTAATACCCGTATAAAATGTCAGTAACCTTAATGCTTAGTTTATAAATAGTTAACCTATAATATAACGTAAAAGTAAAATAAAGTCACAAAGCCCTTTTAGTTTAATTTAAGCTTTGCATACTCGGAAATGTGGAAAACTCCGAATTCGGGAGAGGCGACATGCAGGTTATCTCCGGAGACCACGGTCTTGTTTATGTGACCGTTGTGGAGTTCTGTTATTAATGTTCTGCAAGCTGCAGCCGGGTCTCCGCATGATCCTAAGCTTCCCTAAATAAAAAATATTATTGTAATACTAATAATTACATTTCTTTTATAATTTACTTACATGCCAAAACTCGTTTCCTGGAAGTGCGTTACTGTCCCACGCGTAAGATTCAATTATTAAAGTGTTCTCGAATGCAGATCCCCTCTGAAAGTATTAAAAGATCAGAGTATGTCGTAATATTAAAAACAGATTTTAAATGCAGGTAAGTTTTACAGCCACCTAAGTAATAAACATTACACTAAATTTTAATACATTCAATTTAAAAAAAAAAAATCTATCTTACCAATTTATCTGCAGGGTTCCTGTTTGAAATGAAAATTCGAATTCCACCGTCGGGGTGATCAGTGCTTTTAAGAAAGCCTCCGTCCGTTAAACCTCCAACGTTATCCAAATTAAACCAGGAAAAGTGGACGAATGACACATTTTTTAATTTTGGCAACAAGGCTTGCAATCTCTCACCAAACGCCAGCAAAAAGATTTCTTCTTGGTGTTTTGCTGCTTGCCATACGCCCAGCCCAATACCAACGACATGGATATAAGCCCTTTTGCCAGAAGTTCCAGCCCTCGCTTCACTTTCAAGCAGAAGAGTTTCAAAAGAAATCGCGTAACGTTTTTTCAGAACCACATTATCAAGGATTTCTTCTATGAAATAAGATCCAAATCGCTTTCCATTCTCAGCCACTTCTGAAAAAAGAAAGCCTTTCTCGTTGTAAAAGTTGTTCCACATTTGTCGGTAGTCGAATTTATTAACAGCATTGTCTAACCGATTGGGACCATATCCATTTTCTGGAACATTTTGTTGAGCGCTTATTACCAAATCTTGGTACTCCATTACATTTCTTTTTTCACATATTCTTGGTCCAATAAGGCCAATTACGACCCCACAAGGTTCAATTTTATCTTTGTCTTCCTCTACTACCCCACGATTTTTCCTGGCTCCGTCGTTTATGAACTCAGAGTGTGAAGAAATGGAAAGGAAGGCTGATAACTGTGGGATATACAAAAATAATTAATTATATGTACTAATAATAATACAACTCTCATAAAAACAGTGGATATATTCTTTTCAATGTTGCTTATTACTTTGATATGGAAAAGACAAATAAATGTTTATTTTATAATGTCAAATTCTTATCAACAATAATAGGAAAGGTCGTTAAAAAAATTCACAGAATTTGGTCTTGCCTATGCATATTTTAGCAAGTGTAATAGGACCAATAACTTGCTTTAACATTTTAATACCTACGAAAAGTAATTTTTTCAAAAGACGAAATTTTATTTATTTCATTTCTTCGCTATATTTACACTTTATAAAGCTTATAGCATAAAATCTTTCTAATTAACACAACACGAGTTAAAATTCTGCATAACTTTTCATTTTCTAGTATACTCCCAAAGAAAAACATACTGTCGGAATTAAATGTTTGGAAATACCTATCTATGTACATATACAAGTGAGGTTGTTGGAATTTTCTAAAATAATTAACATAATCATAATATGGGAAAACCAACTTCCCAAACTATTTCTTCATTTCAAAAGTTTTTTTTTTTATGAGTAATTCAGCAACAAGTGCGAAAAGTGACCTCAGTTATCAAAAGATATATTGAAACATTTGAATTAAGAAAATAATTTTCGATTCTCTTTGAGAGTACATGATGAAATTTTAAGAGTTTAAGCTAACATACCTTCATTTCGTCATAGCTCAGGCATTTTCTCAGAGTTAAGCGCTGCAGCTCGTCATCGGAGCCAACAGACTCGAACCCATCTGACCTCTTTTCACCTGTTATTAAGCGGTAGCGATCTTTTCTTCCAATAAACTCTACACAGCGCGTAATAATCAGTCGCTGGACCAGCTCCGGAAGAGACATGCCGGTGTAAATTTCCTTCTCGATGCGGAAACCTTTAAAAATGGTTTTCTTTAAAAAGGGTACCAGAAAATAGGCGAATAAAATAAAATCACACCATGCTGCACTTTGTGCTCCAGGAACCGCAGCATGAGCCAAACCACCCGCTCGTGGGACGTGGACCACCGGATAAGCGGAGGCGGCTTGTTGCTGAATTACGTCCCACCGGTCCTTCGGCTGGCTAATCACTCTGCAGGTGTCGATGGGGAACTGGAAATAAAATGAACGTTCCTGAGCCTTTGTGACAAAAAAGGGTTACTTTATTTATTTAAAACATTTAAAATACAGAAACGAATGAAAATAAATTTTACACCTAACGATTCTTTTATTCGTTTTATTTTCATTCGTCTCTTTGTTCCATCGGATAATAAACAAATTTTAATTCCAAACGTACCTTAATGGGGAAGTTGGCTGAATTCCGGTTGATTTCCTCCAGGGACAGCGGAAGTGGTTTTTTGATGTCCCTGCACTCGCCCAACAGTTTCCGGCCGAATTCCGTAAGTTCCGGCTGCGACTCAGGCCACGGCTTTTCAAACTCTTTACCAAATTTTGATCCCATTGTGACTAGCGTCCGTCTCGATTGAAGTTTTCTTAGATATTGCGAAATTCGTCAGCGAAAAATCTTTAATTTACCTGTTGGCGAAAGTCTTTAAACGCCGGGGGTTTTTTGGGTAATTGACTTTAAAGCTCAGCAGTACTCCAAGATTGTAATAGAGGTCGCGCGACTCTGTGAATAGGTTGAAAACAACATTTTTATGCTAGCCAAAGTTGAGCAAGTACAGATTAAGCCTTACAACACTAGTAAACTGTGTAATCAAAATAAACTTAGTATTTTTACTCAACTAAAAAATTTATATAAATTAATATAAGTATTAATGCGAGTAAAACTACTGTTAGTAAAACTACTCTTTTTACTCTTGTTTATTTCGCTTTGCGTTCAGTAAATGCCCATATGGAGTACATATATACATATTTATACCGAAACGTCACTTTATAAAGCTTTCAAAGTACAAAAAAAAGACGAAGTGAGGCGATACTGAGCTTTAATACCTAGCTAAGGCTGATTGGTATTTTGCCACTTATGGAAATATGTACATAAATTAGGAATAATAACACTTTTTTGCGACGTCTATTAAATCCTACTATGGTAATTTTAAACCCATTAACCAACAAAGGTTCAAGTAGCCGGATAATTTCCATGAATAACTGCTGCACCCGGCGTAGCTGCTACCTGCGAACTTAACTATCACACTATGTAGTGTCCAAAGGCAGGAGGCCAAGTTCAAGTAAAGTTCAACAAATTCAAAGAAGAAGGGTTTAATGAAATGCCCTTCGCCTCTGCTGAGTCATCTAGAAGCTTTTCAAATGTTTTTCTATTGCGTTCTTCATCGCGAGAACTTCTATATACTTGACGGCGATAGTCACAATATAGAAGTTTATACTGTTTGTTTATAATATATTCCTAAAATAAATTTCATTTTCCACTGACACCGGTGTAAAACGGGATTGTTAAAGAAGAATTTTGTTTATTATCCATGAAATTTCAGGAGAATATCGCCTTTATCAAAGCATTCTTCGAAGTAAAGTCTTCCACTATTTTTTGAAAAGCAATCTTCTTTTTACGAAGATATTGCAATCATTACGTTCTCTCCAGGTCACATTGAAGCTATAAATACGTAATTCATTACTACTGGCGACCAATCTAGCATTAATGACTAATGGTGCACATAAGTAGGTATTACTATATAATATAAAGCAAAATAGGAAAACTTTGGTAATCCTTTCCGATTTTTCCATCAATTTATTATATTAAACTCAGAATTCGAAATATCGTGAGAACTATTGTCTACTGTATACATATGTATGTAGTTATAATACATTAAAAGAAATTTATTCTGTATGAGAACAGCGGACACTGAAACTTATTTTCTAATACAAATTTATTTTATATATCTAATTATTATAAATAAATAAATATTGTCTATATTTCAATTTCGATCAATTTCAATTGTCAGATCATTGAATGAGTTTATTCTCTTCAATAATTTTATTTCAAGGATGTGCTCCCTTTACCAATTTATTATAAAATCAATTTATTTCTCATATGTAAACAATCTTATATGTATATCTTATAGTCTTATGCGTATACTTTATATGAAAAAAAAGTAAAAGCAAACAATAAATTATGAAACAAGAACACAACAAAATCTACATATAAATAGAACAAGTTTCAAAATCACTTTAGTTCAGTCTGAGCCTTGCATACTCAGCAATGTGGACAACTCCAAATTCAGGAGAGGTGACATGCAAATTTTTTCCAGAGATCATGGTCTTGTTTATGTGACCGTTGTGGAGTTCTGTTATTAATGTGCTGCAAGCTGCAGCCGGGTCTCCGGATGATCCTAAGCTTCCCTAAATAAAAAATATTATTGTAATACTAATAATTACATTTCTTTTATAATTTACTTACATGCCAAAACTCGTTTCCTGGAAGTGCGTTACTGTCCCACGCGTAAGATTCAATTATTAAAGTGTTCTCGAATTCAGATCCCCTCTGAAAGTATTAAAAGATCAGAGTATGTCGTAATATTAAAAACAGATTTTAAATGCAGGTAAGTTTTACAGACACCTAATAAACATTACACTAAATTTTACATTCAATTTTAAAAAAATAAATCTATCTTACCAATTTATCTGCAGGGTTTCTGTTTGAAATGAAAATTCGAATTCCACCGTCGGGGTGATCAGTGCTTTTAAGAAAGCCTCCGTCCTTTAAACCTCCAACGTTATCCAAATTAAACCAGGAAAAGTGGACGAATGACACATTTTTTAATTTTGGCAACAAAGCTTGCAATCTCTCACCAAACGCCAGCAAAAAGATTTCTTCTTGGTGTTTTGCTGCTTGCCATACGCCCAGCCCAATACCAACGACATGGATATAAGCCCTTTTGCCAGAAGTTCCAGCCCTCGCTTCACTTTCAAGCAGAAGAGTTTCAAAAGAAATCGCGTAACGTTTTTTCAGAACCACATTATCAAGGATTTCTCCTATGAAATAACAAGATCCAAATCGCTTTGCATTCTCAGCCACTTCTGAAAAAAGAAAGCCTTTCTCGTCGTAAAAGTTGTTCCACATTTGTCGGTAGTCGAATTTATTAACAGCATTGTCTAACCGATTGGGACCATATCCATTTTCCGGAACATTTTGTTGAGCGCTTATTACCAAATCTTGGTACTCCATTACATTTCTTTTTTCACATATTCTTGGTCCAATAAGGCCAATTACGACCCCACAAGGTTCAATTTTATCTTTGTCTTCCTCTACTACCCCACGATTTTTCCTGGTTCCGTCGTTTATGAACTCAGAGTGTGAAGAAATGGAAAGGAAGGCTGATAACTGTGGGATATACAAAAATAATTAAAAATATGTACTAATAATAATACAACTCTCATAAAAAGAGTGGATATATTCTTTTCAATGTTGCTTATTACTTTGATATGGAAAAGACAAATAAATGTTTATTTTATAATGTCAAATACTTATCAATAATAATAGGAAAGGTCGTTAAAAAAATTCACAGAATTTGGTCTTGCCTATGCATATTTTAGCAAGTGTAATAGGACCAATAACTTGCTTTAACATTTTAATACCTATGAAAAGTAATTTTTTCAAAAGACGAAATTTTATTTATTTCATTTCTTCGCTATATTTACACTTTATAAAGCCTATAGCATAAAATCTTTCTAATTAATACAACACGAGTTAAAATTCTGCATAACTTTTCATTTTCTAGTATACTCCCAAAGAAAAACATACTGTCGGAATTAAATGTTTGGAAATACCTATCTATGTACATATACAAGTGAGGTTGTTGGAATTTTCTAAAATAATTAACATAATCATAATATGGAAAAACCAACTTCCCAAACTATTTCTTCATTTCAAAAGTTTTTTTTTTTATGAGTAATTCAGCAACAAGTGCGAAAAGTGACCTCAGTTATCAAAAGATATATTGAAACATTTGAATTAAGAAAAGAATTTTCGATTCCCTTTGAGAGTACATGATGAAATTTTAAGAGTTTAAGCTAACATACCTTCATTTCGTCATAGCTCAGGCATTTTCTCAGAGTTAAGCGCTGCAGCTCGTCATCGGAGCCAACAGACTCGAACCCATCTGACCCCTTTTCACCTGTTATTAAGCGGTAGCGATCTTTTCTTCCAATAAACTCTACACAGCGCGTAATAATCAGTCGCTGGACCAGCTCCGGAAGAGACATGCCGGTGTAAATTTCCTTCTCGATGCGGGAACCTTTAAAAATGTTTTTCTTTAAAAAGGGTACCAGAAAATAGGCGAATAAAATAAAATCACACCATGCTGCACTTTGTGCTCCAGGAACCGCAGCATGAGCCAAACCACCCGCTCGTGGACCACCGGATAAGCGGAGGCGGCTTGTTGCTGAATTACGTCCCACCGGTCCTTCGGCTGGCTAATCACTCTGCAGGTGTCGATGGGGAACTGGAAATAAAATGAACGTTCCTGAGCCTTTGTGACAAAAAAGGGTTACTTTATTTATTTAAAACATTTAAAATACAGAAACGAATGAAAATAAATTTTACACGTAACGATTCTTTTATTCGTTTTATTTTCATTCGTCTCTTTGTTCCATCGGATAATAAACAAATTTTAATTCCAAACGTACCTTAATGGGGAAGTTGGCTGAATTCCGGTTGATTTCCTCCAGGGACAGTGGAAGTGGTTTTTCGATGTCCCTGCACTCGCCCAACAGTTTCCGGCCGAATTCCGTAAGTTCCGGCTGCGACTCAGGCCACGGCTTTTCAAACTCTTTACCAAATTTTGATCCCATTGTGACTAGCGTCCGTCTCGATTGAAGTTTTCTTAGATATTGCGAAATTCGTCAGCGAAAAATCTTTAATTTACCTGTTGGCGAAAGTCTTTAAACGCCGGGGGTTTTTTGGGTAATTGACTTTAAAGCTCAGCAGTACTCCAAGATTGTAATAGAGGTCGCGCGACTCTGTGAATAGGTTGAAAACAACATTTTTATGCTAGCCAAAGGTGAGCAAGTACAGATTAAGCATTACAACACTAGTAAACTGTGTAATCAAAGTAAACTTAGTATTTTTACTCAACTAACAAATTTATATACTTAAATTAATAAAGTATTAATGCGAGTAAACTACTGTTAGTAAAACTACTCTTTTTACACTTGTTTGTTTCGCTTTGCGTTCAATAAATGCCCATATGGAGTATATACATATTTATACCGAAACGTCACTGTCAAGTTTAGAAAGCTTTCAAAGTACAAAAAAAAGACGAAGTGAGGCGATAGTGAGTGAGCTTTAATACCTAGCTAAGGCTGATTGGTATGTTGCCACTTAAGGAAATATGTACAGTACATACATTAGGAATAATAACACTTTTTTGCGACGTGTATTAAATCCTACTATGGTAATTTTAAACCCATTAACCAACAAAGGTTCAAGTAGCCGGATAATTTCCATGAATAACTGCTGCACCCGGCGTAGCTGCTACCAGCGAACTTAACTATCACACTATGTAGTGTCCAAAGGCAGGAGGCCAAGTTCAAGTAAAGTTCAACAAATTCAAAGAAGAAGGGTTTAATGAAATGCCCTTCGCCTCTGCTGAGTCGTCTAGAAGCTTTTCAAATGTTTTTCTATTGCGTTCTTCATCGCGAAAACTTCTACATACTTGACGGCGATAGTCACAATATAGAAGTTTATACTGTTTGTTTATATTATATTCCCAAAATAAATTTCATTTTCCACTGACTGCGGGGTAATACGGGATTTTTAAAAAAGAATTTTGTTTATTATCCATGAAATTTCATAAGAATATCGCCCTTATCAAAGCATTATTCGAAGTAAAGTCTTCCACTATTTTTTGAAAAGCAATCTTCTTTTTACGAAGATATTGGAATCTTTACGTTCTCCCCAAGTCGCATTGAAGCCATAAATACATAATTCATTACTACTGGGGATCACTCTAGCATTAATGACTAATGGTGCACATACATAAGTAGGTACTACAATATAAAGCAAAATAGGAAAACTTTGGTAATCCTTTCCAATTTTTTCATCAATTTATTAAACTCAGAATTCGAAATATCGTGAGAACTATTGTCTACTGTATACATATGTATGTAGTTATAATACATTAAAATAAATGTATTCTGTATGAGCACAGCGGACACCGAAACTTATTTTCTAACACAAATTTATTTTATATATCTAATTATTATAAATAAATAAATATTGTCTATATTTCAATTTCGATCAATTTCAATTGTCGGATCATTGAATAAGTTTATTCTCTTCAATAATTTTATTTCAAGGATGTGCTCCCTTTACCAATATCTAATAATATCAATTTATTACAAAATCAATTTATTCCTCATATGTAAACAATCTTATATATTTTATGGTCTTATGCGTATACTTTATATTAAAAAAAATTAAAAGCAAACAATAAATTATAAAAACAAGAACACAAGAAATTCTAAATATAAATAGAACAAGTTTCAAAAGCATTTTAGTTCAGTCTGAGCCTTGCATACTCAGCAATGTGGACAACTCCAAATTCAGGAGAGGCGACATGCAAATTTTTTCCAGAGATCATGGTCTTGTTTATGTGACCGTTGTGGAGTTCTGTTATTAATGTGCTGCAAGCTGCAGCCGGGTCTCCGGATGATCCTAAGCTTCCCTAAATAAAAAATATTATTGAAATACTAAATTTTACATTTCTTTTATAATTTACTTACATGCCAAAACTCGTTTCCTGGAAGTGCGTTACTGTCCCACGCGTAAGATTCAATTATTAAAGTGTTCTCGAATTCAGGTCCCCTCTGAAAGTATTAAAAGATCAGAGTATGTCGTAATATTAAAAACAGATTTTAAATGCAGGTAAGTTTTACAGACACCTAATAAACATTACACTAAATTTTACATTCAATTTTAAAAAATAAATCTATCTTACCAATTTATCTGCAGGGTTTCTGTTTGAAATGAAAATTCGAATTCCACCGTCGGGGTGATCAGTGCTTTTAAGAAAGCCTCCGTCCTTTAAACCTCCAACGTTATCCAATTTAAACCAGGAAAAGTGGACGAACGACACATTTTTTAATTTTGGCAACAAAGCTTGCAATCTTTCACCAAACGCCAGCAAAAATATTTCTTCTTGGTGTTTTGCTGCTTCCCATACGCCCAGCCCAATTCCAACGACATGGATATAAGCCCTTTTTCCAGAATATGCAGCCCTCGCGTCACTTTCAAGGAGAAGTGTTTCAAAAGAAATCGAGTAACGTTTTTTCAAAACCACATTATCAATGACATCTCCTTTGAAATAACAAGATCCAAATCGCTTCCCATCCCCAGCTATTTCTGAAAAAAGGAAGTCTTCGTCATCATAGAAGCTGTTCCACATCTGTTGGTAGTCTAATTTATCGATAGTAGAATTGTTGGGATTTTTGGGACCGTACCCATTTTCCGGTACATTTTGCTGTGGGCTAATTATTAAGTCTTCGTATTCCATTGCATTTATTCTTTCTAGCCTCGGTCCAATAAGACCAATGACGACACCACAAGGCTCAATTTTCTCCTTGTCCTGTTCTACTATACCACTATTTCTTCTAGATCCATCGTTTATGAATTCAGATTCTGATGATATAGAAAGGAAGGCTGACAACTGCAAAAAATATTTCAATTAACAATTTGTTCTCTGGAGAGATAGCACACGATATTTATGGGAAAATCAATCGGAAAAAAACAGATAATTAATTGTTATTATGAGCTGTTCATTTAGCAAATGGGCTGAGTCAATTGTTTTTGTAAGTGTACTTCATTTAAAGTTTTTGTTTCCTATTTAGTTTCAAAATAAAAGGCTTGTATGTTCCAATTAAATATCTATTTAATTTTTTAGAAGAAGTACGCTTTTCAAAACTGTTATAAGTAGGTATATAGTGGATTTATTAAAAAGGTACTAATATATTTTATTTTATTTCAACCAAACCGTCGCGAGGAATTTTGGAATCGCAACGGTTCTACAAGAAAATCAAAGATGTTTAACCCTTGTAATGTACATCTACAAATAAACTTGTTGATTGGTTTCTTATAACTGAATTCTGTGAGAATTCATATGGAATTTAGCTACAAGAGGCAAAATATGAGGATTAATCCCACTTTTTATAGATAGAATTTAATTTAACCAACTAAACCTAACCCAGAATTTCTAAAAACTAAAACAATTGAAATATTTAAGTACACCATTACCTTCATTTCACCGTAGCTTATGCAATTTTTAAGGGTCAAGGGCGGCACTTCATCATCCGTGCCCACGTTCTGGAACCCGTTGACGCCCTCTTCGCCTGTTATTAAAATGTAGCAATCGATGCCCCCCATAAACTTCACGCAGCGCTTAATTATCAGTCGTTGGACCAGCTCCGAAAGATACATGCCGGTGTAAATTTCCTTCTCGATGCGGGAACCTTTAAAAATTTTTTGCTTTAGAAAGGGTACCAGAAAATAGGCGAATAAAATAAAATCACACCATGCTGCACTTTGTGCTCCAGGAACCGCAGCATGAGCCAAACCACCCGCTCGTGGACCACCGGATAAGCGGAGGCGGCTTGTTGCTGAATTACGTCCCACCGGTCCTTCGGCTGGCTAATCACTCTGCAGGTGTCGATGGGGAACTGGAAATAAAATAAACGTTCCTGAGCCTTTGTGACAAAAAAGGGTTACTTTATTTATTTAAAACATTTAAAACATTTAAAACATTTTACACCTAACGATTCTTTTATTCGTTTTATTGTCATTCGTCTCTTTGTTCCACTCGGATAATAAACAAATTTTAATTCCAAACGTACCTCAATGGGGAAGTTTGCTGAATTCCGGTTGATTTCCTCCAGGGACAGTGGAAGTGGTTTTTCGATGTCCCTGCACTCGCCCAACAGTTTCCGGCCGAATTCCGTAAGTTCCGGCTGCGACTCAGGCCACGGCTTTTCAAACTCTTTACCAAATTTTGATCCCATTGTGACTAGCGTCCGTGTCGATTGAAGTTTTGTTAGATATTGCGAAATTCGTCAGCGAAAAATCTTTTATTTACCTGTTGGCGAAAGCCTTTAAACGCCGTGTTTTTTTTGGGTAATTGACTATAAAGCTCAGCAGTACGCCAAGATTGTAATAGAGGTCGCGCGGCTCTATGAATAGGTTGAGAACTACATTTTTATGCTAGCCAAAGGTGAGCAAGTACAGATTAAGCATTACAACACTAATAAACTATGTAATCAAAGTAAATTTAGGATTTTTACTCAACTAACAAATTCATATAGGTAAGTATTAATGCGAGTAAACTGTTAGTAAAACTACTCTTTTTACTCTTCGTTATTCCGTTTTGCGTTAAGTTAAGTGAGTAGTAAATACCCATATGGAATATACCATCCCATATCCATATGTGTACCCAACTGTCACTGTCAAGTTTAGCAAGTTTTCAAAGTACAAAAAAACACAAGCCGAAGCGAGGCGATAGTGAGTGAGCTTTAATACCTAAGTTAAGGCTGATTGGTATATTGGCACTTATAGAAATATGTACATAAATTAGGAACAATAACAGTTTTTTGCAAACGACATACCAGTCTATTAAATCCCACTGTGGTAATTTTAAACCTATTAACCAAAAAAGGGTCAAGTAGCCGGATAATTTCCATGAATAACTGCTGCACCCGGCGTAGCTGCTACCTGCGAACTTAACTATCACACTATGTAGTGTCCAAAGGCAGGAGGCCAAGTTCAAGTAAAGTTCAACAAATTCAAAAAAGAAGGGTTTTATGAAATGCTCCTCGCCTCTACTGAGTCGTCTTTGAAAAGCTCAAATGTTTTTCTATTGCGTTCTTCATCGCGAGAACTTCTACATACTTGACGGCGATAGTCACAATATAGAATTTTATACTGTTTGTTTATATTATATCTTCAAAACAAATTTCATTTTCCACTGACTGCGGGGTAATACGGGATTTTTAAAAAAGAATTTTGTTTATTATCCATGAAATTTCAGGAGAATTTCGCCTTTATCAAAGCATTATTCGAAGTAAAGTCTTCCACTATTTTTTGAAAAGCAATCTTCTTTTTACGAAGTTATTGGAATCATTACGTTCTCTCCAAGCCGCATTGAAGCCATAAATACATAATTCATTACTACTGGGGACCACTCTAGCACTAATGACTAATGGTGCACATAAGTAGGTACTACTATATAATATAAAACAAAATAGGAAAACTTTGGTAATCCTTTCCGATTTTTTCATCAATTTATTATATTAAACTCAGAATTCGAAATATCGTGAGAACTATTGTCTACTGTTGTATACATATGTATGTAGTTATAATACATTAAAATAAATGATTCTGTATGAGAACCACGGACACCGAAACTTATTTTCTAATACAAATTTATTTTATATATCTAATTATTATAAATAAATAAATATTGTCTATATTTCAAATCCGATCAATTTCAATTGTCAGATCATTGAATGAGTTTATTTTCTTCAAAAATTTTATTTGAAGGATGTGCTCCCTTTACCAATAATAATATCAATTTATTATAAAATCAATTTATTTCTCATATGTAAACAATCTTTTATATCTTATGGTCTTATGCGTATACTTTATATGAAAAAAAAATAAAAGCAAACAATAAATTATAAAAACAAGAACACAACAAAATCTAAATATAAATAGAACAAGTTTCAAAATCATTTTAGTTCAGTCTGAGCCTTGCATACTCAGCAATGTGGACAACTCCAAATTCAGGAGAGGTGACATGCAAATTTTCTCCAGAGATCATAGTTTTGTTTATGTGACCGTTGTGGAGTTCTGTTATTAAGGTACTGCAGGCTGCGGCCGGATCTCCAGAACCCTCTAAACTCCCCTGTTTATAATAAATTATTTAAATACTGTATTTGTAAAATCTTTCCAAAATTACTTACATGCCAAAACTCATTGCCAGGGTGTGCGTTACTATCCCATGCGTAGGACTCGATTATTAAAATGTTTTCAAATTTAGGACCTTTCTGAAATTGTGAGTGTAATTATAAAGAGATTTTGAATACTACGACATTAATAAATTAAACCAAACTTCCAATATTATAAATATCTGTGCTATTCTTACTTAAATTTTTAAATCAGTTTAAATCAATTAATCTTACCAATTTATCTGCAGGATTCCTTTTCGAAATAAAAATTTGAATCCCACCATCAGGATGATCAGTGCTTTTAAGAAAGCCTCTGTCCTTTAAACCTCCAACGTTATTCAAATTAAACCAGGAAAAGTGGACAAATGACACATTTTTTAATTTTGGTAACAAAGCTTGTAGTCGTTCACCAAATGCCATCAAAAAGATTTCCTCTTGTTGATTTGCTGCTTGCCATACGCCCAGCCCAATTCCAACGACATGGATATAAGCCCTTTTTCCAGAATATGCAGCCCTCGCGTCACTTTCAAGGAGTAGTGTTTCGAAAGAAAT
Organism: Eutolmus rufibarbis; assembly: GCA_963920795.1. Lineage (NCBI taxonomy): Eukaryota > Metazoa > Arthropoda > Insecta > Diptera > Asilidae > Eutolmus > Eutolmus rufibarbis. The sequence continues at coordinate 42,262,177 of OY987205.1, forward strand.
CGAGTAACGTTTTTTCAAAACCACATTATCAATGACATCTCCTTTTAAATAACAAGATCCAAATCGCTTCCCATCCTCAGCCATTTCTGAAAAAAGGAAGTCTTCCTCATCATAGAATCTGTTCCACATCTGTCGGTAGTCTAATTTATCGATAGTAGAATTGTTGGGATTTTTGGGACCGTACCCATTTTCCGGTACATTTTGCTGTGCGCTAATTATTAAGTCTTCGTATTCCATTGCATTTATTCTTTCTAGCCTCGGTCCAATAAGACCAATGACGACACCACAAGGCTCAATTTTCTCCTTGTCCTGTTCTACTATCCCACTATTTCTTCTAGATCCATCGTTTATGAATTCAGAATGTGATGATATAGAAAGGAAGGCTGACAACTGCAAAAAATATTTCAATTAACAATTTGTTCTCTGGAAAGATAACACACGATATTTATGGGAAAATCAATTGGAAAAAAACAGATAATTAATTGTTATTATGAGCTGTTCTTTTAGCAAATGGGTTGAGTCAATTGTTTTTGTAAGTGTACATCCTTTAAAGTTTTTTTACCTATTTAGTTTCAAAATAAAGGGCTTATCTGTTGCAATTAAATATCAACGTAAGTTTTTAGAAGATGTATACTGTTTTCAAAACTTTTATAAGTATATAGTGGATTTATTAAAAAGGGACTTATATATTTTATTTTATTTCAACCAAACCGTCGCGAGGAATTTTGGAATAAGTTACGGTTCTACAAGAACAAAATAAAAAATGTTGATCCCTTGTAATGTACACCTACAAATAAATTTGTTGATTTTTTTCTTATAGCTGAATTCTGTGAGATTAATATTCAATTTAGCTACAACCGGCAAAATATGAGGATCAATCCCATTTTTTATAGATATGATAAACATTGAATTTAAATGAAACAACTAAACCTAACCCAGATATTCTAAAATCTAAAACAATTGAAATATTTAAGTACACTATTACCTTCATTTCACCGTAGCTTATGCAATTTCTAAGGGTCAAGGGCGGCACCTCATTATCCGTGCCCACGTTCTGGAACCCGTTGACGCCCTCCTCGCCTGTTATTAAAATGTAGCGATCGATCCTCCCCATAAACTTCACGCAGCGCTTAATTATCAGTCGTTGGACCAGCTCCGAAAGAGACATGCCGGTGTAAATTTCCTTCTCGATGCGGGAACCTTTAAAAATGTTTTTCTTTAAAAAGGGTACCAGAAAATAGGCGAATAAAATAAAGTCACACCATGCTGCACTTTGTGCTCGAGGAACCGCAGCATGAGCCAAACCACCCGCTCGTGGACCACCGGATAAGCGGAGGCGGCTTGTTGCTGAATTACGTCCCACCGGTCCTTCGGCTGGCTAATCACTCTGCAGGTGTCGATGGGGAACTGGAAATAAAATAAACGTTCCTGAGCCTTTGTGACAAAAAAGGGTTACTTTATTTATTTAAAACATTTAAAATAAAGAAACGAATGAAAATAAATTTTACACCTAACGATTCTTTTATTCGTTTTATTTTCATTCGTCTCTTTGTTCCACTCGGATAATAAACAAATTTTAATTCCAAACGTACCTTAATGGGGAAGTTTGCTGAATTCCGGTTGATTTCCTCCAGGGACAGCGGAAGTGGTTTTTTGATGTCCCTGCAGTCGCCCAACAGTTTCCGGCCGAATTCCGTAAGTTGCGGCTGCGACTCAGGCCACGGCTCTTTCAACTCTTTACCAAATTTTGATCCCATTGTGACTAGCGTCCGTCTTGATTGAAGTTTTCTTAGATATTGCGAAATTCATCAGGGAAAAACCATTTATTTACCTGTTGGCGAAAGTTTCTAAATACCGGGGATTTTTTGGGTAATTGACCTTTAAGCTCAACAATATGCATAAATAACAATAGATGGCGCTCCGGTTAGCTAATTGGTTCGATAATGATTTCTATATCAATTAAGTAAAATAAACTCTGTTCTTAAAATAAAATAATTAATAACAAATGGGAAAAGAAATAAAAGCACAATTGCCTGCCAATGGACATAATAAAACAGTTAAACCAGTGCTAATTATCTTTTATTCGAAACCTTTGTTGCACTAGCGAAAATCTTACATAAAGTGACACAAGGCGGCATCACGATCTTCGTGGAGAAGTATTTCCAAAAGAAACAGAGCAGGGTTTTGAAATTTAATTTCTCATCTTTATTCGACTGAATTCACAACATTACCTCGCGCTATTGTTTCTAAGAAAACTTCCTTTGGATATTGGGTGAAATTACAAACAATCAAATATATTTAAAACTCCTTTCAGCTTGATAAATAGAAATAAAACAACCTTTTATTACTTAAATTAAGATCAGTTAGAAATTATAATATAATTCAATAATAATTGTGAAATCAAAAATTGATAAATGAGCTAACCTACTAGCGATGCCGCGAGAGACTATAGAAAAGGAACGATCATAACCTACTAAACAAAAACTGAAAAATGCAACTTTGAAAAATTTGAGATGAGTCAAGAGCGTCAAATTTTAAAAATGAGATTAAAATGCGGTTAATTAACCGTGGCACACAAAAAAATGTTCACACTCACACAATAAATTTTTAACAAAATTGTGGTTTGAAAATTCAAATAATGGATTTTATGCAGGGTGTGTCGTTAAGGTCTGAACACCAATCGATTCTACATGATCTCCTGATCAACGTTTGTTTGGAAACCCCCTCCCCCATAAAATCGGTCCTTCACCTCTAAAGTCGCCATTGAAAACGCTTTATAAGTTCTTTGAGACACATTGTATCATGTTAGAAAGCTGAGCCTTTAAGGTTCCGAGGGATACCTCTTACTCCCCAATCATTCAACAAACAAGAAGAAAGGCCGCGTCAAACTTCGAAAATGGCAATTTCAATGTCCAACTTTTGACTTTGGCCCTTCGTTCTGCCAATTTGTTTAATGGGATCTAAAAAAAGCTTCCTTGTCTTATAGCCTTTCTCAGAAAAAAATCTGTCAACGCGTTCTGAAGTTATTCGTGCTAGAGGGGTTGAGCACCACAGATCAGGTGTAGTAAAAAAATCTCTAATTCACACGAAATCTCCAATTCACACGAAATCTCCTATAAGCCAGCTTCACGCATCGAATTTCACAATAAAAATGAAAAATTCGTGTTAATTATGTGCCTAGTCAACCCAACGCCGAACAAACGTTGATCAAGAGATTGGCATACCTCTGTTCAGAACTTAACGAAACACCCTGTATTTTGTATACAAGCTTTCAAAAATTCAAACTGATAAAAGTACATATCACCTTTCTTCTTAATATTATATTAGAAAGCAACGATTTGAATTAAAAAACATTGTTAACTAAATTTTGCATTTCATTTATTACAGTTATTGCTTTAGCATTGGACACTCTCCTTTCGTTTCATCGAAAGCAGATCCTTGAGGACACTCTTGAAGTGTATCATACAATACGCTAAACAATTAATAATTATTACATAAAATGCAAAGACAATAAATAATCAGATACTTACCCACTTTCGCAATAGTAGAAGCCATTGGGATTTTTCGTATCAGCAAGCTTAGAATATTCAGGACCACACTTTCCCTCTAAATTATTATGTTTATTAAAAAATATAATTATAGCCTTTATAATATTTTTTTTTTTAAACAACTTACTTGGATCAGCAAGGACTACTGCGATCACAACAGGAAAGATAAAAGCAAAAAGTAGGTTCATTGTATTGCCTGTGGTAGAATTACTACTGATTCCAAAAGTGTTCTTGCTTTTATTTTACTTCGTATTCATTTAAGAATTTTTAAACAATGGATTTCGTCTAGCCCCACAGGTGGTTAAATATTGTATAGCTTAAAATAGTTGTTTTCAAAAGTTTCAAAATTTGTTGGTTTATTTTGTTATTTACTTGTCTGGTTCTTTATCGTAGACCATTTGAAATTTTCACTTTCTTGAATTAACTTTTTCTTAATAATATCTGTTTTACTCATTTGTTTTTGTTTTTTTTACGATCTCGTTCTTATTTTTATATGATATATAAATTCATTGAACGAAGAGAATATTTCATATACATATTTATGTAAAGAGATATTTTGGTAAATTCCATTTTTTATTACACATACATATAAAAATACAATTTATTACACATACATATAAAGAATCAAGCACATCAAATGCAAGTGCAATTTAATTAATAATGTTAGTGCACTTTAAGCCTTGCATAGTCAGCAATATGCATAACTCCGAAATCAGGAGAGGCGACGTGAAGATTTGCTCCAGAGATCATGGTCTTGTTTATGTGACCGTTGTGGAGTTCTGTTATTAAGGTACTACAGGCTGCAGCTGGATCTCCGGACGTGTATAAGGATCCCTATTTTTAAAGTATGATTAAAATGCATTATTTTCACTATATACTTAAAATCAATTATACCATCCAAAACTCGTTCCCTGGTTGTGCGTTGCTGCCCCATGCATACGACTCTATTATCAAAGTGTTTTCTAATTCAGGACCCCTCTGAAAGTGTATTTAGGTGCCTTTATTAAAATATTATATGCATTTATAGATCTATACAATTCATTATTAGACACAGCAATTTTTTTTTACATTTATTAAGTAGCAAAACTATTAAGTTAAAATGAATTTTCTAATTTCACTGTAAATATCTATGTTAGTCAACTATATATCTTGGTAATTTTGTACAACTTACACAATTTTTATAAAATTTATGTAATATTGTATGGGGTTTTTCCCCGTTGAAAATAAACAATAAACATTTACATTAAATTTCATAATTTAAATTATATATGGTAAATGTATAAAAATATAAGTTATATTAGGAAAAACACATACGGAACTTACCAATTTGTCTGCAGGATTCCTTTTCGATATAAAAATACGAATTCCACCTTCGGGGTGATCAGAACATTTTAGAAAACTTCCGTCCTTTACTCCTCCACATTCAGTCAAATTAAACCAGGCAAAATGGACGAACGCCACATGTTTCAACTTTGGCAACAAAGCCTTTAATCTTTCTCCAAAAGTCAACAAAAAAATTTCCTCCTGCTGTATTGCAGCTTGCCACGCGCCCAATCCAATTCCAACGACATGGATATAAGCCCTTTTTCTGCAAGCATCTGCCCTTGCTTCACTTTCAAGGAGAAGGGTTTCGAAAGAAATCGCGTAACGCTTTTTTAGAACCACATGATCAAGTATAGCTCCTTTAAAATTGCAGAAACCAAATCGTTTACCATCTAAAGACACGTCTGCGGAAAGAAAACTTTCTTTCTCATAGAAAATGTCCCAAATCTTTCGGTAGTCATGCTTATTATAGTTTTCGGTATTTTTGGAGCCATATCCATTCTCTGGTATATTTTGCTCTTGGCTTATAATTATATCTTGGTATTCCATTACACCTCTCCTCTCGCATAGCCTTGGTCCGATAAGGCCAACGACGACACCGGAACGTTCAATATTGTCCTTGTTGGCTTCTACCATCCCACAATTACCTCGACTTCCATTGTTTATGAACTCTGAGTGAGATGAAATGGAAAGAAACGCTGATAACTATAATGAAACAATATTAAACATTTTAACAGATAAAACGAAACAATTTGAAAGTAAAATATGTGAAATATTTTTTGCTGATCGGACTGTATAAACCCTTGCAACAAAGCAATCAAATTTTTTAATATTGAAATTATAAAACATCAGCTGAGTTACCCGGTTTGATACGTAATGGCATAAGTTATACTTAATTATGATCGCTCATGGGATTACACTTAATTAATGATCGCTCATTGACCCAAAAATATTGAAGAGTAGCACATGGTACCATTTGCCGGTTCTGTGGCGCTTTGCAAACGAAAATGGACCTAAGCACTTATCGTCTAGTTACGAGAGGTTAATTAAATCCATGTTTAAGAATGGTCCTCACAGTTTAACGATCTTTATCCGATTGAAAATGTCTGAAGATGTTGTCGAGCATGTGGAATAAGATAAAGCTTAGGTAGTACTTTAACAAAATTATGGAAGCAAATGAAATCCACGTGGAATGCTTTATTAAAGCAAATATGTGAAGCTTTAGTAGAAAGCCTACCCTCAAAATGCACTGTAGTTTTAAAAAATTAGGAATATTCCATTAAATAAGGTAAGTTTTTTAAATGCAATGTTTTTACCTAAAATTAAGAAGTGTGCTAAATTCAAATAGATGTTATGTATTTTAACTTTTTTATTGAGTAATCCAAATTCGTAGCTTATGTTGCAAATAAAACTTGTTTACATATTGTGAAACAATTGAACATAAAATAAATTTAGTTTTGTTTGCCTTTAAATGGAAATAATGAATATGAATATGAACACAGTGTGCTAAATTTGTGGTCACCACTGTATAAAATATATCTGGATAGTTAAAGTTATTTTAGGGGTACAGGAAATATGAATCAATCATGAATTCCTTGAAGAAAAAACATATCTACATTACAAAAGATTTCAAATACGTGTCTCCTAGATGTTAATGGAAACTATCATTAAAAGTGGAATATTTGTCTAGTTCTAGCTATCATTTGATATAACTTTTATTTTATGCCAATAGTCCTAATTTATTCATACCCTTATTCTAATATGAATTCATCCATAACCGTCTTCAGTAAAGCTTCAACTTCCTACTGGAGCAGTATAATAACACATATGCAGCAGTTTAATAGAACATATCAGTGATAAGATAATTAACAAAACGATATCCGGCGATCAGTGTACATACCTTCATTTCATCATAACTAATGCAATTTCCAAATATCAATGGTGGCACTTCGACATCCGTGCCAATAGATTCGAACCCTAAGGTACCACTTTCGCCTGTTATTAAGTAGTATTTATCCAGCAATCCTACGAACGTTACACAACGCTTAGTTAACAGTCGCTGGACCAATTCTGTGAGAGACATTCTCCTGTAAATTCCTTTTTCAAAGCGGGAACCTTCCAAAATAAAATACGTTAGAAAGAGTACCAAAAAATAGGCTAATCAAATCAAATCAGACCATGTTGCACTTTATGCTCCAGGAACCTCAACATGAGCCAAATCACCCGCTCGTGGACCACCGGATAAGCGGAGGCGGCTTGTTGCTGAATTACGTCCCACCGGTCCTTCGGCTGGCTAATCACTCTGCAGGTGTCGATGGGGAACTGGAAATAAAATAAACGTTCCTGAGCCTTTGTGACAAAAAAGGGTTACTTTATTTATTTTAGAACATTTAAAATAAAGAAACGAATGAAAATAAATTTTACAACTAACGATTCTTTTATTCGCTTTATTTTCATTCGTCTCTTTGTTCCACTCGGATAATAAACAAATTTTAATTCCAAACGTACCTTAATGGGGAAGTTTGCTGAATTCCGGTTGATTTCCTCCAGGGACAGCGGAAGTGGTTTTTTGATGTCCCTGCACTCGCCCAACAGTTTCCGGCCGAATTCCGTAAGTTCCGGCTGCGACTCAGGCCACGGCTCCTTCAAAACTTTATCAAATTTTGATCCCATTGTGACTAGCGTCCGTCTTGATTGAAGTTTTGTTAGATATTGCGAAATTCATCAGCGAAAAACCATTTATTTACCTGTTGGCGAAAGTTTCTAAATACCGGGGATTTTTTGGGTAATTGACCTTTAAGCTCAACAATATGCATAAATAACAATAGATGGCGCTCCGGTTAGCTAATTGGTTCGATAATGATTTCTATATCAATTAAGTAAAATAAAATCTGTTCTTAAATTAAAATAATTAATAACAAATGGGAAAAGAAATAAAAGCATAATTGCCAGCCAATGGACATAATAAAACAGTTAAACCAGTGCTAATTATCTTTTATTCGAAACCTTCGTTGCACTAGCGAAAATCTTACATAAAGTGACACAAGGCGGCATCACGATCTTCGTGGAGAAGTATTTCCAAAAGAAACAGAGCGGGGTTTTGAAACTTAATTTCTCATCTTTATTCTACTGAATTCACAACATTACCTCGCGCTATTGTTTCTAAGAAAACTTCCTTTGGATATTGGGTGAAATTACAAACAATCAAATATATTTAAAACTCCTTTCAGCTTGATAAATAGAAATAAAACAACCTTTTATTACTTAAATTAAGATCAGTTAGAAATTATAATATAATTCAATAATAATTGTGAAATCAAAAATTGATATATGAGCTAACCTACTAGCGATGCCGCGAGAGACTATAGAAAAGGAACGATCATAACCTACTAAACAAAAACTGAAAAATGCAACTTTGAAAAATTTGAGATGAGTCAAGAGCGTCAAATTTTAAAAATGAGATTAAAATGCGGTTAATTAACCGTGGCACACAAAAAAATGTTCACACTCACACAATAAATTTTTAACAAAATTGTGGTTTGAAAATTCAAATAATGGATTTTATGCAGGGTGTGTCGTTAAGGTCTGAACACCAATCGATTCTACATGATCTCCTGATCAACGTTTGTTTGGAAACCCCCTCCCCCATAAAATCGGTCCTTCACCTCTAAAGTCGCCATTGAAAACGCTTTATAAGTTCTTTGAGACACATTGTATCATGTTAGAAAGCTGAGCCTTTAAGGTTCCGAGGGATACCTCTTACGCCCCAATCATTCAACAAATAAGAAGAAAGGCCGCGTCAAACTTCGAAAATGGCAATTTCAATGTCCAACTTTTGACTTTGGCCCTTCGTTCTGCCAATTTGTTTAATGGGATCTAAAAAAAGCTTCCTTGTCTTATAGCCTTTCTCAGAAAAAAATCTGTCAACGCGTTCTGAAGTTATTCGTGCTAGAGGGGTTGAGCACCACAGATCAGGTGTAGTAAAAAAATCTCTAATTCACACGAAATCTCCTATAAGCCAGCTTCACGCATCGAATTTCACAATAAAAATGAAAAATTCGTGTTAATTATGTGCCTAGTCAACCCAACGCCGAACAAACGTTGATCAAGAGATTGGCCTACCTCTGTTCAGAACTTAACGAAACACCCTGTGTTTTGTATACAAGCTTTCAAAAATTCAAACTGATAAAAGTACATATAACCTTTCTTCTTAATATTATATTAGAAAGCAACGATTTGAATTAAAAAATATTGTTAACTAAATTTTGCATTTCATTTATTACAGTTATTGCTTTAGCATTGGACACTCTCCTTTCGTTTCATCGAAAGCAGATCCTTGAGGACACTCTTGAAGTGTATCATACAATACGCTAAACAATTAATAATTATTACATAAAATGCAAAGACAATAAATAATCAGATACTTACCCACTTTCGCAATAGTAGAAGCCATTGGGATTTTTCGTATCAGCAAGCTTAGAATATTCAGGACCACACTTTCCCTCTAAATTATTATGTTTATTAAAAAATATAATTATAGCCTTTATAATATTTTTTTTTTAAATAACTTACTTGGATCAGCAAGCACTACTGCGATCACAACAGGAAAGATAAAAGCAAAAAGTAGGTTCATTGTATTGCCTGTGGTAGAATTACTACTGATTCCAAAAGTGTTCTTGCTTTTATTTTACTTCATATTCATTTAAGAATTTTTAAACAATGGATTTCGTCTAGCCCCACAGGTGATTAAATATTGTATAGCTTAAAATAGTTGTTTTCAAATGTTTCGAAATTTGTTGGTTTATTTTGTTATTTACTTGTCTGGTTCTTTATCGTAGACCATTTGAAATATTCACTTTCTTGAATTAACTTTTTCTTAATAATATCTGTTTTACTCATTTGTTTTTGTTTTTTTTACGATCTCGTTCTTATTTTTATATGATATATAAATGAATTGAACGAAGAGAATATTTCATATATTTATGTAAAGAGATATTTTGGTAAATTCCATTTTTTATTACACATACATATAAAAATACAATTTATTACACATACATATAAAGAATCAAGCACATCAAATGCAAGTGCAATTTAATTAATAATGTTAGTGCACTTTAAGCCTTGCATAGTCAGCAATATGCATAACTCCGAAATCAGGAGAGGCGACGTGAAGATTTGCTCCAGAGATCATGGTCTTGTTTATGTGACCGTTGTGGAGTTCTGTTATTAAGGTACTACAGGCTGCAGCTGGATCACCGGACGTGTGTAAGGATCCCTATTTTTGAAGTATGATTAAAATGCATTATTTTCACTATATACTTAAAATCAATTATACCATCCAAAACTCGTTCCCTGGTTGTGCGTTGCTGTCCCATGCATACGACTCTATTATCAAAGTGTTTTCTAATTCAGGACCCCTCTGAAAGTGTATTTAGGCGCCTTTATTAAAATATTATATGCATTTATAGATCTATACAATTCATTATTAGACACAGCAATTTTTGTTTACATTTACATTAAATTTTATAATTTAAATTATATATGGTAAATGTATAAAAATATAAGTTATATTAGGAAAAACACATACGGAACTTACCAATTTGTCTGCAGGATTCCTTTTCGATATAAAAATACGAATTCCACCTTCGGGGTGATCAGAACATTTTAGAAAACTTCCGTCCTTTACTCCTCCACATTCAGTCAAATTAAACCAGGCAAAATGGACGAAAGCCACATGTTTCAATTTTGGCAACAAAGCCTTTAATCTTTCTCCAAAAGTCAACAAAAAGATTTCCTCCTGCTGTATTGCAGCTTGCCACGCGCCCAATCCAATTCCAACGACATGGATATAAGCCCTTTTTCTGCAAGCATCTGCCCTTGCTTCACTTTCAAGGAGAAGGGTTTCGAAAGAAATCGCGTAACGCTTTTTTAGAACCACATGATCAAGTATAGCTCCTTTAAAATTGCAGAAACCAAATCGTTTACCATCTACAGACACGTCTGCGGAAAGAAAACTTTCTTTCTCATAGAAAATGTCCCAAATCTTTCGGTAGTCATGCTTATTATAGTTTTCGGTATTTTTGGAGCCATATCCATTCTCTGGTATATTTTGCTCTTGGCTTATAATTATATCTTGGTATTCCATTACACCTCTCCTCTCGCATAGCCTTGGTCCGATAAGGCCAACGACGACACCGGAACGTTCAATATTGTCCTTGTTGGCTTCTACCATCCCACAATTACCTCGACTTCCATTGTTTATGAACTCTGAGTGAGATGAAATGGAAAGAAACGCTGATAACTATAATGAAACAATATTAAACATTTTAACAGATAAAACGAAACAATTTGAAAGTAAAATATGTGAAATATTTTTAGCTGATCGGACTGTATTAACCCTTGCCACAAAGCAATCAAATTTTTTAATATTGAAATTATAAAACATCAGCTGAGTTGCCCGGTTTGATACGTAATGGCATAAGTTATACTTAATTATGATCGCTCATCGGATTACACTTAATTAATGATCGCTCATTGACCCAAAAATATTGAAGAGTAGCACATGGTACCATTTGCCGGTTCTGTGGCGCTTTGCAAACGAAAATGGACCTAAGCACTTATCGTCTAGTTACGAGAGGTTAATTAAATCCATGTTTAAGAATGGTCCTCACAGTTTAACGATCTTTATCCGATTGAAAATGTCTGAAGATGTTGTCGAGCATGTGGAATAAGATAAAGCTTAGGTAGTACTTTAACAAAATTATGGAAGCAAATGAAATCCACGTGGAATGCTTTATTAAAGCAAATATGTGAAGCTTTAGTAGAAAGCCTACCCTCAAAATGCACTGTAGTTTTAAAAAATTAGGAATATTCCATTAAATAAGGTAAGTTTTTTAAATGCAATGTTTTTACCTAAAATTAAGAAGTGTGCTAAATTCAAATAGATGTTATGTATTTTAACTTTTTTATTGAGTAATCCAAATTCGTAGCTTATGTTGCAAATAAAACTTGTTTACATATTGTGAAACAATTGAACATAAAATAAATTTAGTTTTGTTTGACTTTAAATGGAAATAATGTATATGAATATGAACACAGTGTGCTAAATCTGTATAAAATATATCTGGATAGTTAAAGTTATTTTAAGGGTACAGGAAATATGAATCAACCATGATTTCCTGGAAGAAAAAAGATATGTATCTACATTACAAAAGATTTCAAATACGTGTCTCCTAGATGTTAATGGAAACTAACATTAAAAGTGGAATATTTGTCTAGTTCTAGCTATCATTTGATATAACTTTTATTTTATGCCAATAGTCCTAATTTATTCATACCCTTATTCTAATATGAATTCATCCATAACCGTCTTCAGTAAAGCTTCAACTTCCTACTGGAGCAGTATAATAACACATATGCAGCAGTTTAATAGAACATATCAGTGATAAGATAATTAACAAAACGATATCCGGCGATCAGTGTACATACCTTCATTTCATCATAACTAATGCAATTTCCAAGTATCAATGGTGGCACTTCGACATCCGTGCCAATAGATTCGAACCCTGAGGTACCACTTTCGCCTGTTATTAAGTAGTATTTATCCAGCGATCCTACGAACGTTACACAACGCTTAGTTAACAGTCGCTGGACCAATTCTGTGAGAGACATTCCCCTGTAAATTCCTTTTTCAAAGCGGGAACCTTCCAAAATAAAATACGTTAGAAAGAGTACCAAAAAATAGGCTAATCAAATCAAATCAGACCATGTTGCACTTTATGCTCCAGGAACCTCAACATGAGCCAAATCACCCGCTCGTGGACCACCGGATAAGCGGAGGCGGCTTGTTGTTGAACTACGTCCCACCGATTTTTCGGCTGAAAAGCAACCCTGCAGGTGTCTATGGGAAACTGAAAATGAAACAAATTTAATTTTCTTGTCTTGTTGTAACTGTGCACAACTCCAATCATACCCGAACGGTAAAGTGTGCTGAATTCTGGTTGATTTCATCCAATGATAAAGGGGTGGGTTTTTCTATATTTGTGCACTCACTAAGCAATTTTCGGCCGAATGCTGTAAATTCTGGTTGCGAAACTGGCCATTTTTCATCAAAATTCTTACTATATTTTGATCCCATTTTGACTTATGTTTTTTATACATAAATTTTTACAACGAACTGCTAAAAGTTGTCGGAAAAGAATGGTTTGTTTACATTGGCGTTTCCCAACTCCGGGGATTTTTGTAGTCGTTGTTCTCAATTCCGGAGATTTCTATAGTCGTTGAACTTGAAGCTCCGCAATTATCCAGACTTACTCAAGACTGTAAAAGAGGTCGAGACATTAGTTAAAGAGGGATTTAAAAGATGCAATAAACAAAAGTAATTCTCTATTAAAATAAATACTATTATTATTGTAAATAACATAAATCTAAAAAAACAGCGAAATAAAGAAAACAACAGGAAAGTTCGTAGTATTTAAAAATTCCTAAAAACTTTTAAGCAACTCGACTGCCATCTTCTGTTCTATTAACTTACTAATCCACTAAATCTGTCATAATATGTCATGCCATGTAGACGACATATTTAAGATTAACAAAACTGATGATAACAATTCCATAATTTAAATTATGAGTTCAGGATGCCTTCTTGGATAGAAATATTCATCAAATTTTGAGATTCGTTAATTTTTGTGAACGAATGACTTTCTCAAAACTAGTTCAGCATCTCAGATCTTGTAAAACAATGTTCATAAAGTGCAAACCAATTTCAAACAAATGTTTCCCACCTAGTAAAGAAAAAAACTTGCTAGAAACAAGTTTTTAAATTTTAACTAAATTCATTTGAATATAAAAGATCGAGCAATGAAACTTTGCACAATTTCTTAAGCTGAAGCTTTAATTGAAGTTATACCTACAAATAGAATAGGACGAGGAAATGCACACTTGGCAAATTTCTTCTGTCGACGAAGCATTTAGATTAGATTTGTTTCTACTGCAATGAATTAATCCGTACAAAAGAGGGAGGCATTCGTTGAATTACAGACTTATTGGAATTACACTTACAGATATTTAAACTATGTTCACTTGAAATTTCGTCCAGGCTGTTTATTTACAATAGGGCTAATAATACTCTAGAACTGTCAAGCAAAAGCTTTGATAGAATTGGGAGTGTTTTGATTTTTTTGAATGTATGAGAACCAGCCTTAATACTTAACTAGAAGATATTTCACAATATTTTGTATTTTCCCCCGGGTAAGATGTCTTCAAAATTCGGAAATCTGTTCGACGAAATTTGGCCTGTATCAGCGCCCGAATACACTGACTTTGGACTAAAACTTTTGCAAAATTGCAAAGAAATCAAAATACCTGACCCTTTGGATTTGGCTGAAATTAGCAGGAAGTCGTCGGCGTTTCCCATAAAGGTAACTATTAATATTGTCACTCAAATCTCCAATAAAGAGCTTTTCACTTTTTAATATTTAGTTCCCTATTAGTTCGTGCAAAGTAATTGCACAGCCCAAAGACCGGCAGCATGTGGTTGAGGATCAAGCGGCCTCCGCCTACCCACTAGTCCATGAAAGGGTTTTATGGTTATTTACCCGGTTTCTGGAGCATAAAACACAACACGGTAAGTTATTTCGTAATTTAAAGTTGTACCATCTTAGTTCAACAAGAAATATTTATAAATAAATATAGAACACGCCTTTAGTCAAAGTGCAGTAAAAAGAATAAAACAAACTTTCACAATTCCTTCTTCAATACCTGTCTATAGGTCGAGTCACAGATTTCTTGATTTTATAAGGCCAGCGTGGATTTCCAGCAAATACTGAGTTTTAAAAAATCAACTCTTGGTTATACAATTCCTGGTAGCGTGCATTATCTTATCTATCTTCCCTCTCTTTAAGACGCTGTAAAATCAATAAAAATAAAGAAAATAAAAAATGTAAATACTTAGGCTAAACTGTTTGTTACACAACGCTTAATAAAAAAGCTCTTGTGTAGATTTTCCAATTTAAAAATAAAGTAGCAATAACTAATAGCCCTTTAACAATTTGTTTCCCCAAATATTTTATTTTATAACTTTTTATTATTAATAGTACGTGAAGCAGTTTATGAATAAAAGTTATAGAGAAGTTAGTTCTCTAAAGAAAAGCTCTCTACAACATTTGAGACTCTCGATTACAGAGCTAACCGAAGAAATAAATAACCGAAAAACTATAGTTGCACTCTCCTTGTCAGTATGGCGGCGGGATGGGAGAATTAGAACTTTGAAATTTCAGTTTTAAACTTATTACCAATCCCCTCATGCATAGCAAAAATACCTACAAAAAATGCGCGATTGGCCTTGTTTTGCGGCTATTTGGCATTAAAATTCATTCAAAGTTTACCGCATTTAATCTAAGAATTTCAGACAATTTAGCTTCAAGGAGTTGTTCTCGAATTCATATAATCGTAAAACCCTCCCAGCAGCCCTAAAACTGTTAGTACATTTAAAACATAGAAAAGACAATTGTTTTTCTGGATTTGAAATATAAATAAAATTTCTTGTTTAAAAAACCTACCCTGCAAATATCAGTAAAAAAATATTTTTATTTGACTCGCTTAAAAAATTGTTGATCTTTTCCAAATAACTCGCCACAAGTCGCATGTCGAAATTCAAATCTGCGCGTCCGGTAGAACCTTTACCCGTAATTTTAAATTTTTGAGAAATGTTGGTAACACATTAGACATTCAATGAACCAATCTCCCTAATTTTACACAAAGTTCAATATCTCCTAAAAAACTTTAAAAAGTATCTGTTACTTTCAAAAACAATAACAATAACCAAATTATAAATTATTTAATTAATATGCTAAGTACCCATCTAGAGTATATACATATATGTATATGTATATAGATTTTTGGTGGGTGTTTTTTGATTAAACATTTCAAAGTCTCGGTTATTTTCAGTGGCTACTTGTTTATTTATGTTATGAAAACAAATTTTTAAGGTTCCCAGATTGAGAAGGAGCTCTATTCCAACATGACCTTGCCGCAATTCGTACAGCGTTTACTAACAAAAAGATGCGTTAGTTTCTTTGCTAAAAACGATAAATACCTGCTTTTAAGTGGTGAGAGAGGAGCCAGTGGTTTTGTTGAAATAGGAACCGTGAAAGAAGCCCCACCACTCATTTTAAGAAATTGTTTGAGCTACGATGAAATTAAGGTCCTACATGAAAATATTAGAGAATTTCAAATTTAATAATATTAACAAGTTTATAGCTTGGAGCCCTGCTGTCGGTGTCATCCCACTCAGAATTTATTAACGACGGGAATAGAAAAAATTTAGGAAAGATTGAGCCGAATAAGAGTAAAATCGAAAGAAACGGAGTTATTATTGGGATAATAGGAGCTCGATTGTCTCGTAGGGACCTGATGGAATTTCAAGACATAGTAGTAAGCAAGACTCAGAACACTGTGGCGAATGGATATGGCGCGAAAAAGCCGGTAGAAACAAATTCAACCCTACAAAGTAAGTTTGACTATCGCCAGGTATGGAACGAGTTTTATGACGAGAAGGGAATTCTATTTGAGAAAATTAAAAAAGATGGAAAAAGATTCGATGCTTCAAGAAATAAGAACGACATTTTTGATAATCTTGTTATGAAGAAGAGATATACAATTTCTTTTGATACCCTTCTCCTGGAAAGCGAAGCTCGAGCTGCCAAGTCCAATCAAAAAGCTTATATTCATGTCGTTGGAATTGGTTTAGGAGTTTGGAAAGTTGCTCCACAACAAGAAGAGATCTTTCTTATGACATTTTCACAAAGGTTAAATGCCCTTTTGCCCAAATTGAATCACATTTCATTCGTACACTTTTCATGGTTCCACATGGACAAGTGTGGAGACATTAAGAACGGGAACATTCTTAAAAGTGATGGACATCCAAATGGTGGGATACGTGTTTTTATTTCAAAGAGGAATCCAGCAGACAAATTGGTGAGTTTATTAAATAAATAAGTAGACTGATCGACAAGATCACATAATTGTTTTAAGACATGAAAACGAACGGTCCAATATCGTGTTTCATCATTTAATATCATAAAGTTCTGAAAGTTAAAATATAAATCATATTCCTTCCAGAAAGGACCTGAACTAGAGAATACTTTGTTAATTGTATCTTATGCTTGGGATGGAAATGCCCTTCCAGGGAATGAATTTTGGGTAGTAAGTCAAACTGAAAGTTATGAAAATGTATGCCAATCTTACATTATACAATGTTCAAACAGGGAATGTTGAGCTCAACTGGTGATCCAGCTGCTGCATGCAGTTCATTAATATCGGAGTTACATAATCCCCACATCAACGATTCTATGGTTTCTGGCGATAATCTGCATGTTGCTTCTTTTGATTTTGGATTGCTTCATATTTCCGAATATGCAAAAAAAAAATTAAGTGTGGAATAAATAAAAAATAATCTTACACATATAATGTATTGCTGAAATTTCAAAATATACTGTAATAAAGTTATTCTTTTCTGAACTTTTTTCTTAACTTAATATGTATGTATTTATGTACGTATCACGCTTTTTTGCCTTTTTTTGGGAATTTAAATACTTTACAAAGGCAGATTTTTCAGTTGTGTTAACAAATACCCTAATATTTTGCCACATATGTATATGTACCGATGCACTTTTATATTATATATCTATAATTTCATGTTTTTCGACAGTCGAAAAATATGATAGCTTCCAAATTCTCCTTATAATCTTATAGTTCTTATAAAAATTATTGTTTGATAATAGTTTTTTAAATATCAATGATCAGTACACACCATTTTAATAATTCGATTATCAAATATGTATTACTATAAGAAAATTCCTAAAAAAGTTCATTTTCTATGCGTTCAGGTAATGTGATACCTTAATTAAGTTTATCTAATATAAAACTAAAAATAAAACCAACAGGAAATGATTTACATATAAAAGATATTCATCTTTCTCTAAAAAGATAATAAAAGTATATATGTTACTTTACTACTGCTCTGTGGTGTAATCAAAAAAAGAAACCATGAAATTTCAAAACAAAACCTTGAAAACATTAATTTCAACCACTTGAGTAAATGATAAATACCACCAAACTTCGAAACTTTTGAAAACAACAATTTTAAGCTACAATATAATCACGTTTGTGGCAAGACGAAATCCATTCGTTAAAAAACTTATTGTTATCGAAATAGAACAAAAGCAAGACATACACTTTTTATTTTATTTTCAAAGTGTATTTTATTTGGGTCTTATATAATACATAATTTTGCTTAAGCCTAAAATACATTAAAAGCTTAACTTAATTTAGGTCTTCTTGTGACCCCTGTAGCGCTTTGCAGGCACTCCAGGCATATTTAAAGATGCTGGTAGAACAAATGTATCTATAGATATTATATAACGACCACCTTTGTCTCTTTTCCAAATCCCCCAATTTTGGAACATTGTGAATATAATTAAAAATGTATACATATGTACATGTGTATACATATATTGTATAAATATATATTGTATATAAACATTTCGTTGGGGAATATTTGTGAACTCTACGATTAATTTTACATCATTCATTTTGTGAATCGTTTCATCAGGGAGGCTGCAATAGGTAGTATTTCATAAGAAATGTATACATAAAACGTGCAGTCTACCATTTTCGCTGTTATATACATATTTCATCCAACAACTTTCATAAAACTTTTAAAAATACATCCACTATTTTTTAAATCATAGGAAATTATTCCCAAGGACGTTAGCAGTTATGGGTAGTCTTTTGTTCTGTTTGAAAAAGCGATTAAGATTTGGATATTTTAAGAAAATTATAGAATCGATCTCATAATCATGTTTAATACTATATCACTAAGAAAAAAAAATGTTTCCACAAAGATGGTAATAAATCAGGAAGTTATAGAAGTACCTAATTAAAGAACAGCACGGAAACAAGACAATTGTAATTCATGACCACAATCTGATCAGCATGCTTAATTCAGCTTATATAGTAAAATTTCTTTCCAATTAATTAGTATTCATCGCAGGGATCCTCTTTATTGGAAACGTAACGTTTTTTTGAGAAACGTGAAGATTTACTGAGAACTGCAATTGAAGTTTATTCTTAAGAGGACATTGCATGATTTTATGAATCAGAGCTAATCAAATTAAAACAATGTGAAGGTTTTAGTTTTGTGGATATATAAATTCCAGCATTTGTAATGATTGCACAGTAGGTTTAAAAACTTAAAGTGAACTCAATATGAAAGTCTCATCGCTCCTAGTTATTCTCGTACTTCGTATTGGATATAATTCCGCAGGTATTTCATACTTTTACAATAACAATAAAATAATATACTTGCATATAAATTCGTAGAAGTTAAATTCAACAATTTCGAGCTTGAGGATGAAGTGACAAGCAATGAGATAACCACACCTGAATACGAACCGCCAGACGTGTACCCTGTTTTTGAATCGGGAGAGTGCACCGAAGGGTACTATGTCAGGGATGCAAATGATTGCAGCACTTTCTACATGTGTTTACCAGACGGGTGAATACTTGTTTATACACCATTTTATGCAGCTTCACTTCCAACTATTTACTTCTCAAAATTGTTTACTCGATTTTCACTTGCATGTGTACTTACACTTCCACATACCCGAATTAACTTGAAATTTAGCATGCGTTCATACATCGTTCATACCTCACAATATATTTTAATTATACATATATTCCGAAGCAGGATTTTTAAAATAGTGAGCTATCTTTTAGCACTTTTAGTATTTATGGTTCAATTTGATTCAACATTGGGCGGTTTTGTGATTACATATGTGATTTTGGTCAATATTTTTACGAAAGTTATTAAATCATTTTAACTTTTTCTTCTTTCAGACGACTAATGAAAATGAGTTGTGGTCCGTTCACTTACTTTGATCCTGTAATATCTGGCTGCAATCATAAATATCTCGTTAACTGCTAAATTAAGAAAAATGTGTGAAACAACGTAGCCATGTAGCTCAAATGATCATGTTAATTCATGTTTTATATAGAAGAAACAAAGACGCTTTTGTTTAGAAATTTTTCAATTTTGTATTATTTTGTATGAGTAACAACATCTGTGCAGATGTTTTGAATGACGCATTTCTCCACGTTTTAAAGTAAAAATAATTTAATTGAATATCTAATGCCTTTTCTTCTATATGAAATATTTGCTTCGAAGTAAAGTAAGGTGTGTGATGTTTTGTATTTTATCAATTTTTATTTTATGATTGTTTCAATTTAAGTTACTTTTTTTTGAGGAAAATTTTGGTTTTTAATTACTTATAAAATATTTTTTAATCAAAATAAAAAAAAAATGACTCGATACGTGATGGATAAAACTATTTTAAAACTTTTACAAAATATTGGGAACTCTTTGACTTATCCTCCCGACAGCAATCAAAAATGAGTTTTCAAATCTTACTTATACATACATATGTACCAGTGGCGGCTGCTCAGGGTGTTCTAGGTGTTCGGCGCACACCCATAATTTGTTTTAAAAATATCAATCAATTATATATCTTTAATTATTTACAAATTGCAAGATAAAGTCTGCCGCTGGATAAGAAAGCAAAGAATTTTTTAATAATCAGCGAACAATGAATGTGAATAACAATAATATTTATAAATGCAAAGTGCAAACGCACCCTATTTCTTCTGAGTTCTCTACCGAGTAGCGAACATTTACCCACATTAAAGATTGCAAACGCACCACCCTACCCCTCTTTCTAATATTTCTCGCTGTGGGTTCTCTGCCGACTAGCGAACCTGAGCCATATAGGGATTTTGCATATTATGTACCTACCTAATGTTATAATTTTAATAATTTGGATGTCGTTTTTCGTGGGCGTCAGGGTTTATGGAAATTTTTATAAGTACCGGTCGTTTGAATTTTTCTTAAAAGTCTTAGTATTATAGATATCTTTATGCTATACTTTCACGTAAGTTCTCTTGGTTTAAAACCTTTTTAAAATCATGAATAAAGAAATTCTATGCACGAATATACCTACTTGTACTTATTTCATACTAATTGAACAAATTTGTTCTTTTACACTTGACCACTTATGTTAGTTAATTTAATGAACAAAATAAATATTGCAGTTCTCCCAGTGTAGCATTGGCTCGATTGCGTAACACTTAAAGTACAAGCTATCAGCGTGCGGAGCGTGGGACAAAAAGATCGATAATTAGTTATAATATGACGATCTTCATTTATAATTGGTGAGTTGCCACTAAGTTGCTTTAGTTATTTTCACCCCGTTGTTATTATGTTCAAGGGTTTTATTAAAGAGAATTTTTTTTGGAAAATTTGAAAATCATGCGTTCGCTTATTTTTATTTAATGAAATATTCGTTGACGTGTTAAGTAAGTTACTTTAGTTTTTTCCAATACTGTAGATATGGGAAAATAAATAACAGAACCTTAAAACTGCTCTATAATATAATAAGAGCAAAAACCAAGAAAATTTAAAACAAAACTTTGAAAATATAATTTTCAACGATCTAAGTAAATAACAAAATAAACCAACAAATTTTGAAACTTTTGAAAACAACAATTTTAAGCTACAATATTTACTCACATTTGTAGCTAGACGTAATCCATTGTTTAAAAAATTGTCCATTGTTATCAAAATGGAATAAAAGCAAGGACAATTTTGGTATCAGTATCAGTTTTACCACAGGCAATACGATGAAACTACTCTTTGCTTTTACCCTTGCCGTTGTGTTCGCAGTAGTCCTTGCTGAGTCAAGTAAGTTTTTTAAAAACAAAATTATGAAGGTTTAATTCATACTTATT
Organism: Eutolmus rufibarbis; assembly: GCA_963920795.1. Taxonomy (NCBI): domain Eukaryota; kingdom Metazoa; phylum Arthropoda; class Insecta; order Diptera; family Asilidae; genus Eutolmus; species Eutolmus rufibarbis. The sequence goes on from OY987205.1 coordinate 42,283,890, forward strand.
TAATAAACATAATAATTTACAGCGACTGAAGCACCAGCTGCACCAACTAAACCCGGTGAAGCGGGAAAATGTGGCATTTCAAACTTAGCACCTGACTCAACAGATCCTAAGCGCTTCTTTTCCTGCGTAGGCGGGTATGTTTCTGTTACTTCAAACTCATGTATATTTCATTTAATACGTATTAATCCATTTTTTAGCAAACCTTTGAAAAACCCTCAGGACTGTGCTGAAGGAACTGAATTTGATGAAGACCTCGGAATTTGTAATTTCCCAAAGTGAATTAACTAATTAAATAATTCCAATGAATTCTAATATAATATTTACTTACAATTTTTTTTCATAACATTACTTTATTAAATAATATTAAAAAGTCAGGATTAAAAGCTTGAAGCAATATAAAATCAGATTTATTTCTTTACTTTTGAATACCCAAAAAGTTATGGAAGCTTAGCTTAACTTAGCTTATTGATTGAACCTTTGATTATTATCAGTCTTCTTATTAATTGTTATAATAGAAACATATTTTAAGTAATAAACAAATAACTAAAATATTGAAAAAGGCATTTGATCCTTCGAGTTAAGGTGGGGTACTCTTATGGGACAAGATGGGGTTCACCGACGGATCCACGCCCGCCCCTGGCTTGCAAAGTTACAAGAAATAGAAACTGCTTAGCATATTTCTTCTTCAGACCAGTTCCCGCTGTAAGTTTTGTGAACATAGTTTTTCTTTTCACTTTTCTGAAACTAAAAGAAATATAAAATATAATCAAAATTAAATATTCAAAACGTCGTCTTTGTCTACTTATCTCATCTTGCTTTTTCGGGTGATTGTACACAAAAATTCATTTTGTTCGTTAATCTGTCGTGTAGTACTTGATATTTAAGAGTCGTTCATAGTTTAGAAAATTAAATAAATCTTTGTTTTTTGTTTTTTTTTTAAGATGATAGTTTTGGTGTGTACAATAACGCCTTAAAAGCTTTTTTGAATATGTAAAATATCTTAGAAGTTATTCAAGTTAGGCGTAGGCAGGTATTATTTTCAAACGTTAAAGGCTTTTTCCTCCATAAAATGCGGTGTAGAAAATTCTGGAGCTATTTATTCGATTGATTTGGAATTTATCATACATCTTAAAATTCATTGTCTACTGCATAAGTTACTATGGTGTCACCTTTGCTTTGTCGAGCTATACATACGAATTCCATCGGCCTTTGCTAGGATGAACATTATTTATATTAGTAGAGTTTATAATTTATATAACTTTTGTATTGAGATATTTAAGGTATAAGAAACCATCAAATATTAATATTCATGGAGCAAAAATTGTTTAATATCCCCTTTATTCTTACACTCTACACTGAGATGGGCTCTTACATAAAACATTCTGAAACCAGATATGTAGGTACCACCTGATATAATTGCAAGCGACTGTCCTCGGTTCATTAATTATTAAAATACGAAATTTATTCTATGTACTTATACAATTTATGATTTTCGTTTAAGCAATACCTATGTATATTGCCGATTTCCTTGAAATCGAAACAAAGACATATTGTTTACAAAATTTGTTTTTGAGAAGAAAGAAGCTGTCGTGTGTATGCTTAACACGTATTCAAATTTTATGGATCATTTTTTGAGTTCTTAATACAAAATACATTCAATTTGATTGTAAATTTTTTTTCTACAGGTACAGTTCCCATTTATCCGAAATGATCGGGACGCCGCGGCGGCCGATTCGGATAACGAAAATTTCGGATAAACCAAAGTACCGCGTGAAACACCCCGAATTGCGTCAATACCGCTAAACATGATCGTAAAACGTGCGTACGTAGAATGCTATTGATATGGTTGGTGAATAAGCCTGCATGTTTTTGACTGAAAAATTTGTGTTGACGTGTTAAAAAGGCGCCAAAGTATGATTGAAAACTCAAAATTTTTAAATGCTGAATAACAAAGCTCGTTTATTTTGCGTTAGCCAAAAGCGTAGCTCGCGGGTGGCTGCGGCACGAGCGGCGCGATGCGTCAGACAGCGCCAATGTGAGCCGCGTAATTTACGTGGTTCATGGAGTATGTAGGTACATATATGAAAAGGTGTCACGAGCAAATAAGTAATGGGTCGCGATGGTATTCGGTGGGTGGGGGTGGGGTAGGTGCATTCGGAATTTGTTCGGATAAAGCGGATTTCGGATAAACGCGATTCGGATAAACGGGAGTTTACTGTATTTGATATATTCTCTTCATTCATTTAGTTTATATTGATCAAATAAAAAAAAAACAGAAGAACGAAATCGCAAAGAAGCGAATAATGCAGATATTACTCTTATTTTAATAAGAGAAACTTAGTTAAGTGTAAAATTGTTCACCACTTTAAGAGAAAGTATCAAGAAATTTCAAATTGTTGCAAACAAAAATTTTAAAAGTGGAACATCCACCCACCTGAGTAATTAATATCAAAAACTAAAAATTTCGAAACTCTTAAAACCAACAATAAGCTATAATATAATATTTAATCACCTTTTCAGCTAGACAAAATCTATTGTTTAAGAAATTGTACATTGTTTTTGAAATGAAATAAAAGCAAGATTAGGTATCTTGGGTATTAGCATCAGTTCTACTACAGCCAATACAATAAATCTATTCTTTGCTTTTATCCTTTCTCTTGGATTCGCAGCAGTCCTTGCTGACAGTAAATACCTTTAAAATAAAATTATAAAAGTTAAACCCGTATTTATTAAGAATAATAATAATTTAGAGGGAGCGGGGGTGAAAAAGATCTGGCCCCTGATACGAGTGAACCCAAACGCTTCTACTTTAGCGCAGATGGGCAAGTTTCTTTTTATACGTTGTCTTTTGTCTTATTATGTATTTATTTTAATATTCATTAATTTTTTAGCAAAGTCCTTGATACCTTCGAAGTCTGTTCTACGGGAACTGTTTTTGACGCAACAAAGGGATACTGCATTTGGTCAGAATGAATAAAAAAATAAAAAAAAACAAATGAAATTAAAAATTTAATTAACAATGCTTTGTTATTCAAATCGTTCCTTTCTAAATAATATTGAGAAGTTAAATAGGAGATTATACCTACTCCTTTCGGATTGAATCTTTGACACATGTAATTATATTAAAACATGTTGTCGTTGTGTCCTTTTTTCATAAGCGATGTTAAATATGAAGAAATTTTAGTTAAGAGAAAGAATCAAGAAATTTCAAATTGTTGGAAGAAAAAATTTAAAAATAGAACATTCACCCACCTGAGCAAATAATATAAAAAATCAACAAATTTCGATACTCTTAAAAGCAACAATAAGCTAAAATATAATATTTAATCACCTTTTCAGCTAGACAAAATCTATTGTTTAAAAAATTGTACATTGTTTTTGAAATGACATAAAAGCAAGATTATCTTGGGTATCAGCATCAGTCCTACTACAGCCAATACAATGAAACTATTCTTTGCTTTTATCCTTGCCATTGGATTCGCAACAGTCCTTGCTGACAGTAAGTTCCTTTAAAACAAAATTATAAAAGTTAAACCCATATTTATTAATAATAATAATAATTTAGAGGGAGCGTGTGGTGAAAAAGATCTGGCCCCTGATACGAGTGAACCCAAACGCTTCTACTTTTGCGCAGATGGGCAAGTTTCTTTATATATATTGTCTTATTATGTATTTATTTTAATATTCATTAATTTTTTTAGCAAAGCCCTTGATGCCTTCCAAGACTGTGCTGAGCCAACTGTTTTCGACGCATCCAAGGGAATCTGCGATTGGAAAAAATAAATAAGCCATAAATAATTGTAATAAATGAAATTAAAAATTTAATTAACAATGCTTTGTTATTCAAATCGTTCTTTTCTAAAATAATATTGAGAACTCAAGTAGAACGAGATTATACTTCTTTCGATTTGAATCTTTGATATATTAAATCCATTATATGAATTTTAAAATTACAATTTTGTTAAAAATGTATATACTCAGATGCAAAAGGAAGAATTGATATTTTGTAAGCGTGAAAATGCGGTACAAGATATTATAAAACGAGTAAACATTTTAGATTTGGATTGGTATGCCCGTTCTCCAATGCGCCGACCAACCAACCACGGACAAACCAACCAAGTGTTGAATTCCGTGTAAAGTACTAGTGACAACCGGTGGGACATCTGTGGCGCTGTTATTATTCTAGTGCAAAATACTTGTTATACTTTTGGTTAGAACGCATACCTACATGAAAAAGTTAGCCATGTTGACTAAAACACGAGCGAGAAAGAAAATGACGCAAATTAGAAAATGGAACGCGATGGCGCGATTTTAGTTGATTCGTGATTGGTTGGTCCCTGCATTGAAGAAAGGTCTGTAGAGCCCAAGTAAGCGTTCAACTGTTTCTTCCCGCTTGGAGCTTTTTAAATTATGCTAGGACCTGTTATTTCCGGCAGCGATTTTAGAATTTGACTCCTATAAACTTAATTTAAAGCTATCGATACTAAAAATGTAGTTAAACCCTTGTGTATAGAGTAGGGTAGTCCGGAGCTTGTTATGACACTGGTAAGTTGTCTCAGCAGCTAAAAGCTATGTTGCACTAATATCCAATAATGCATAAGGCATAAGGAGTGGATGCGTTATGAACGCTTTTAATGAGCACAAAGTAAATTTTAGTATTTTAATGTTAAATCATTTAGTTATAAGTTATATTTTTACTATTATACATGTGTTGATATCTAGATTTTGTACCGTTTAGGTCTAGACTATTTGGGGCTACTCGTCACATGTTAAACTATTCACATTTAACTATTAATTAATTATTTGAAGTTAGAATTGTTATTTCTCTTAAATGGTTGTCAGTATTTCAAAACTAAACAATAGCACACATGCAAGTAATCATTTTGTTTTTGTTTCAAATGAATTAGGTACATTGTTTTTAGATAAGTTCATTTTCTTTAATGCTGTTAAGAATGTGGCAATAAAATATATATTTATTTATTAATAAGTGTTTAATAATGCATAAAAATGATTTTTCTCTAAATACAATTGATTTTTATATCTTAAATTAAATATACCTGATATACAACTATCCCTAAACCGAGGTAAGATGTCACAAAATTTATTTTAGTACAAAACATTAAATTTCTTCTAACCAGTATTTATACTAGTCATATGAATTTTACAAGGGAGTTTCCCAAATGTGTTTTTTATAAAGCTAGGTAATAGTTGTTTAGGTTGCTCTGCAAAAGCACAAAAAAATGAAAATGACTCGCAAAATCAACTTGTTTACTGCTCGCTAGATAACCCTAGCTGTGAACTTCTGAAATTATTATTATTATTATTAGTATTTTTCTTGCGTTCTGTAAGCTGGTTATGAATATTCGGGAGCGAAAAGCCTTTTGTATTACCCTCCTAGGGTTCTTTACGTTGGACTGACGAGCTATTGGCAGCTTAGAACATTTTCACCGGTCAGCTTTAAAATTTCTTATCTTCCGAGAGAAATATCAACAGATTCAGATTCTACGGAAAATAACAAAAAAATTATATTATTAAATGTATATATTTTAGCTGAAGAAGAACTTTTTTAAAGGTGCGAATTGAATAAAACTGCAGAAATAAACAATTGAATATAAAATACTCCAAGTTTATTATTTTGAAGTTTGAATTTTCCGATGAAACTAAAATTGGAAAGTATATCTGATCTGAATTCTGCCTATACGGAGCCGGAGAGAAGTGAAATATGTAGAAAATGTATGGTTCAGCACTGTAATCGAGTAGCATTTTTCTCATAGCGAACATTTTGGATAATTATTATATGAAATGAAAGACCGCATAGTTTTAAAATTAAATGTCTACATAGATGCGAATTTTATACTTATAGTTTCCAGGGTGAAAAACTAAGGTTGGAAAAACGCTGAAAAACAGCCTAAAATTAAATTTTTGGGCGATTTTAGGGCGAATATATACCTAAACTTTATCAGAGGCTGAGAATATGCCTAAAAAACGTCGAAAAATTCCGTTTCTCAGTTTCAAGTTCAACTTCAAAGTGAAATGAAGTGAAGTAGTGACGAAATTAAAGAAAATATTAGGTGAACACAACAGCCACCGACAACAATACCATATTTTAATTTACAATATTATCCACCTCCACCTGCTCCAACGTCACATGAAAATCTGCATTACCAGTCACCACCATCAGTTAACAGCAGTAACAATAGAGTTTTTCAAAATTTATAAGTGTTTATTTATATACAGTATATGTATGTATGTACTATATGTAGATTAATATAATTAACTTAATTTTGAAAATAGAATTTTTACTTTATTTACAAGGTAGGTATAGGCATGTTTTATTTGATTTACCTTTTACTTTAGTTTTGTTAAATAAGAGGTCCTTCGATTCGAGTTCAACAGATTGAAAGCTTAAAATAAAAGTTGCGTTAAAGTCAATATTTAAAAGTTTCGCATCATTAGAAATGTGGAGTCAATTTAACCCCATTTTTAATCGTTCACAGAAAGATACAACAAAAACAAACGAACGACGTTAAACACTCATTACGCACTGCCGCTGTGAAATGTGACATATCTAGATAACATTTTATTCCAGCTCTTGCTGTATTTATATTGCTTAAATTCTTTATAATTGATGCAGAAAAGTGAAGAATGTGAATTGTTTATAAAATATGGGATGGAAAGTTGCCTACCTTTCGACAAAATAAAAAACTAGTAATTGGTGTTGAGAGGCAATGAACATTAAAAAGCTTTTAGTGAAAACTGCCAGTCAATGAAATACATAGATAATATTATAATTCAACTTTTCCTATTTGAAATCTCGTGAATTTTGAGTAATTGAGAATAATATATTAATTAAAATCAAAGTTCTATTAAAATAATACAATAACCTGCTTACTTTGAAAGTCGCTCTGAAAAGAACGCAATTCTACTTTTCGTCTTTCAGGATTATATGATCAAGTTTAAGATTATTAATTAAATCCAGAAAAGGTTACACCTAGGTATACAAATGGGCTTTAAGTAAACAAATTCGATAAAATTATAGATACAGGCCCTTCATGTCTTACAACCTAAACAATGCAGCTCTGAAAAAAAGCAAATTGAAAAGGGCCTTTACAACATTTAACCCAAATTTTCTCATATATTAATATTAATTCATAAAAAAAGCAGAAAAGTCAAGAATGTGAATTTTTTATAAAGTTTAAAAATTTGCCTATATTTCGGCAAAATAAAAAACCTTTACAGCTGGTGTGGTGAATAAAATATTTCGAAAATAACGAGCTTGCAATGAAAGTTCTTGATAACCGAGCTAGGTATATATATAGGAAAACTTCTCCTAATTTAATTTATCCATATCAAACTAGCAATCTTATACAAATTACTTTAAATTTTCTCATAACATATTTTAGAGATAAAAACCATTCTTATTAGACATTTTTATTTTTTTTATAAGTTCTGAAAATATATACATATATCGGAATAAATTAATAAATTTAAAGGAGCAACGCATGGCATTAAATCATACATACCATAATATCATAGAAAAAGTTTTAAAGATAATTCGAAAATAATAATTTGATTACAATATAATTATGGTAAAAACAAATTATTTGTTAATTTTGCTGCAATGCATTCTATTCATCAACTAAAATTGCCTAAAGTAAAGAAATATTTATAGTTACTTAAGTACATAATAATCGTTTTTACAATTCCATTAGTTCATTTATTTGTATGTATTTGAAATTATAAAAAATTGTGTACTTTAGTAAATACAAATATTTCTCTTTGAAGTGAAGCTCTTAATCTCAGATTGTTTGAGAGCGAATTGAGGAAATCTTAAGACATGACACGAGTTGAAGGAAAAAGGAAATTTGTGGGATGCGAGATGGGAAAGAAGCATTTAGAATGTAGTTAGCGCATAAAATTAGACCGGATCGCTGCCCTATTTTTCCTGTCCGCATCTCTATATCTTTGGTGATGTTTGTACGTAAATATACACATGATGTTTTTCAAATTTCGAAATATTTTACAATTCTGCAGATAATAAGCATCCAATCGGCCGGTAATGAAATCATTTTTGAAACTTTAAAAGCGATAAATCTATTGTGACGATCATTAAAGTAAAAATCCTGTATCGATCTTTTTTAAAATTTGAAACAATTACTAATTTCTCGTTCTAGAAGAATTATAAGTTTCTAGTAGTAGTTTCATAATTTTTTAATAACAATAAGATAAAAAATTTCTCGCTACTCAACTTCTTTCTTTTTAATTAAATAAATCTACTGCGGATTATAACAACGACATATTAACAGATTAATAATTCATTTGGATGATTCCTCATGTAGCCCCTCTGTTTAGTGTCATCTATAATTTACTTTTCTTTAAAACATTTTTTTACGATACGTTTTGTTTTGAAAAGAACAATCTTTTCAAAAACAAATTTTCATATTGACCGAAATTTTAAATCATATATGGTTTTTTTATTGTACATATATGTACGAGTTCACTAATTGGTTTCCGTTTGAAAACAAATTAAGTTTTCCACGAGTTGCTAATATTTACTGCTGGATGTTCATCCAGACCAGACAAATTCCTAAAGTTTACGCACCTTTGAATCATAATGTGTTTGATCAGATGTAGCATTCAACAGGGAATTTGATCTATGCAGGCATGCTTACGTCACATGTGGTTGGAATGTGAAATTTTGTAATCCCTTAGTTATGAAAACGTTTCTTACATAACCTAACCATAGTTAGAGAACACTAAGAAAAAAAATTCTATTATTAAAATACTAGAAAGAAACTAACACATTGTAACAATTTTTTGATTAAGGATTAGCTATAAAACAATAAACAATAATGATCTTAAATGTCCTTGCTTTCGAAACTAAAATCCAATAGAGGTCACAAAAGGCTTACAGATGGCGTCTACAGAAAACTATGGCAAAAACAGAGTCTAAAACACAAACATATTTTGTTAGGTGCGCGTAAAACAACTTATGTGAACAGTTTGATCAACAACATCTGCGGCCTAATATGAAACCGCGAAATTTCTAAAATACGGAAGAAATTACGCACGTCTTGGCGACGTCAAAGATTTATACAACACAATTTTCTATTACACAATTAAAAGGTAGTAAGTTTTTAAAACTTGACGTTACATAATATGAAAATTAAAAAAGAAAAAATACAACAGATTTGTTAACTGAATAAAGGTTGATTGAAACAGATATTCAAATGTTTTACAAGATTTTATTTCATATGTTTTTGAAACAACAACTTAGCGGTTAAATAAGCCTCATATAGTTACCATCTAATTACTTTTTTGTTTTATTTATTTTTTCGTTAACAATTATTCGTTTTCCATAAAATCCATGATGCTCTTATACACAAGCACGCCTAGTGCACATTTTTTCAGATCTCCCTATAAAATTTACAATAAATTGATATATTCCAAAAACTAAGACTGCAAATATACAAAAAAAAACACAGTTTTCGATAATTACGAATTAATGGAATATTTAAAATTGTGTATTGTGTGTATTGAATATACAATTTTATATGTCTTTAGAAAAGATTATTTATATCTTATCTAGCGGTATTCACGCTTTGATGTACTTCGTTGTACCGAATCAGAAATACCCCTAATATATAGGTACACATACATGTTTAATGAGAAAAAAATTTGCATTTAATATCAATAACTCATGAACGAACAATGGCAAACACCATGCAAAGAGCCTGCAACACAATTTTAAACAGTTTGGATCATAACATTTTAGAACTATGCATAAATTTAGGGAAAAATGAGTGATATAACAACTTCATTTGTTGTATGAAAACCCCATAGAAATCGCTTGTTCGTAATAAAAAAATCTTAATTTGTTACAAGAAACTCTTTGAATAGAAAATTATTTCCTGAGACCAAACAAAAATTGCCGAAAATATCGATAAAATTTGAATTTGAACCCCTATAACTCCTACATTTGGAAATGGATCCTAACAAGTAAGGTATCCGTTGAAAAGCTTCTTTTATCCTCTTTGAAAGAGCCTCCGCACAATGTTCTTACAAGGATCTACAAAGATTTAAGTGAAAGCACCTCTAAAAAAACTTTGAAGTTAATTTTGAGGAGTGATTTTAGGAAAGGATCAGTCCTACTTAGAATCCGAACACCCTGTATAAGGAAAATATTGAGTGACAACTAATTGCAAATCGAACAAAAACTAAAATTAAAAAAGTACCTAGATATATATGAGGCTATCAGCGCAGAAGTGGTGTAACCCCAGACTACTTCTTAGGAGATAATGAGGAATTAAAATGTGGTTAAATTGCTTTTGAATTGCATTTATTTTGTGTACATTATTTCAATTGTTTTGCCATCTATTGACAATTCTAAAAGGTGGCTTACGCCACTATTGTATTGAAAGATCATAATTTAACGAATTTATTTTACACAAAAACCCTACCCAACAAAAATTGTGGGTGGGTGGTGTAACACTTCTGCGCTGATAGCCTCATATATACAAAACATTCTCTTATTATAGATGTTAAAAAAAAAGAAATACAAAAATAATAAAATTCTATAATATCACCCTTGTGTTAGTAACAAATAATACAAAGAAAAACTATCAACTATTTGTCATAATCTTTCAAACCATATTCACCGGAAATGTCAACATTGTTTGATTTTTTGCAAATGAAACAAAACTCTAAGGCAGTTGTGAAGCCACCTGAACAAATGTGTTTATCCAGTGCGAAAATGATTCAAGAACTCCCAAATGCAATAAAAGCAGCGGAAATTTCGACAACGATATCAATTCTACCTTACTTGGTATAATGAAGATACTTTTCGCATTTATCCTTGCAGCTGCGTGCGCAGCAGCCAGTGCTAAGCCTGGTAAGACTCTCACGACGAGAATTATAAAGTTGGACAACATACCTTTCAACATGTAATTTTTCTATAGACAAGGTTTTCTGTTACTACGGATCCTGGGCTAACTACCGAACTGGCGCAGCTGAAGCCAAACTTGAGCAACTCAACGTACAATTGTGCACACATTTCATTTACACTTTCGTTGGCATCAACCAAGCTGGAGATGTTAAATTGTTGGACAGCTGGCTGGACATTGACCTAAGAGCATTGGAAAGGCTCCAAGACTTGAAGAAGGTCAACCCCTCGTTGAAGGTCATCGTTGCCATTGGCGGTTGGGGCCAAGGATCTCCTAACTTCTCGCACGTTGTCGGCAACCCATCGACCAGAGCTAGATTCATTCAAAATGTTGTTGATTTCGTCAAGAAATGGAACCTTGATGGTTTCGACTTGGACTGGGAATACCCCAACCAGCGTCAAGGAGTTCCAGCCGATAAGGTATTTTTAATTTTCTCTTTGTAGGAAGCGAGTTCATGGAAAAGATACTAAAAGTGCTTACATTTTCACAGGATAACTTTGTTCTGTTGGTCAAAGAGTTACGCGAAAAATTCGACGAAGACGGATTCCTACTCACTGCTGCTGTCGGTGCATCCAAACACCACCGTGAACTTTCTTACCACGTTCCAGAAATTAGCCACTATTTGCATTACATCAACGTTATGGCCTACGACTTGCATTACTATGGAGAAGGCAAAATCGGTCACAACGCCCCTCTTTACGCCAGTCCTGTTGACGAACGTCCTGAATTAAATGTGGTAAGTAGTCTCAAATTTCGTAAATATCCGTCCTCTTCTCATTTTGATCCTGTTGCTTAGTTCGACATCATGCATGGATGGATTAAAGACGGTGCCGCTCCCGAAAAACTTATCTTAGGTCTTGGATTTTACGGAAGAAGTTTCTCTGCAGCTGATGCCAAAAACCACACTGTTGGAGCGAAAACTTATGGACCAGCTGAACCCGGCCAATACACCCGAGAAGGTGGAAGTTTATCTTACTTGGAAATTTGCCAGAATTTGAAATTCAAGGGCTGGAGCTACGGATGGGATGATCTCCAAAAAGTACCATTCGCAACCAAAGGCAACCAATTCGTCAGCTACGACGATACCAGATCCCTGGCTTTAAAATGCGACTTGGCTAAAGAACTTAACTTGGGTGGTGTCATGATGTGGTCCATCGAACAAGACGACATCCGTAATGAATGCGGAGAAGGTGAATTCCCGCTTTTAACTTTCTTGAACGAATATCTCGGAATTAAGTCGGGCAATGGCAATGTAGCGCCTCCAACTCTTAAGCCAACCCCAAGCACAAGCCCAAGGCCCACAAAATCCACCACCCAAGGACCAACCACCACCGTGAAACCTGGCAAACCAGGCGACTGTGGTCCCAATGGTTTAGCCGCTGACATCAACAACTGCAACCGCTTCTTCTTGTGTACTTCGGACGGGTAAAACTTAAATCTTAACATGATTCCAAAGTACTTATTAATGTTATATTTTATTTTTTAGTACTAAATACCCTCAAGAATGCCCCCCAGGAACCAAATTTGATTCAGCCATCGGAGGATGTAACTACGGCTCTTGCTAACTTTATATGGTTTTACATTTTTTTAACTAAAATATAATGAATAAAATAAATGTAATACATACACTATAAAATTTGTTTAATCTAAATGCCGTATAAACCATAAAATGAAAAGTTTATGAAACAGCTTTTTAAATCCACTCCTGTCGATTACGTTTTTAGCGTTAAATAAAAAAATTACAATTGAATTCGTTGCATCTTTTCGTATCTAAGAAAATGTTTTAATCAAATATAAATGTCCATAAAATGTTCTTTTCAAATTTATTTCTGCGGGGGAAAGGTCCATATGATAATAGAAAACATTTGCACTATTCCCGGGAAGCAATTTTCAGAAAAATCCAAATATCTTCAATAATAATAAATACATTTACTATCATTTTCTGGAAGAGTATAATTATTGTATTATTTACATTATTTTAAAATAACTCCAAAACTAAATTTTTATCTTCAACTGTTTTCATGTTATTTAAAAAAGCAACTTGAAAAACGCAAAGAATCGAAAAAATTTAGTTTTCTAATATACTTATTTAAAAAAAATGTTTTTCTAAATCTATTGGTGGAATTTCATTTAATATTTTATAACAAACACATCAACTAAATCTCATCAAAACTGAAAATAGTCGATGCCAGTAAATATTTGTAATTTAAAAACTTTGGTAGGTTTAGAATTAGGTTCTATAAATTTGGTTGCTACTTAATTTATTGTAATCCGCGCATGAGGAGTCGTGGGTACAGCTAAGTATAAATATAAAAATAAGTAGTACCATATTTTTGAACATTTTTAAAATATTAACGGAATACATAGAAGCTTTAAAGATTAGTAGTTATTGATACTAAAGATGTTTAAGTTAACTTTCATTGTTGGAATACGAAACAAGGCAAATGTTACAATCATAGTAGCTGAGCAAAAATAACCACAGTGGCTAATATCAGGAGAATATGCCTTATTTATTGGTAACTTTCACTACTGTTCAAAGGCTTAGCAATTTTAAATATGCTTATAAAAATATCGTTTGTAAAACCGCATATCGTCTCTTCTTTTAAAGAATAAACATTTCTCAATTTACTATATGTACATATGTATGACTCATACTATATGCAGCAAGTTTTAAAAAAAGATTTAGGATTAAGAACAATAATGTAAATTAAAGACAAAGTTTATGTGTAGCAATTAAATTTCTTTTATTCTTTTTCTAACGAATAAATTCTTAAATTAACAAGAACCATAGTTGCATACTCCTGTAGCTGCATCGAACTTAGTTCCTGGAGCACATCGTTGGGGGTACTTAGTACTAAAGCAAAATAAAGGAGGTTAATGAGAGCTGTAAGATAATTTTATATGGTAAATCTTACCCATCTGCGCCGCACAAGAAAAAGCGAGTGCAGTTCTCAACATCAGCGGCTAAACCATTGGATCCACAATCACCTGGTTTGCCAGGTTTGAATGTGGTTGTGGGTCCTTGGGTGGTAGTGGGTCCTTGTGTGGTAGTAGGAATTGGACGTGCGGTCGGTGCAACAAACCCGGGTCCTTCAGATTTAATTCCAAGATATTCGTTCAAGAAAGTCAAAAGTGGGAAGTGACCTTCTCCGCATACGTTACGGATGTCGTCTTGTTCGATGGACCACATCATGACACCACCCAAGTTAAGTTCTTTAGCCAAGTCGCATTTTAGAGCCAGGGATCTGGTATCATCGTAGCTGACGAATTGGTTGCCTTTGGTTGCGAATGGTACTTTTTGGAGATCATCCCATCCGTAGCTCCAGCCCTTGAATTTCAAATTCTGGCAAATTTCCAAGTAAGATAAACTTCCACCTTCTCGGGTGTATTGGCCGGGTTCAGCTGGTCCATAAGTTTTCGCTCCAACAGTGTGGTTTTTGGCATCAGCTGCAGAGAAACTTCTTCCGTAAAATCCAAGACCTAAGATAAGTTTTTCGGGAGCGGCACCGTCTTTAATCCATCCATGCATGATGTCGAACTAAGCAACAGGATCAAAATGAGAAGAGGACGGATATTTAGGAAATGTGAGACTACTTACCACATTTAATTCAGGACGTTCGTCAACAGGACTGGCGTAAAGAGGGGCGTTGTGACCGATTTGGTCTTCTCCGTAGTAATGCAAGTCGTAGGCCATAACGTTGATGAAGTGCAAGTACTTGCTAACTTCTGGGACATGGTAGGAGAGTTCGCGGTGATGTTTGGACGCACCAACAGCAGCAGTGAGGAGATATCCTGCAGGATCGAATTTTTCGCGTAGTTCTTTCACCAACAGTACAAAGTTGTCCTGCAAGTAAATAGGGCAATTGTTATCCAAGAACACAACGGACCCAAGCGATGGCGAAACAAAATTTAACTTACCTTATCGGCTGGTACTCCTTGACGCTGGTTGGGGTACTCCCAGTCCAAATCGAAACCATCAACGTTCCATTTCTTGACAAAGTCGAAAACATTCTGGACGAATCTAGCTCTGGTCGCTGGGTTGCCAACAACGTGCGAGAAGTTGGGAGATCCTTGGGTCCAGCCTCCAATGGCAACGATGACCTTCAATGAGGGGTTGACCTTCTTCAAGTCTTGGAGCCTTTCCAATGCTCTTAGGTCAATGTCCAGCCAGCTGTCCAACAATTTAACATCTCCAGCTTGGTTGATGCCAACGAACGTGTAAATGAAATGTGTGCACAATTTTACGTTGAGTTGCTCAAGTTTGGCTTCAGCTGCGCCAGTTCGGTAGTTAGCCCAGGATCCGTAGTAACAGAAAACCTTGTCTATAGGAAAATTACATGTTGAAAGGTATGTTGTCCAACTTTATAATTCTCGTCGTGAGAGTCTTACCAGGCTTAGCACTGACTGCTGCAAACGCAGCTGCGATTATGAAAGCGAATAGGATCTTCATTGTACCACCTGTGGAAGAACTGATAACAGCCTCTAGAAACTTTGCGGCTTTTATTCGATTTTTCCGAACTGTGATTTTGTTGGCAATAAATAATTTCTGTTTATTCAGGTGGTTTATTTAACCATTTATTTTATAAAGACATTATTGATTTTTTTGCTCATAACTTTTATGAGGCCACATTTTTCGAAAAATGTCTAATACGAATCAATTTTATAAAGCATACGTACATACTTCAAGATTTTGGACAATGGAGAAGAAGAAGAAGAACTCGCAGCAACTTCCATATTACAGCACATGACTGTTATGTAAAAATCTTTTTTTTATGAAAAAAAGGGAATGTTGTAAACCAGTGCAACAAGCGAGCAATTACGCAATTATTATAGAAAACTATTTTTTCTTATCTTTACCTGAATTGCAGTGGTTTAGGGCATGGTCTTAGCCCATTATAAACATTTGTTAAGGTCAGGTGAGGCTGGGATGATGCTATGATTAGCTAAAACAACTATAAAATATATTGCGCAGTATAAGCAAGATGCGAAATGCCATTCGTTTTTGGATTTTTCTTGTAATTGAACCAAATACAGAGAAATCTGGACAGCATAGAACCAGGCTGATCCATTTAAGATTAGTTTTAAAAAATTGAGAAACTCCTCCTAGGACCCTATAAACTTATAAATTCATATTCATGAATATTATATTTATAATACCTGTTCACTAGCACTAACGAATAGAGGAGTAGAACTAAATTTAAATAGCTCAAATAAGAAATTAAGACAAGTTTTTGAATTGATAAAATAGATATTATTTTTTAATATCGATTCTGTAGAGAACTGTATTGGATAAGAATAATATTTCCATATCTTTTTCATGACAATCTACCATCCAGTTTTACTAATCGTCGTAATACTTATTACTTTATTATACTTTTGATGTTATAATTCACGATTTTCTGTATCATTCTATCGCGTGAAAGATTTTATATTTTCATACTTGATTCCATGGCAACCCATTCTAAATGATACAATTACAAATTAAAAAAATGAATATTCCAGTCTAGCTTTATTTACTGTATATACATACATACATATATATATGGATATAACAAATGTAAGATTTGCTGTCCTCGAAACAACTATGAAATACAAAAAACTATAAAAGCAAAAGTACAATTCGTACTTTAGGATTTTTGATTCGACAATGTACATATAAAGGATAAATATACGCCAATGTGTTTTACACGATGTATCTTTTGATAGCCAGTTGCGAAATTTTTAACATTTTTCCAATGTTTTATCAAAAACCCAAACTCAATTTAAGCTTTTTTCGCAACAATTTTTAGAAAATTCGTAGCAAAGTAGTAAAACTGATAATTTCGTACGGTATATTTTGCATTGTACAATGTACCTGTAAATTGTAAAAAATAAATAAAATAAATTTTCCAAAAGCTTTAGTAAAAATTGAGATTAAGTAAATTTTGAATGGATCTTGGTAACAGATGGTAACCAAGCACAAAGTAATGTAATGACAACCAATTTCCAACTTTCAATAAAGACAAATCTCCAGAAAAGCAAACATTAACTCTCTTCAAATCGCACAAACCGCATAGCTGTGATTGATTATCACCTGTTCAAATATGTGGATGGTTTCTATTGTTTCAGATAAAAAATAAGGTCATCAAAACAGAATAAAAGCAACCAATAGTTTGATATTGGTATCAGTTCTTCCACAGGTGGTACAATGAAGATCCTTTTCGCTTTCGTAATCGCAGCTGCTTTCGCAGCGGTCAGTGCTAAGCCTGGTAAGACTCTCACGAAGAAAATTATAAAGATGGACAACTTTCAACATGTAATTTTCCAATAGACAAGGTTTTCTGTTACTACGGATCCTGGGCTAACTACCGAACTGGCGCAGCTGAAGCCAAACTTGAGCAACTCAACGTAAAATTGTGCACACATTTCATTTACACTTTCGTTGGCATCAACCAAGTTGGAGATGTGAAATTGTTGGACAGCTGGCTGGACATTGACCTAAGAGCATTGGAAAGGCTCCAAGACTTGAAGAAGGTCAACCCCTCATTGAAGGTCATCGTTGCCATTGGAGGCTGGACCCAAGGATCTCCCAACTTCTCGCACGTTGTTGGCAACCCAGCGACCAGAGCTAGATTCGTCCAGAATGTTTTCGACTTTGTCAAGAAATGGAATGTTGATGGTTTCGATTTGGACTGGGAGTACCCCAACCAGCGTCAAGGAGTACCAGCCGATAAGGTAAGTTAAATTTCGTTTCGCCATCGCTTGGGTCCGTTGTGTTCTTGGATAACATTTGCCTTATTTACTTGCAGGACAACTTTGTACTGTTGGTGAAAGAACTACGCGAAAAATTCGATCCTGCAGGATATCTCCTCACTGCTGCTGTTGGTGCGTCCAAACATCACCGCGAACTCTCCTACCATGTCCCAGAAGTTAGCAAGTACTTGCACTTCATCAACGTTATGGCCTACGACTTGCATTACTATGGAGAAGGCAAAATCGGTCACAACGCCCCTCTTTACGCCAGTCCTGTTGACGAACGTCCTGAATTAAATGTGGTAAGTAGTCTCACATTTCCTAAATATCCGCCCTCTTCTCATTTTGATCCTGTTGCTTAGTTCGACATCATGCATGGATGGATTAAAGACGGTGCCGCTCCCGAAAAACTTATCTTAGGTCTTGGATTCTACGGAAGGAGTTTCGCCGCAGCTGATGCCAAAAATCACAGTGTTGGAGCAACAGTTTACGGACCAGCTGAAGCCGGTGTATTCACCAGGGAAGCTGGAAGTTTGTCTTACTTGGAAATCTGCCAGAACTTGAAATTCAAGGGCTGGAGCTACGGATGGGATGATCTCCAAAAAGTACCATTCGCAACCAAAGGCAACCAATTCGTCAGCTACGATGATACCAGATCCCTGGCTCTGAAATGCGACTTGGCTAAAGAACTTAACTTGGGTGGTGTCATGATGTGGTCCATCGAACAAGACGACATCCGTAACGTATGCGGAGAAGGTCACTTCCCTCTTTTGACTTTCTTGAACGAATACCTTGGAATTAAATCCGAAGGACCCGAATTCACAGCTCCAACAATGCGTCCAAAAACAACTCGCAAACCAGGTGACCCAAGGCCCCAAGGCTCAGGCGAATGTGGATCAAGGGGAGTAGCTGCTGATTTGGAAGACTGCAGCAAGTTCTTCTTGTGCGCCAATGATGGGTATGCCTTAAATATAGTCTTGGTTAAGCATAGATGTGATATTAAATCCCTTTTTCTTGCAGATCTAAAATCCCTCAGCTATGTCCTGGAGGAACAATTTTCGATGAATCCATCGGCGCCTGCAATTTTGGTGACCCTAGTGATTGCTAGATAGATCAACCAACTTACATTCATTTTATTGTAAATTCACGATTAACGAAAATGTATAATAAATATGAAATTATCAATATTATTTAAAAATGGTTTTATATTTAACTACAATTCTAGAACACGGAAAAATGCACTTTGCTAATATTTATTTTTTTTGCATTTTTTGTAAAGTGCGAATGATTTGACGCAAACATTTTATACAAATAATTACATAGTTATAAAATTTGAGAAATGAAAACGATTATAGTAAAATGGGGTATTACTGTCTATTCGTGAGCATTGCAGATTTTGAATTTGCGATGAGGCCGTGATGCATACATACATATATTTAATAGTTATTTAAAAATTGATGACAAGAAATTTATTAATATATAGTTAAAGAATAATAAAATTTGTTATCCATGAATCAGCAATATCCTATTCATCACTTACGTCGACTTAACTTTTGTAATTATGGAAATGTAACATTGTTTCAAAAAAGAGAGACGGGCGATTTATGCAACGACTAAAGGTTGCAGTTATGAACCAAAGTACAAGTGTCTAGTAAGGCTGCGACCGATTTTGACAAATCATAATGACAAATATAAATATAAATATTTTTTTAAATGGTAATTTCATAGCAAAATACGTAATGGAAATAAATTCGTAATACCGATCCCACCCACATCAAATTTGAATCGAATTTCGTCATAAATTACAAAATTTGTCCGCTATATTAATTTCACCTATCAAGAGTTTTTATGTTCATTTATGTAGTAACAGAAGACTTCAATAGCATTTTTTCAGTACATTACTACTTAATTCGGAACTAAAGCTTTCGAGAACGTTAGATTTTTGAGAAAAATAGGGTAAGCAAGTACAAGAATAGATGATTTTTCTAGTTTAATTTAAATATTTTAAAATCATTGTATGAAATGATTATATGGCTCACACAAAATTCTGGATTTCTGATCTAGGGGTGCTGTTAAAATACATCTTCATGAAAAATCCACTCAAAGAAAATTGGGAACCTAGTTTTAGGTATTACTGTACTTTACAATTGTACATCCATACAGTTGCAGCAAGGTTCAGGCGAATTATTCATACAGACGGATAGGCACAGACCAGCTGATGAAATCAAAAGTAATAGGAATAATTTTTATATTAACTTTTAATTTCATTTTATAAGTTAAACAAATTGCTTAAAACAAATTATTTAAATAGTTCTGTTGGAAATTGGGATTCAAAAACGAAAGTTTTGTCTGGCTTTGGAGGATGATCATGTAAGAAATCCTCTTTAATATCCCTGTACATAAAAAACGATATTTTATACAATATTTGGTTTTCATTTTAAAATGAGGCGAGAGTACTTACTCTATGCTAGCTAGTGATATATTTATTCTTCCGTTAGAAATCTCTGTGGGCCGAATAGATCCAAAGAAGTCTGTAATCGGCACATTGTCCGGATCCCTTTTGTACAAATCTTTACGAACCCCCACAGTCGAAATACAAGCTGATTTCGGGCAAACCTTTAACTAAAGCTGAATTATTATTCTGTTAATCGTCAACGAAGCCAAAATGAACTTACAAACTCTCCCATAGTTTTATTATCGTTTGGCTGAACTTTTTCCAGGAAATCTAGTGCGTAGTAAGTGTAGCGGTCGATCATGTATACACCGATTGATGGATCTACATGATGCTGTAAGTGTGGTTTAAGATATAAAGGACAAAAGAGGAAAGTTTTATTTTGCTAACCGAAAGTGAGTCTTGACCCACAAGACTGCTGGCAACAGCTAAAATATTTGGAGAATGGAATTTCTCGTAGAGTGATGCTGCTTGGCAGGTGTCGACCATGAGGAATAGCTCATTGTATCTATGGAAGTAATGATTTTGTTTGATTGATTTGCATAAAGTAACAATTTAGGATAATTACCTCTTCTTTTGCCACATTTGCTCAATGGCATCCGCTAGCTCGAAACTAGTTATCTCCTCCGAATCCTGGAACTTCAAAAATCCGTCTCCTCCGTGTCCAGTAAGGTAAATGAGGACATTACTTCCAGAGTCAGTCAAAAGTTTCTTAGACCTGGCTGTGCCCCTTTGTGTCCGCCCAGTTAGTAACCGTACGAAATTTTCAACTGTTACCTAATTTAGATGATAAATAATAAATTATTTTAAGGAATTGATGGGTTCTCACCTCGTACCCCCTGTAATCCACCTCAACATCATCCCCATAAACGTTTAAGTGCTGATTTGCGTTGTTGTAAACGTAACCAGGCCTGGGATTTCGTGGGTTACAGGCCATATCGTCGGCGATCATCAGAATAATTTGACTGTCCGGAATTCCCAGTCGTTTTACAGAACGATAAATTGAAAGAACATTGGCCACATGACGGTAATTAAACCAAAATCTTGAGGCATCGACTAGAACTGCCCAGTTGTTCGTGTGGGTTGATTCGTGGACGGAATCAACGAATTTTTGTGGTAACTAGTAGGAAATTTGTATTAATTCGTAGAATTATTTTAGATAATATTGTATACTTACATTTGGTACATCAGCCGCTGACAAATTAAGTGAAAAAACGAATAATATTGCAAAAATTAACGAGACCGCCATCCTGACTCCCATCGGTAGTTTTTATCACAACAAAAGTGACAACTTGAGTTTCTGATAATTCCTTGCGATTTTTGATTTTAGCGATTCAAGTGCCATCTGGGGGAATGTGTAATTAGTGTAGTTGGTAGTAGTATTCTGTAAAATAACATATGTTTTTGACAATTATAATGTTGACATTTCTTTTAAGACGCGTTGGGTGTTGTGCAAGCCACCGGGTGAGTTTTATTATGTTTTTTATTTTTGCCTTTTTTTTATGTGGGTGGTAAACTAACTTTATTTTTATTTAATATATGGTTAATGCACGTTTGCAGACATACAATTATCCAGACTGTTTTATTGTTTAAATAAGAGAAATCAAGACATGAAATTGCCAAAGGCAAATCACTTCAAAGAATAAGGAAAAAGGCTGAGCCTGGATGCTGTATTTATTGAGTTCTAAACAGCTTCTAAGTCTTCTCTTCTGGCCATTCGAAGAAGAAGGTGCAAATTTCTGAAAGTACAAAAAGAAAACTGTCTATTTGTTTAACAACTAAACCCAAAGAAAAGGAACTCCCTTTTCAAGGAAAAACAGAGTGGGTGCGCTGACCCCAAAACTTAGAAGTTTCACTCCTTATATTATATCTGAATAAAATAGATGATTGAATAGGTACTGTCTTTTTAATCAGTAGAGTGAAGTTCTATTTGTACCGCACTTTTATACAAATGAAACAATTTTGAATAAGCAGGAAAATCATCTTAAATTAAAAATATACTTGTTCCAAACATTTCTAAAGTAAAGGCCGTGGTCAGTTTTATTCTAATCACTGAGCAATGTAATTTTCCTGAACAACTCATGTGCAATGGAAGTCTTAGGTTATCTAGTCAAAGAATTGGTTTGCTTTTTAGTTTTTTAAAGGATATTGAGGAATTTATCGAAATTGCTTGCAAAAGAAATGATTAACACTAACGACGAAGCTTTCTTTTGCGACAAATGCAACTCCTTCGTAGTTCTTGGGATTTCTTCCTCTAATCGGATTTATTTGCATAAAAATCTACATATGTATGTAAGAATAGGTGTTGACTTACAACTTAAAGATGTGTAAGAATTTTGAATAAAACATAAAAATAAGGTATAACGATAAATTTGAAGTTTTGATCGAGTCCCTGGAATGTTCGATGGTAATCCACATCTTTTTATTCTGCATTCAGTTGTACCCTTTGTTTATTTTCTCAGTCTATGCTAATAAATGGCGCGCCAGTGCAATTAAAAATCTTAATTCTGCTTAATATTTTGCATTTATGCAACCGTCTCGTCCGATCACAGCTCACTCATTATTTTCCCAGTGAGTTTTATTAATACCCATGCCAGGGAGAAGAGATTCTCAACCTCAACCAGATGTTTTATGATCTTATTTACGCTTGGTCTGCGGGTTTTCTCGACTCATGCACTATAAAAAGAGTAAACATAAAAATTCAAAATTCCGAATAAATGATACTCACATGGATATCTGCATAGAAGTTTTAGTATGCAATTTAAATTATTAAATATTTATTTATTATTTTTTATTTTATACAAGCATCAAGCTTCAAAGCAAGTTGTGCTTTAATAGTGAAGAGTTTGGTAAATTTTTGCAGCAACATACTATTAAGTGTGATATAGACAAATCTATTTTATTATTATTTTTTAGAGAGTAGGAGGAAAAAATACATACTCCTTTAAATTGGGTAACGTGGATACTTTCTGTTCTATGTAGATAAATGAGGCATTTACTTTAAAAATAATCGCTAATGTATTGTTGTTACTTGGAAAGAACAAATTTTATTGCAACATGCTACTTACATTTACAGGAAAGTCTCCATTATGGAACCAGCAACTATGGAAATACAGGAGGCCTACACATCATTCTTTCAAAAGTACGAGCGCCTACGAGCTCTACATGATAAAAAATTATCCGAAGAACTTCTACTCCAACTGATTGACCAAGTTAAGCTCTTTCGTAACTCATGTGCCAAAGGCCAGGATTATCAAAATTTGTTAACAACACTGCCACAATTTTTTGATGTGCTCAATACAATTTTGTCTAAAAACACATTTCTGGATAAGTTCAATTCTAGCACAGTTCTTGGTCTAAAGAAAATGACTTGGCAACTTGTAGCCAACATCTGCGTACAAAACAATTCAACACAGACTATAGTTTGGGAACTGCTGGGAGAAAGCATTTTGTCTCTGTTAGAAGAAATTACGCCCTTTACAGACATTCAGCTTATGACAGTGTACAATATATTTAGAGGTGCAGGCATACAGGATCACAGAAGAATATTTCAGATGTTAGTGAAGATTTATAGTCAACCTCTAGAGCAGGGAGATGAACCTATTAATCTGGAATTTTTGCACATTTTTCTTGAATATTTCTTAACAGAATATTCGAGAGCTGTTACTCTGTATGGCCCCTTGGGGGACTTAGACAGAATTACAATTCTTCAGTATATTTGTAGCTACATACAAAGCGGCAGTAAAAATGGCCCTGTAGCTAAAAGTCTAATGGAGTACATTTCAAAAGAATTTAAAAAGAAATCTGATTGTGTGCTAAAAACCGTAGACAGCTATGTAGATAGCATACACCCCAGAGAAGTGATTGCTTTGCTTGACGTGATTTCTAAAGCATCTGGAGAGGAAATTTACACGGGCCTTTATTGTGAAGATCACTCACTATTCTTAAATGTCGGAAGTCTCCTGCAAGCTCTCAACAAAATCGGAAAAAAGTCTCACAACGTCTTTACACCCATGCAAAAGCTGGAACAGGTTGCTCCAGCTTCAAAAATAAGCACAGATTTTGAAAAGGAAATATCTTTTGAAATGAAAACAATGCTCGTTCGAACTTCGGCTAATTTGCTCTACAGAAATAGGCAAAATCAGGACTACGCCAGAGAAACAGATATTATTTCGGCCATTTTGGATTGTACGACTGCAGACGCTAGAAATCCTTGTAAGTTTTTAATGAGGGCATGTGGAAATGTAATTTTATATTTATTATATTTTGCAGTAATTAAGGAATGGAGTATTCTAGCCATTAGAAATTTATGTGAAGGCTGTCCCGAAAATCAGGAGTTTATTTCAAGACTGTGCAAGGTTGGAGATGCCCCGAATGATATTTTGGCTGAACTTTCGATGGAAATGGGATCACTAAGAATTAGATCGAATGCGTGAATAAATTTATATACTTGAAAGTTTAATTTTCCGTCTTTGACTTTGATTTGCCCAGGGATTATACCAAAATTTTCAAACCATAGTACAAGTTCTTTTAACACATTGATGACGGTTTAAGGAAATTTTCTTTTTCATATGTGATTCTTCAGCGATTGGAAATGAGATTTCTTTTATTAAACAAAAGGAGTTATATTCGATAATTATGTGATAGTTGCTGCTTTCACAGAACCTTATAAGAAAACTGATTAAGATTTTTTATCTGATTGACATATCCAAAAAATTGTCTCTGTGAAACAAATTAATTTTTAAGAACCGAAGTTTTTCTATCCGTCCGAAAGGCTAGGTGCCAACATTTTCATAAGCACTAAAGGAAATAACCTTTGAAAAGATTGTATTTCATTCTCTAAAGTATTGATAATTATTACTCTCGATATTTCTACTACTCGTATATTTGTTCACAGCTCGTCGCTAATTACTGCTGTCTATAATTTAACCATTAACCAATGAAAGTGTTAAAATCATATTTTCTTTATTTTTTAGTTATTTTTGTTCCATCACTTTTTGTTAAGTTTATTTTATGGATATGATCTTTAAGGAGAAACATTTTATTAATTCCTGAAGGCTCATTCTGAAGGCGCACCAAAATACGTATGTAATGTTGTTTCGATAGACAACATCTTCAGTTGATAGCCATGGAATTAAATTAATTACCTTTCGAACATCAATTAAACTACAAAGCAAGAATCCTAAAAAACCTGTTGAATCGAGACTAAACAATACTTGCATTGCTAGATTCCAGGTGTCACTCGGGGCTCTTACAGCGATGGATCATCATCGCCTAATATCATCAGGTCATGCGTGTAATAAATAAATAACCAGCTTAATTCAATTAGCATACGATAACATTGCAGGAGAACTCAGACTGACATATTACTGAAGTGAAATATTGTGATGACCTTTGTGGGAGAGGATAGCGCCCGCAGCAATAGACGCGTCTTTTGAAATTAATAAATCTTTGCGCAAATAGGCCCAAGTATTAAATTACATTTTAGCATATACTTTAAAATATGCCGCTTATCGGCGCATCGGTGAGGAATAATTTTCTGTGACCTCAATCGGATGCATATTACGAACGAGTGAAATAACCGTAAAAATGATGAAATTCTTGTAATATTCTGAGAAGTGCAAGATCGGTCTTCAGGTAGCACCTAAGAATCCGTTGTAGCCGATCAACGCACCTTAGACCATTTAATAGATACCCACGAATATGCAAAATAGGTAGCGGACAAGATCCGATCAGGTGAACAGCACGACAAGTCCGCGAAGATGAACCTTAATTGATTCTTCGCGTATCTGATCAATGAATTAGACACAGCAGTCTGCACCGAGTCGCATATTATAATTACGTAAGTAATAGCGCTCGTATCCATTTGCATAATGCTCGGATAACCCAAGTGTATGTTTTGCGATATATCCAGCGAAATTACCAAGATCAAATCGCGCCAATTTGCACATTATTACATAGTTGGGACCACCTGCTGCAGCGATCACATGCTGTCCTCCTTGAGCACATGAGGAATTGTTCCTCTCTTTCGATAAGTCATTTTAAATTATCCAAGTTGATTAAAACTCCATGGCATGATAAATGAGCGCCGTGAAATTAATTGATTACCAGAATTTGTTTATGTCTAAAGTGAACGTATTCCGTGTCTCTTCCTCTGAGTGACATTTTGGTATTCAGGAGGAAAAGTAAAAGTATTGGATAATTTCTGAGTTAAAGGAAAGTTTCTTGATCTCAAAAATTGATTAGGAGATCATTCAGAAAACTCTGTGCTAAATTGAGAAAGCAATATATTTTCATTTTAAATGGTATTGACTTACTAATGCAATAGACTTACTCTTCATAATAAAAATCAACATTTTCGAAAGCAACAAATATGCATTTTCTTAAATTAATTTTATTCTTTATTATTCTTTGAACCACGCACTAAAAACATAACTTCATGGATGATTGATTTAATATTTCCTAGTAAAATCATCCCAAAGTTCTGAAAATTATTATACGAGGAGCCAGAATTAACAACAATAATAATAAGTAAGGCTTTTATAGAAAGGAGAATGAGCGTTTTCGTATAAGAATAAAAAGCAAATTTATCATTCTTTACCATGGGAGATCGAAAAAAATGTCTTTGTTTTTTATTCTAATAATACAAAAAATCTTCACAAAGTTTAGTCTATCAATATACATACATTGTTGTTGTGTCCAACTATCATGAAAAAAATGAGAAATTTCTTCCGTATTTAAAGTTTTTTTCTATTTTTATAGTCCAAATCAAACATATGAAAACAATTTGGTTTAGACATTCTTCAAAGATGGTTTACCGATGTGGGATTGCATAGTTTTTTCGTAAGAATGAAACAGACAAATATTTTTTCATGTTTATTAAATATATACATATATACAATAGTAGATAAACCGCAATTGTAAATACATATTAGAAAATTTGCTTACAGTTTACTCATTATCCAATCTCGCAAATATACGGTGCTTGTAAATACAGAGCTCTTTTGAGGACCGCAATAATTAAATGAGGCAATTCCAATAACAACATCCTTATAGGGTTTTTTGGGATGGTGATTAGCTATTAATGGCGATCCAGAATCACCACAGTTGATCCCTCCATTCTCCTCAACTCGTACTGCACACAACATCCTTTCTGTTAAGGATGGATCTTCCAGAACACAGATTTTTTTAGGTTGAACTTTTAAAGTTACTCTTCTGAGAGTCTGAGTGTCTTTATAGTTTTCGACTCTTCCATATCCCAAAGCAATTGCTTCTGTATTTTTGTATGGTTCTCCCCAATTTTGATCTGGGATTCGAGCAGCATTCACATAGCCGTCAAAGTTGAAATTGGCCATTAACTTTAGTACGGCAATGTCGAAATCTTCTCCTTCGTCCTCGTACCTGTGATGGACGAAGTTTCTAGCAACTTTAAGGAGTTGTACGTTACTGTCTTCGCCGAGCTTAGTAAATGTGCCTGCTCGTACTTTTAAATGCTTTGGATATACTTTGAAGACACAGTGAGCTGCAGTCAGTACCGCATTAATCTTTACAATAACTACACCACATGTAAATTGGCCATCTTGTTCTAACATTGCTGAGTACGGAAATTCAGTAGTTGTGTGAACTACTCTTTTATAATCCTGTGTAAGGCCTACACGCCCCGCTTCTTTCCCGCCAATAATCCCCGAAGATATTTTCAAAGAATTAGCGGCCGTTAAAAGGATAACAAAAACTGGTACTATTTTACTTATCATTTTGCTTCTGGACTTAGTGATAACGAGAATCAAACTGAACCTATATCATGGAATTCATTTGTATTTATTGCTTAAGAATTTTAGACTGGCTTTATTTGTTCAGCTTGAACAATTTGAAACGCTTACACCTGTATAACAGAATAATCAACAAAAAGTAAGTTGACCTATTGTTGTGAGGCTAAACCATACTATTGTCTTATTTTTTGAGAAATTCGAATAAAGAGCCGGATAACAGTTCGATTCAAAAGTAAAAGTTATGAATTGCATATTCCAAGTTGTAAATTTTGTATAATCATGTGCAAATACGTTGTTTTAACGTTAGTGAATTTCGACAACAATCTAGTCTCAATATAGATGCATATGTTGTTTGCTTATCATCATCATAAACATAATTTCAATTACGTGCTTCTTTTAACGTCAAGTTTTTGTAGAAATACGTAACCTTTTGAATTCAATTGTATACGAATATGAAATTGTATCATTAGTTATAGTTAACTAATCATTTTTATTTTATTTTGGTTTACTTTTTATATTGAGTTCTCAAAATGTATCTGGTTAAATAAGACTAAGTTGAAAAGATAAATATTATTTTAGTATAAAAAAAAATCATTCCATTTATATTGGCAAATATCTCGACAAAATTTAAAATAGCCCACAGAACGAACGCCTCCACCCTGACTCTCGCAGACGGTGGAGTTTGCAACTACATCAAGGTTTATCTTGAAAAATAAAATAAAAATAATAATATTTTTTTAAGTGATCTAATATAGCAATATAAGATAAAAAAATAGGATTTTTTTTTTCCATAAATGAGAAGCAGATGAATAAAATTATGCATCTGATCAAAATTATTTTATGCATTAGACAATATTATAGAATATATATGTTGTAAATTTTAATAATACTGGTCGAGTAGTTTTCAAGCTATTAAATATATAAGTTTAAAAAAAAGTTGTTTCGAGACAAATGCAAAAACAAAAACTACTCACATCAGGTCAGTGCGTTATAATTAACGATTTTCCTATATTGGCTTTATGTGGCATTTCTGCTCCATTCCATACATTGGTCCTTTGATAGAAGTGTTGATATTCTCAAACTAAATGCGAATTAAAGAATTTCATTTAATAATACCTATTGTCAGTTATTGTTAATCAACATCTGGTAAGGTTGATAGTCGGTACGCAGCTCTATGTCATACTCAAGTAATTTTTTAAATATTAAAATGATCGACTATACGTTTAATTTTCTTGGTCTAAGTTTATAAGTATATTATTATTATCTCTGTCCGTAAAACATTTTGTTTTCTGATAATTGTATTTACAAAATTACTATTACTATTACTATTTTATAATCCAGTGCTTATTTATATATTTAAGCCAAAAATATAACACCTGAAATAGCATTTCAACTCAACAACGATGGATAACCATATATATGCACATGTGCATAGCATATATACATACATATATGTAATACAAATAAGGCTTTGATCTGGAAAACTTAGTTCAATCGATTAAAAAATGATTTGATAATGGCGAATTCAATTTGAATAAGTTATTTTAGATTAGTCAAAAGTCATAGGAATTATAACTTTCCAGAGTCACAGAATTTCTTGTTAAATAAACGAACAAATTATTCTCAGTGAATATAATCATTGGCTGACGAATTAACATACATACCCATGTACATAAATATATTAAATATAAAAAATATAATTATTAAGTTTTTGCTTTGATAACTTGGTAGACTTCTTCTCATAGCTTTTTAATCTGTGGCAAAAACTTGATTGCTTAATGCCTGCAGAAGACCTCATCAATAATGGAAAACAAATGGCGGTTTCAAAGATGAGGAAACAATTAATAATGCGATCAGTATCAATAAGCACACCAGATTCTTGGCCGCTATTAAGATAAAATACAATCGATTGCCACCATCCGGGGAGTCAGCTTGAAATCCTCATTTATATTCGCTAAATGCAATCAGATGACGGCTAAACAACTCATCGACATCGAGATTTTGATCTTGTTAATAAATGATTAACGGGCAAGTCGCAGGTCCTCCTCTTTGCTCTATTGCAGGTTTTCTACCTGAGTTCGTAATGAAGTGTCTGCGACTTGATATGCATACTAATTAGGCTAAACCAGTGTTTATGATAATTTCGGAGAATTGTATCTTTTTTTCTGGCAGGAGATGAAACCGCTGAGGGCAAATTCTTTTTCGGTTTTAAAGTGCAGCAAATAAAAGTATTGCGTTGCGATGACCTTTTGGGTTTACTCTGATTTTTGGTATGCATGTATATTTTTTGGCCTTCCCAAAATTAGATTGATATCTGTCACATGTTACTCGAAAATGTTCCATTTTTAGTTTTATTATGGGTAAACTACAAGAACACGAAAAAATTACTGGCAACCAGTATCAATTAAGATGCCCAGCGAGTGGAGGTTTTTATTGCGATTTCACGGTAAATTTCTTATTGCGCGTAATTGGAGCCATAATATGCATTTTATTCGCTATAAATTTTATTTAACGATCGCCTCGGGGCGCGAATTGATGTTAACGTGTACCACCCTCATTAGTAGTAAAACGCTACAAAGAAGAATTATTGAATAATGCCATAAGTGTGAATGCATTTATGGCTTTGTATTTCCTTAAAAGGTGATGATGATCACTTCCTTTTGCAGACGAGAGAAACGAGGCATGCAACACATGAGGCCACATGTGTGCAAATTTATTGTGTTTTTGGCAAAACCTTATATTTAATATGGACTCTGAACCTGTTAATAATACGAATATTGATTTTCATCTAATTTAATGGCGCTCGAGGTCAATTGCTGCAATAAAAGTATATTTCTGGGACTGGGAACGTAAATTTAAAGCCATGGTCGTATGCGGCACTGGGGGAGAAGGCGGCAGAATAGAACTATCCCCATGAAACTTGGAATTATGTGTAACTTGCTTTGGAGTCTAAAGTGTCCCGGGATTATACATACAATATGTTATATATGTGCGTGCATATGTATTTCTAATAATCCACACCGTTTTATGTTTTAAAAATTTACAAAATCGAAAATTATCAGAAGCTGAACAAATAAGAGTTCGTGTTAGAAGAAATAATTCGTTCAAAAAAGAGTAGGTATTTGTTCTCTTTGTGGGACCGCTCAACGCTTAATTTTATGAACTCCTATGTGTTATAAATAGTGTTAAGGGTGCGCGATATTTGAATTTATTTCAAATTTTATCACTTTAATATATATGTAGGTACCTACTTAAGAAAACGAAATACGAAAATACGACTAAACAACTCAGAAAAGACGTTTTGTATAAAAAAAAAACATTATTAATTTACCTCCATACAGCACTAAAAAAAAAAGTTAAATCTCGTTGATATTATTGACAAACTGAAGTTTTGCAGACTTCCCCAAAAAATAATTTTCTACTTCTGGTTTCACAAGTTATTCTATCTTGAACTGATTTTCGGTAAGTCACCGACATCTACATGTCAGACCAAAAAAGTTTTTAATTTACCCTGAGAGTATGTTTTTCAGTTCAGCTTAATCTTTCGGACCCCAAAAATGTCTTAATATCTAATTATGACATAAAACAATACGTTTAGGAGAATAGGAGGTAACATCGGAGTTATAAGACAACTTGTTGTCTTTATGTTAAACGCTTACGCTTAAAGGTAATAAACAACTCTTTTGGAAAATGTTCGATTTTAAAATATTTACTTTAAATTAAATTAAACATTTGAACATAGTGCTAATAAGAAAAATACGTAAAATTTGCAAAGTGTATCTGGGGAGTATCAACTCTTGAAACATTTAATTAACATAGAACTAATTGAAATCAATTGTTAATAAGAAAAGAAAACTCCATACTTTTTTTTCAAGTTATTTCACAAAAATACAAAACATTTGGTTAAATAGCATTTTGTTAGTGTATTTCAGGTTTCGGTTTAAAGATAAATAATTATTTTATATCCAATTAATTCAGTCAATTTTCAATTGTTATAAAAATATGACTAATATAAAGTGGTGTAAGAAACGCGTTAAATTCGGAAAGAAATAAATCCGCATTTTGTTTTTTTTTCCAAAAAGCACAAATTCTCAAATCAAAGTTGACCTTGAGCCTTATAATTTGATTCTATTCTTCTTTATCTTTGATAACCAATTTACAAAACAGACACACAGAATCACCTGATAAATAGTTATTGTAAATTCGTAAATATATGCTTTGTAAAATGGGCTACTGTTCGATTATAGAAGATATTTCAAGTGTACGCAGCATAGCAACTATTCTCCGAGACTTCGATCCATGCGTCGACGTGAGCTTCTTTTCTAATAAACTTTATTATCTACAACAACAATAGGTGTTTACTTCATTGCGTTTGCTTAAGAATTGAACTTCAACAGTTGTTAATGGTTCAATTCCAGATGAAAAATACAAACAATTTCTTTGTCGAAACCCAAAGCTCCATATAAAAGGCCTGTAGTTGAAGTAATTTACGTCAATAATAAAGTCGGTGTTAAAATGAAAAGTAAACTTTTGATGAGTGTCGCTACCGTCGTAATGGCGAGTAGTTTCTTCAATATTTCTTTAGCCCTCAATGGAGCACAGGAAGTTGGCCGCGTTGTCCTAAAAGAAGGTCAAAGAGTAGTTTATCCAACAACTGAATTTCCGTACACGTCAATGTTGGAGCATAAAGGTAAATTTATGTGTGGAGCAGTTATAATCACTCTTAAGGCAGTGCTTACTGCCGCTCATTGCGTAAAAGGAGTACCTGGAAAGCAATTCTTAGTTCGAGCAGGAACGTTTACAAAGCTTGATAATGTAGGTAAATACGTTCAGACTAGAAGAGTTGAACGAAAATTTACCTCCCCGGAATACAATAAGAAAACTTTTCGCTCCGATATTGCCCTACTTAAACTAAAAATTAATTGGGTCTTCAATGAATTTGTGAAACCAGCACAACTGCCAACATATGTTCCAGATGAACCTTATAAAAATAAAGAGTTCGTTGCATTGGGACATGGATATAACGATTATGCTCAGGAGTCTAAAACTTTACGAAAGGCTATTTTCAAGGTATTGCCAAGGGATGAGTGTTTGGTTTTACAACGAGATGCACCAGAAAGTGTGCTATGTGTTGTTGGACAGGACGGGCTGAGAGGGGCAAATTATGGTGATTCTGGTTCACCTTTAATTGCCAATCATCATCGTGAACGACCGCAGCATGATGTTGTTATTGGGATTACTGCATACATATGGGAGCAGAAAGAACAAAAGGGATATTCTGCTTACACCAATGTTGCTCATTACCTTGACTGGATAAAGAGTAAATTATTTTAGAAGTAATTTTTGCATTTTTTAACTATACTGTTTGTTCTATTAAACGGAATCATTGCTAAGCGTTTTTGAAATAAAGTGAAATAATCTGTAGTCATACATTTTTTATTCTTACTATTTCTTCTTGTACTTTGTTCCTATTAATGATATTAAATTTTTACGTTTTAACCTTTAGGTACACCACGTAGGGAAGTGCTAGATAAAATTAAGAGTCTTTCCAAACAATAAGCGTGTAAACGATATTTTCATAATTAATAGTTATATAGTTACATATAGTATATGACATAAATTAATAAGTTTCTATAAAATATTATATATAAAACAGAAATGTCTTTCAATAACATTTTTCGTTTTAAGACTCATAATTCCGATAAAAGAGTTTACTTTATAGTTGGCGATGCTTTATAGTGAGACAACTGACATATTCAGTCCAAAAGATTACTATACGTTTAGTTCGATGCACTTATATCAAGACCTAACAAAACTTCGTCAAATATGGAAAAAGGGCTTATCATAATGGTTTTCTTGACTATTTATATTGATGAAAATATAAAGTCGTTGCTTCTATGATAATTACCCGGACTATAAAAACTAAACACCTCTAATAATAAAAGGCTATTCGAACCATTCATAATGGGCACTTGGAGCTATATGGTGCTCACTGCGACTATAAACTCTAGTTGCTATGACTAGAATAATATTCCCTACATCCTTAAATCTAGTCATTCGACTAAATTTGTGACAATTCTATAGCCGATGTGATTAAAATATATGGATACTTAGATCATAAATAATAGGCCCTTGAAAATATATGACGTTTATTGCGACTACGAAATAGCAAGTATAATTCTAGTTATATTATATTATACCTGCCACATCTCTAAATTATTTTGATCCCTTTTGTACATGTTTGTGACTACTTAATATAGTAGCTCCAATTTAAATATATATTATAGATGTTTGGAATATATACATAAAATAGACCATTTGCGTGCCATCTGATTTAACATTAATGTATGTTATGAGATTAAAGTCCAGTTTTTTTATTGCCATCAAGAAACATTTACAAGCCTTTTCTACTTTGTAATGCAATTTTAATTTTATTAATACTCGACACCGGAAAACAATTCCGCTTTGGAGATCAGAACACACAATGTAATGAAATGACTTATCGATGTTGCTCACGCTTATGCAATTTACCAGGAATGAAATGGCAACGAAGTACGAATTCCAGAAGTTTAAATCTATATATTATAGTTGCGACATCTATCGTTATTTTTGTATATTCAAATGATCCTCAAATATTTTCAATTGCAACTTTTATGTGGTCAAGGAAATCTTAATTATAGATGCAAATGCGTTTAAGGAAAGAATAAATTTTAGTAACCGCAATTCAGCAATCTTTTGGAGATGTAGTTTGCGCTCAAGATTCTCGCAGCTGTGTATCTTAAGGATGCGGGAACTATAACTATAAATTCTAGTACTATATTGCATAAATTATAGATGGTAAGACTATTTTAGTGCCCAGCGGATCATGTAAATCCATAAAAAAAATTTCTCAGTGGAAACATTTAACATTTTCTCCAATTAAACACACATATAAAATTTTTGGGATTCAAATCAAATTCAACTAAAAACAAGCGAATTCCTATTATCACTGCTGTATTTTACAGAAAATTGAATATATGAAATGTCAATAATATTACTTGTAGTAAATGCGAATTTTACTATACAATTATGAGAAGAGCTTGGATATAAAATTTCATGACATTTCAGACTACGCAAAAACGCTAGCATATGGTTTGCAATTTTAGAAAGTGTATGTTTTATTTGCACTGCGGTTTGAATAAGACAAATAGAAAATCAATCAAAAGTGAACTAAATGCTTTTATTAAAGTAATGCTCATTTACGTATTTATATGTACTCAAAAATAAATTGCCTAATATAGGTATACAAGATACGTACAAAAAATAATTGGTGAGTTTGTATAAAAGTTGGGGTCATATAAGAACCCAGAACTTATATCAAAGTAAACAGAAAACAGATAATATCTTATATGTTTTCTGTTTACTTTGGTAAACAGCTATTACAGGTGTGAGTGAGCGTTTCTTTATTTCATTTCAGGTGAAAAAAAATAAGCAATATTTGCAATATATACGAGTATGTATGTAAATAAGTTCCGTATAAAAGTCTTGAACAGAAGAGATTTGCATCATTAAGAAAGTCGATTTGAAAATGAGAAGTGCAATTTTGACAATTGTTACCATCGCGATAGCGATTATTAGTTTTCTCGATACTTCTTCAGCTCTAGATGGAGGAAAAGAAGCGGGCCGTGTTGTCCTGAAAAATGGTCGAAAAGTAGTTTATCCAACAACAGAGTTCCCATACTCGGTAATGTTGGAACATAAAAATAAATTTAAATGTGGAGCAGTTATCTTAACCATTAATGCGGTGCTAAGTGCGGCTCATTGTGTAAAAGGAATACCTGCAAAGCAATTCTTAGTTCGAGCAGGAACGTTCACAAAACTTGACAAATCAAGCAGCTACTTGCAGACCAGAAATGTTTATGAAAAGTTTACACCCGAAAAGTATAAAAAAAATCCATATGATTACGATATTGCCGTGCTTAAAATATTATCTAATTGGAATTTTAATGATTATATAAAGCCGGCAAAACTTCCACAAAATGTTCAAGGAGAACGTCACAAAGATAAATATGTTCTTTCATTGGGATATGGAAAGAATGAATACGGGGAAGAATCTCAAACATTAAAAAAATCTATTTCTAATGTATTACCTAGAAATCGATGCTTGCAATTAAATCGTGATGTTCCAGAAAATGTGTTTTGTATCCTTGGACCAAGTGGTATGCCTGGGATACATTTTGGAGATGCTGGGTCTCCGTTGATAGCTAATCACAATTCTCAAGCGCCCCAAAAGGATGTTATCATTGGTATCGCCGCGTACGTCTTCGATGCGAAAAACCAAAAGGGCTATTCTGCTTACACTAATGTTATGAATTTCCTTGATTGGATAGAGAGTAAATTATAAAATGTTTTATTTCAATGTCAAAATATAATATGAAAATAAATATGTGCCTTTTATCTTAAAATTTTAAAAGTATCGTTACCTTTGGTTTGTTGTTGAAACAGATTATGTGGGAAGACAAAAAAAAAAAAAAAGATTATCATTATACTCGACATTATTAGTCTGAATTAATATTGCGTAGAAACAAAACTCAAATTATTATTATTATTGTAAAATCTTAAAAATTTATATTTACCATCGTATGAGATATCACATTCACTTTTTTTGAACCAAAATTCTGTAAAATTGTGTAAGAAACATATGATTTTATTTTTCTTCGAAAGGGCTAATCTTTCTAATTTGAAACGACAAAATCTATACATATAAAATAAAATGTCCTGACTGACTGATTCATCAACGCCAAAGCTAAATACATAAAATTTGGACAGTGACAGTGTGACGTAACGTAAGCATCCACTAAGAAAGGATTTTACGAAATTCTTCTCCTAAGGAGGTAAAATAGGGGAAGTTTGTATGAAAATCCTTAATTTTTGAAGCTAAGTCCATAAAAATTGGTATTTGGCCTATAAGTTAGAAATTAAGAAAGATATTTTTTCAGGAAGTTTGGAAATTTATTCCTTAAAAGGGCAAAATGGAGGATGTATGGAAATTTCGTTATTTTTGTAGTTAAAACCATGAAAACTATTTAGGTTGGAAATTAAGAATGATGTGTTTCAGCGTTTTTGGAAAATCATTCTTTAGGGGGATAAAATAGGGAATGAAAGTTTGAGAGTTCCGCCATTTCTAAGGTTAAAACCATAAAAATTAGTATTGATTAAGGGTTGATTTTCCTATAACCCTGAAACATAATCACTTAATTTCAAACCAATATTCTAGAAATATCAAATTACATGTCTGGAATTCCATGCAAACGTCTATCCTCCATTATACCCTTATTTTGTTTCTATTTCTATTTATTTCTAGATCCACGAGGACGAAGTCGCGGGCAGAACACTACAATAATTAGAATAATCGGATTTTATGGAACGTTCTCTTTTTTTGGCTGTTAAAAATAAACTAACCAAGCAATCTGGTCTAATATTTGTACTAAACTGTTCCTTTTTGTAAAAATTTATTTTAGTACTCCATGTCCCACTATCTTGAAGCATAAACTATTAACTCGTTCGTTATCAAGAGTCTGAGGTGAAAATCAAGCGCCACAGCTTAGAACAATAAATTTCATATGACATAATTTCTCACTAATTTGCTTTGATCTGTACATTGATACATTACAATAAATAATTTCTTAAGAAATAAGAGAAACTTTTTTAACAAAATTTAAATATGGAGAATTTGATACGCGAGTTTAACTCGCACTTGACCGGACATTTTTTTCCAGAGTTGCTTTATGTAGAAGACCCCTAAGGTATCATGTTACTTTTTTCATATATTGGTTACATCGAAATCGAAGGCTAGGTGAATGCACCTCAGATATTCAACGAAATCATTGAGGCTCATTTGCTAGGAAATTATTCAAAAACCTGTATGATCTGGCAGAAGCCAGGATTGTTATTATAATAATTTTTTTTATGTCTAATCTAAGATGAACAACTCGGAATCGTATAGTCAACTTCGAATACCATAGATACTGCTGATACCTCTGTGTACAGAATTGTGTAAATCATTCGAAGAGCTAGTCGAAGCCCACAATCAGAGAAATTACAGAAAAATCGCTGAATACCAAAGACACGAAACAATTAGAACCTTATCCCGTGGCGGGTCCCCGGGACGGCGCCGCCTAACCAAAAACAGACCGCGCAGCACACGTCTCCCGAAGGGCTGTAAAGCTGTCAAGATTTCTTAAATTAAAACACGATAAACATGTTCGACAATATTTTAACAGAAAATCCATTAACTGATATCGAGCTGGAGGAGCGGTTCGAGCGGGCGGGCGCCGGCTCCGACTATTTCCACGGAGGAGAGGTGAGTCCTACCTCCTACCAGGCCGCGGCCGCCGATCGCGCACCGCTCGCGAGCTCGCGGAACAAAAGAGCTGAATGCGATGTGGGCGACGAACTTTTCATGTTCCTGATTCGAATCGATGGTGGCGGTATCTAGGCGCGCGCCCCCCGAAAGATGGAGCGTTAAGGAACTGGCCGCGACAAATAAGTCCTTATTCAGGTGGACCGATAAGCGAGTGACAAGTTTATGTCCGCACCGCCGGAATAATTACCGCGAGTTGTCCAGCAGGTGATGTAAATGGGTCAGGTGGACGGTTCAGGTGACATGTCTCTTTGTACTTTTGACATTGTTAACAAAATCGCAGTGTGGCGCGGCGGCGACGTAATGCACCGGTGCGCCCGTGCCGGGGTCTCTGCAGTCGGAAGAGATAAATTATAGACCCCGGAGCGATCGCTATTTGAGTGCATCCGGTATAAACGTGACACTGCGGAGGCTGCCTCGGTCTGTGGATTCGCTTTTGTTCCAACTTCCATTCAAAAGCCCATGAATGAAGACATAATTGCCACGTGGACCGGCCCCAGCTTATTAATGTCTTTTTTTGCAGGAGGTGATTGCAGGTGATATCGTTTTCCTGCCAGAGGTCTCAATCCGATCTTGCAACTGGCGTGCTACATGCAAGCTCGAGCCGAGAAAACTCCCATTAACGCAGCGGCTAGGTGATCGAGTTGCTGAGAAAAGCGACTTTAATTAATTAGAGGTGAAAATGTGTAAAGACGTGGTCAGAGACTCATTAATTATTCTCAAATGGCCTGTTTTGATGTCTTTCGTCAGTAAATTCGTTAGACCACCAGAGGTGTAGTAATGCTTTGAATTTATACTAATTTTGCAATATCTATCGGACCTTGAAGGGTAGACCATCACATGAAAATTTAATTAATTTAAATGCAATGATCTCACCAAAAAACGCCTAAGGGAAAATCTTAAAAATTGTCTTTCAGAAAGTCGCTTATTGAGTGATGAACTTTTAAAAGAACGACATCTAACACATAACAACCGTTATTCTGGCGTTTTAAGGTGTCACAAGTCACAACTCCGACTTAATTTCTATTTCGCAAAATAAGTAAAATAAATAATTGTTAATAATAATAATAAAAATTTTCCGCACGATGCATGTATAAGATATTTTGCAACCTCATATTGCAGATTAGAAATGCTAACAAATAACTATCATATTTAAGTCAGATAATTACACTGTTCTAAAAATTGAAATTTTTTTAACTTAGTTCCGTATAAAGTTCAAATTTTTGTTAAATATAAAGTTATTAGAGAACATGATGTTAGATTGTACAAATTAGGTGAAAGTAATTTTGAATTATACTGATTAAAAAAGATTCAAATAAAAAAATTTACATTACTATTATTATTTAGAATTTTTAGTAAGGCTTAAACTTTGTATGCACATTGAAATTAAAAAAATAGACATGCAATCAAAAAAAAAAACTAATTACGGCTAAGTAACAAACGTGAAAAGTTTGAAATTAATTAGGTAATAATCCGAATCGAAATTTTAAGTTATATTTTAATCCTCGTACTTCTCGATATTCCCATTTTAAAAGCTTTTATTTAGCTTAAAACGTTGTCTGTCTGCTTGGAATTTTGTAAGTCAACTTTGAACCAGTTCCTGTTATCCGAACAGGCTGAAATTTTGTACACGTTTGTAAGTTCCGTGACAATCCAATATATAGTATACATGTGCAATATCTTTCCGAATCCAATATGGTGGACGCCTTCAAGATGGCGGATTACATTTTTTTTACAACAAAAATTAAACTATTCTCAGATTGCAAATACACGATGTTCATTTCAATGTTTCTTTTTAAGCGATGATAGCTAAATAACTGTGACTATGAAAACGAAAATTTCAATAAATCTTTCTTATTTTTAAAAATTGTGGATTTGAATTAGTTTTAATATAAATTCTTTATTTGTGACAATAATTTAATACAAACTGTGTTGTATGCCATACTTTTCCAATATTTGCTAAAAGCTGTTTAGTATACTATAATTTATATAAATATATATACGTAGTGATCAATTACGCATATATATATTTATACAAAGAAACTCACGAATATTTGATAATCGTGGCGGTTCATTGCTGCAACTCAAACTGAATCAACAAAAATACAGAAACCGCCTTGAAACAAGTTTCGTATAAAAAACGCGTACCATTTAAAAAGAACATATTAAGTTTTTGATCTTCATCTTCTGTACTTAATTTTTTCAAAATGTTAAGCAAACGCATTAGCTTTTGTGCAATCATAGTTCTGTTGGGAAGTTATTTGAAATTTACAACAGCTCTTACAGATGCATCTGAAGCGGGACGAGTTGTGATGAAAAATTTTAAAAAAGTAGTTTATCCAACAACTGAATTTGCATACACCGCAATGATAGAGCAAAATCGCAAATTTAAGTGTGGTGCAGTTATTATAAGCAGAGGCGCAGTACTTACAGCAGCTCACTGTGTAAAAGGCGTTCCATCGAAAACTTTAAAGGTTCGGACAGGAACCTTCACCAAGTTGGATGAAACTGGCAGTTACGTCCAGGCTGTAAAAGTCGACCGAAAATTCTTTCCCGACGGTTACACGCTCGCAAGAAAAGAGAACAATGATATTGCTGTGGTAAAACTAAAGAGTCTACTAATTTTTAACGAGAATGTTAGGGCTGCTCGTCTACCATATGAAAATAGCAGGGGATCTTACAAAAAGTCCGATGTACTTGCTCTGGGTTATGGAAACTTGGGAAATGGTGAGACACAAACCTTGAAAAAAGCACACTATAAATTGATGTCCAAGGCACAGTGTCAAGGAGAAGACAAATCTTTAACGAACGCTATGTTGTGTGCTAAGCCGAGTGGTGGAATTGGAGAAACGGAGAGTGGAGATTCTGGATCCCCTTTAATAGCCAATCATAACCCTTCAAGCCCTCAAAATGATGTTGTCGTTGGCATTGCCTCGTTCAAAGCGTGGTCTTACAAACAAGGGCAGCAAACAGTCTTAGCATCTGTATATACAAATGTCGCACTGTTTCATGATTGGATAGAAAGTAAAATATGATAAATATGATAACATGACTAATTGTTTTTTTAATGATTACAATTTCGAACAATTTGGTTTTCATTAAACTTAGTGTTTATAGATTTATTGTAATTTTCATTAGCTACAGCGCTACGGCAAATGTCTATAAATAAATAAATAAATATAAAGCATTTCGACATGAAAGTTTATTATTATGAAACATTAAACATAAATACATTACTTTAAACTGAAAAAAATTACAGTGAATTCAAAACAACATTTTTTAAACAGTTTGTCGCTTTGATCTCAATTCATTTGATTGTGACAAACGTGACTTTCATTTTATTGTGACAAATATGTTAAACTCATAAAAAAACTCTTGTAGCACTAAGAATTCGGCAATTCTAGTGACTGAAAATATATATAACTCTTACCTCAGTGTTACATAAATAAAGGTACATATTTTTTTGTAGGATTGGTCCAAATTTCACCAACTAGGGAATTAATTTGTAGTCATATCTAATTTTTTCATTATTTTGTTAGAATTCCAATTGTCGAAAGCTTTCCTTGGTTTTTAAGTATCCCTAAAATTATTTTGAAGTTTGCTGTCGAAATCAATTTTATATCTACCAAACAATTTAAATTTCTTGAGTTGATTTTAAAATTATTCGTCATAAAAAAAAATCCCCATTAGGTAATGGTGCAACTTAATT
This sequence comes from Eutolmus rufibarbis, assembly GCA_963920795.1. Lineage (NCBI taxonomy): Eukaryota > Metazoa > Arthropoda > Insecta > Diptera > Asilidae > Eutolmus > Eutolmus rufibarbis. The sequence goes on from OY987205.1 coordinate 42,325,897, forward strand.
ATCTAAAAATTAGTTTTTGTCTCCAATAGATGTGTTCTTAGTTAGTTTTGTTCTTAACATACAAATTGTCAGAACTCGTCAATATGCAACATAAATAAAAGAAGATAATAAAATTATGAAATTAGCACGTTTTCTAAACTTTTTACTTTATAAGCAAAAAAGAACAAGTTGTTGCGTCGTGGTTGTTAATTAAAAAAAACAAAGAACTATCTACAACTCTTATTATGAATTAATTAATTTAATTAATTTACAAAAGTTGATTTTAAATTATTAAACGACAACCTATATTATTGTTGTAATCTGTTGTAGTTAATACCTTATTTTGTTTTTACAAGCTTTTATTTAACTTGAGCTGTCGGTGTGTCATAAAATCCAGCAAATTGTGATGGAGACAATTCCTGATGTTTGATTGATCTGAAATTTTCACAGGTATTCAGTATTTGTAAATGCGATGACAATGTAATAGTATGGTACCATTGAGCTGGTTTGATGATGGATCCAAAGTAAAAGTTTGTTTTTTAGAGTGACGTTTTGTTTTACTATTAAATTAAAAAATTTAGCGAAGACAACAACTAAATTGATAGATATGATGGTACCAAATTTTAACAGCGAGGCTGCTAATAATATTTCAAAATTTTAAAATATCAAACGTAATTTATATCTGACAAATTGTTTCACTATTTCTGATTTACTGTTAATACAAACTTCATAAACGTTATCGCATTAAAGCAATTTAAACAATGTCGCTTAACATATTTATATGTAATAAATAAATCTTGATCTAATCTGCTTTCAGCAAAATTCCTTAATCATAGTTCAATTGGCCTGATACTGTTCCTATTTACGGGGTGCGAGCGCACGAACTAATTACTCACAGGCCTCTGAATTTAGGTGTTCCTGCCAATTTGTCACACGGTGTATGACTTTGAATTAATTCCAATCATAGATCGTACTTGGGTCATTTATTACACGCCATTAAACACAGCTTCACGTTTGCTTGAGCCAAGTGCGCTTGGGGCTTTGAGGCTAGAGTGGACTGGCCCTCGTAATAGCGTGCAATAAATAGAAAAATAAATACTCAAAAAATAAAATCTGGGGTGGTAAAGACATGCTAGCCTGGGGGTGGCTATCAATTCGCTAATAGATCAATAGCCAATCAATTCGATAGAGGTTAGATTAATTGAACTTTGCAGAATGGTAACTCTGACAATGTTCGGGCTCGCGTTGGCCAGAAACATTTAAATTGCAGATTGCGCCGATATTGTCGGCAATTTGCCGAGCCGAGGGTACTTTTGCCGGCATAGTATCCACCTCCGTGCTCGCAACCATTCATTTTCTATTTGTCAACTAGCCTCGTTAACTATTCTGCAGCACGTCGGAGATGATGGGTATGCTAATCACGGGGAGGAGTCAAGGCCTGGAAATTGCATGGTATTGGCTGCGCTGCACCAGACTGGTTTAATTAAGTCGTTAATTTCTTAATCCCGACTCAGCCTGCCGCGTGTGTCAATACGCAATCACGCTCGCGTTATTGATTGCTTACATCTGATGGACTCCCGGAATTTCATGAGTGTTTCAGCCCCGTGATGGCACTAGTGGAGGCTGTCTATTAAACTCCAATTAGCATTGCCGCAATTTTATTGCTTGCTTAATGCACCTCCGCTGCGACAGCATTACCTAGCATGACATTTTACCGAAAGTTGTAAATATTATTTTATTTCCTCGGGCTATTGTAGCCTCTAATTTGAACTCCGGCGGTATGGTCGCGGCCCATCCGCGGGGACATCTGCACGATCGCGGCCACGCCATAATTCAGCATGTCGTTTGCATTGAGTCAAAATTCAAATTTCATATGGCATTTGATATTTTGCTGCAAATTACGGGGTACTAAATGACTTGGAAAAAATTCTTGCGGGCAAACCGCGTCGCCAGTGTGCATAATCATCCGTAATAAAGCTGTTTGCACATTTGTGCCGGTCCGATAAGATCACCTGTGGCTCGCGGATATTTATTAGCTAGTGTGCTTGATGGCTTCGGCTAGTTAGACGGTCCACGTCACGAAAAACTATTTGCCGTGTACCTTCTTCGGCTATCTCGGGGCATTTCGCAACAAATTGAGTCATAATTTTGCCCGAAGTGACCATTTCGAATGGTTTAGACGCTGTTTTAGACAAAATGGGCTAATAATGGCTAAGTGGATCAGAACGGTGGGAGCCACCTGATGGAGATTTATGAGGCTGTTCACTTGTCTCCGACTTTGTATTTTTTTTGTGAATAAATTTAAATAAAATGAGGCATTAAACTGATTTATTCGTGCTAACTATGGATTTAGCTTCGGTATTCTTTCAATCGTTGATTGGCGAGACATCTGCTATTGCTTCTTTTCTTTTTATTTTTCCCTAAAATTTGGAGGCAATTGACAAAAAATCGTTGCTTCTTTTTTAGCTGCTGTGCAGCTTTATTTGAATTAATGCATATCATTTGTACCTCGTTGAAAGTTAATTTTTTGTTTTGTTTTAATCGATGCTATAATAGATAGCCGAAACTTCTTTTATGTAGTACATCGATACAAGTGGATAAAAATTAGCAGGTAATACAATTTTGTATAGATAGCCTTAGCCTTACTTTAAGGGGTTATACGCAGTTAGAATTTACAAAAAAAAATTTTTTTTTTTTTTTTGTATTTTCGTAATGTACATATCTGACTATATTCCCTGAACGTTTCAAATCGATCCGGTAAGTACTTTTCGATATATACGCATATTTGTAAGGACGTCTTGGACTGTTAACCAAGTGATCCGCCACAAACAAAATCTTTTCAAACGTTTTTCTCAAAACTATGTTTTCGAAGTCGATGATCAAGATTTCTAAAAAATGAGTCAACCGATTGGTCTGAAATTTTAACACAACCTTCTCAGATATATTCCTCAGGTATTGAACGAAGGAATAAGATTTCGGATAATTATTTATATTTTTTGAAACAATTTTATGTGGCAATTTTGGTCGAAAATTCGAATTTTTTTTTTACGAAGCTGCCATTTTGTCAAAAATCAAAATTTCGATTATTCCTTCGTTCAATACCTAGTTTATCTATCCACTAAAAGAATCTTTCGGGTTTTTTTGATTTCTGATGAACTAAACCGGAGATATCGTGATCACCGCCGAACACCTTTTTTTGGAGGACCTTCAGGATATCGTCTGCAGGAGCACACCAGATCGATATTTTTACAAATCATTAGTGGTATTATAAACTCAGATGTTGCCACTAAATGTACCTATACTTTTTGTTTTTCTAAGATAAAATATCTTTTCAGAAAAAGTTCATAAAAAAACGTCTTTTTTCGTTCGTGCAACTGCGTATAACCCCTTAATAAAACGAGAATTTTGTTGTCATTTCTTTTCATTTTATGTTTATCGAGTTGGATTTTCTAAAAATTCGTTTTTTGGTCATACTTACAATTAGTTCGTTATGTTCAAATTATTTCTCTACATTGTTTTATACTTCAATAAAAACAAATTGTTTCAAACCGGTCAATTTTTAATTTTTGATCATAATTTGGAATTTTTTATTCCAATTTTTTAACAAAATTTTTTAAGAACATTCATTTGAGCATAAAAGTGGTTAATATGCAAGATTTTGTCTGTCACTTCAGATTACCGAGATACTTAATTTTAAAATTTCGAAATTTCGACATTTACTTAACGAAATTTTCTGTAAATTCGCATACAATTTTGGTGAAAATTGTAAAAATCTTTAAATCAAAGATGTTTATATCCTGTTTCTGCAAATAACTCTGCAGGAGTTCTCAAAATAATCAAATTAAAATATACTTTACCATTTCTTCAGTCTGTTATTTTACGAAAAACAAAATCGGTATGTACATACATAGTATTTAGGTATAAGTGATATCAGACTACGAAGTATAAATTTAAAAATTACTATTTTGGACTATTAGATATTATTTAGTATCTGTGAAGACGATGTTTTTAAGAAGTAAAAAACTTAAGTCAATTCATATATGATAATCAAAAACCTAGGTCTACTTTTGCACTATTAACTTTTACGCAGCTAATTTTACGCGATTTATTGACCTTTACTTACCGTCGGGATCGATTTATGTACATATTTCAAATTTTTAGAATTCAATCGAAGCGGTATCAGTGTAAAATTTGAGTTGCTTGTAAATATTTGTTCTCACAAAACATTTTAATCTTTATCGGCTTCTACAGGTAAAAAATGTTGTTATGCTAAAAATAACAAAATTAGTAAACAAGCGATAAAACGGCTCAGTTTTCACTGATACAGTAGCAATTGCCGGAAAAAACAAATCCGAATAAAGCGGTGACTGACTGCCTCTGAAATAACAAGAAATCTGGCTATCTTCGGAATTGCGACGATTGCAAGGTCGCAAATGCGCGATGTGTTACGTTGCTCCATCGTCGGTGTGAAACTAATTGCATCCATTGCATAATTCTGATAAAAAATAACAGTGGCTAATAAAAGATTTCATTCAGGTAAATAACAATCAGAGCCCCGCTGCGAGAATTCCATTTAATTGCTGCGAATGGATGCGATTCTGCCGGACCCCCAGCGGCTGAAATATGAGACACATCCAAGGATACTCGGAAAGCGCAGACTAACGCAAGTACGCTGGGGTCTGGGGTTGAGGCGTTGTTACTTGGAATTTAGCGTTTTTCGACATTGGTCATTCATCTGTGGCTAATTAAAAGCCCACGGATTCGCTCCAAAGCTCTAATTAATAACTGATGAATTAAGAAACACGTCCCACGCCAGCTGACGTGTGATGTAATCAATTTCTCAAATGACTCTAACACACAAAGATTTCCTTGGTATCTTTCAGATTTTGGAAAGAAGAAAAAAACAATCGGAGAAAGGCAAAAAAATCAATCGATGAAACACGCTCACCATCGATTTCCTGTTTTTTTTTTTCCCGCCCCGCTGAAAACAACGTGTCAAAATTAATTATGTAAATCAAAAGGCCGCGAGACGGTAGTATTTAGATGTGCCAGAATCCATCACCGTGCTGCTGCAGCCGATTCTGAAACCCACACGCTTGTGATAATCGCTCGTTAAATGCGAGTTTTACTCGCCTGCCTTTCTGGCTACCTAATAAAGGCCATATTCGGTGCTATACCTGATGTCATTAAGTTGTCAACAAAAGTCTTGGACACCGGTCAAGTTTATATTCTGATGAAATTTGAGATATCGTTCAGCCCCGCCAGCCCAGTCTCACTTACCCCGCTCGACGCTTGACCGGAATTTTCAATTAGCGGAAGAGCCGAACATGTTAAACGCCTCCTGTATTTTGGCATTTACAACATTTTTTGGGCATACGAGACAATTTAACTCTTACGCGATCGGAATTTACAATTAGAACAAATCACCCGATGACGTATTTCTGTTGCCCAGTGCACATTCTCTTCGACCTTAAATCAGAAACGCAAATGTCTTTTATAACCCTATTTTAAAAGCAAAGTGAAAGCATTTCCTTTTGATATTTTTAATAATACTTTTTACTAGCAAGAAATCTTTCATACTTCTACAACAAGCGAACTCTAATATTGTAATCAACTTTCTCATAAATAATAGGGGTAATCATGTTTTGGTGCAAATGTTTGCACCCTGCAACTTTCCAAGGCTTTGTTGCAATGAAACATGAGCTTCCCTGCATTATTGACAGTTGTAAAATTTGTTTAATGTCAAAAGTGATAAAAAATGCCTCATAATTCGTCAAAGCTAATTAGATAGCTACAAGTAGGTATATGTATGTACATATACAAGCCATATATAAGCTGTTTGACACTTCAGTTTTGCACATTTACAACGTCGTTTCCCAAATGATTTAAAGTCTAGTAAAAGTGCAAAAGTGTTGTAAAATTTTTTACTTTAACGTTGTTGTTGTAAGGTTGCAATCTTTTCCACTTTTGCATCGTTTGCAACAATTTAGATATTTTTACTCGAGCACTTCGTCACAATACTGCATATTTTTATCTTACTCGTACTTATCGCATTTCATAAATGAGATATCGTGGAAGCTTTATATAATTTCTTGACTGAACCAAAGCTAGCCGTAGGTCCTAAAAAAACCCAAGTTTAAACAAATACCTACCTCCATCTAAATGAATCTTAATTAGAATATTTAATGGTTTTAACTGACTTATTAAAAACCAAGTATAGAAGTTTGAGGGGAGAAGTTTTTTTAAATAGCATATCTTAGGAAAAGACTCCAGTTGACATTCGCCATAGGTATTCTAGATGGTTCTTATCCATTGCTGCATCAAATGCTAAAGTAGTTTTAACAATTTTATCGCTCTATTGATAGATAGTTTCTTTATAGAAAGAATAGCGCTTGGTACATTTACTCTCATATTACTGATTTGTAATCGATATATTCAATGAATTGTTTTGTACTTTTAAGCATTTAATGGAAAAACAATTTTTGAAAAGGGTTTAGGTATTAAATTTTCAGATGTTCTTAAATTCCTCAAAGCAAAAATTAACGAAAGTCTATTTAATATGTTGCATAATCAACCAACCTAAATTTGTACGGTGTGACCTATGTCGATATCCAGAAGAGTATAAAGAAACCGCCAAGTAACCTGAGCAGCTGCCGGTTCTGTCACAATAAAGTGCAATTAAAAATCGAACATGTGGGAAACTTGATATCGATTTAATGCGCTGTTTGATCTAATTAATTTGTTGTGAATTTTCAGTTTCACACCTGTTGGACAGTTTCTATCGTGCCAGTCAAAACAACTCTACGTTTAGTGGTTTGGCTACCTGAAATTGTTACAATGCTGCATACACCTTCGATCCAGGAGCTTTGATAATTGAGGTTTTAGGTTCTATTAAATTCATCGAACTCTCACATTGTCGAATTACAAAACATTTTCAAAATTCCTTTTGGATTAATCCTTTGAATAGATACGTGTTTGAAAGGAACACTAAAAACTTTTACTATCGGTTGCTTTCACTAATTGTACAAAACCCTTCACGACTCCTTTTTCTGTTATCAAGGAATTCCATAAAAGACAAATATAAAAAAAAACTTTTCTTTCTTAAAAGAAATATTTCGTAAAATGATTCCTAAGTGAAAACTTATGTCGAAGTGTGACCCAAATAAAAGCCGTTGATAAGCTAATTGCCTTCGTCACCTATTTAACAGTCTTTTGCCGCAGAGCGTTCAGAAAAATTGCAAATAAAAAAGTTACTTCCCGATGAAGATTACCATCAGAAAGGCGGGGTTCAAGCAGGATGGCCGTGCGAAGAAGGTATGCAACCCGAATAAATCACGGCTCTCCCATTGTAGACGGTAATTACATTATCCGCGTTATAGTCCAGGTAGCATTCAGTCAAATCAGCTGTCAAATATTTTACTGTCATTCGAGGAATTGAAAGTGGAAAAGGCGAACCATTGCCATCACGCGACGCGAAAATTGATCGCCTGCAATTTGTTACCCTCAATGAGTACACGAGCGCTCTTCTTGCATGAGATCTTTTGCAATCATCTCAACCATTTGTCATCTGAACATCTCCAGCAGGCCCAAGATGCCTAGGTGTTAATTACATATTCAATCCGCTAAGAGCTTGGTCAGCTCACTAAAATTGAAAGCGTTAATTGCTGCCGTGTGAAAATGACTTGGGCACTTTGCATAATCCGCGCTGCACTTGCTCGAACGGTGGCTATCGTCCCGCCCGATAACAAGTGGAACAATGAGCCCTCTTAGAGGCGGTTATGCAGAGAAGCTGCTCTTTCATCGAAATTTGTCATCAAGCCATAACCATTAGAATAATCTCCTTGTTGACTTACGAGACCCCAGCCCGCTGCAGCTACCTGTCAGGTGGGTATTAAATTATTCTTTCTATTGTGTGCCCATCTCCAGCGAGATGCTGCACCGACTGCATCATGCCTGGAGACCATTGCGACGGCGCAACAGAATTAATGGGCCTCTAGATCCAATGTCGGATAAGTGTCGACTTAGGAAATTTTCATAATTTCTTTTCGAGCCAGTTCGTATGGTGGCTGGCGAACAAATGGGCTCAGACATTAGGAAGATGCATATCATTAGGGAGAAAGACGTGATAATGGGATTATTAGGAGAGTGAGATTACTCTTCTGATCCAAACAAATTATAATAATTCCCCAGTGTAAAGTAGAGAGCAGTGGGTATTTGAATTTGTAACAACAAACAGACAATAGAGACAACAAAACAGATTCTAGCGAACAAAACTTTAGTAGAAAGAATTTTTAAAAATTACACTCTAAAAAATATGTATAATATTCAAAGATTTTCAGTTAAATTATATAATTCGTCTAAAAAACGTTAAATATTGGCACTACCTTATTCATTTGAAAATTAAAGAGAAGCCTTTGATCTCCTCCTTTTGCAAAAATTATTGGCGCAAATATAAACGTAAAGAAAATAAATGTTGATTTAAATTAAAGGACTTAAAAAAGTCAGAAAAGGGGCTAACAGCGTCAACAAATTATTTTGCTTGGGTGAGCTATTAGATCGACATTCCAAATATACAAAATTCATTTAAATATAACAATAAAGATCTGAAAAAGTTCATTGCAATTTAGTGCATTTAACGAAAAATATCGATTCTTAAAGTCACTCTTAACTTGAAGGGTATGTAAACAAAATTGAAAATTAAATAAAACTTTGATCGTATCTGAACGTTTTTTAGATAGATTTCATATGAAATACATACTACCTATTGCAACGTATCTAATGAAAAGATTTCGAAAAATGAATGATACCACAACTCGTTTTAGAGGTCATAGCCTTCAAAAATAAAATTTATTTGTATATATATATACATATGTATGTACATATATGGGATATGACGAAACTTGTGGACACGATAGAGGCCACATTTCTTAACAGATTTTTACCAAACGTTGCATATTTTTTCGCCAATATCTCGGATAAGTTCGTCAATGGCAAGAATCGGTTAAGGGAGTGGGGATATAGGGGCTACGTAAATTGACCAAACTTAACATATAAATTGACAACATGTAGTTCTAAGTCGTGCTACAAAATGGTGGTGATCGGTCAAAGCAGTGTGGGCTACATCAGTTTCTAAAAGTGATTTTGTTGCCACGATAGCTGCCGCATTTCTAAATGGATTTTGATCCTGCGTATGGCACTTATGTGGCAGGTGGACTTTCATCTCGTTAATCGATTTTGATTAAACTTGGATAACATATTCTTCGTGGAAATATCCCAGCTATGATCGCAAATAGGGTGAATCGATAAAGGGGGTGGCGAATTCAGCGTTACATTCCCTTATGTAAAAATCATTCTTACTACATTGAAATCGACCCCTTCTTTCTGGCTGCCGCCGAAAGGCCTTTTTTTGTCTACTTAGAAAGAGGAAATGCTGTAATAACTTTCCAACAAGCCTATTTAGATTTAATTAGGAATGGAGGGTTCTTAGGAGATCAGAACGTGAATTGTCGACTCATATATTCTGAGGCGATATGTTCAAAATCAAGACTATCCCTGCAAGTGGTGTAGAGGAAAATGAAGTTGTCAATTAGGTGCAAAACATCTCTGCGACGACATCTAAAGTAAACATGTCCGCCAATTTCGCATAGAACCTCTCGATGAAACGGTCCTTGCCTCGTAAACCACTCTCATAATAATAAGTCGATCAGTCGATCAATCGCCCACCTTTCGCGCAAATACGAAACGTCTCAAGACAGAATTCGAGGCGATTGCTTCCTTCGCACACCGGAGCACCGGAGCAATTTATTTCTGAAATGGGAGCCTGCGGGGCAGCGTGCGTTCGAGTTCTTGTTTGCTTTGAACACAATTTGCAAAGTCGTAAAGTGCTCTGGGTTTCCCTCGAAACTATAAAATATGGCAGAGGTCTGGTTATTAGTGGCCGCCCGGGCTACCTAATGATTAATTTTTCTATAAGTGGCGCTAATTAGTTTGTCAGAAACACGTAGTTTGTACGCCTTTGCATATTAATATCCAATAGCTAATCAGTCTGAAGTGTAACAAGCGCACTGCCCCGCTAACGCGGTCTATCGGTGCTCCTTCCGTCGTTAGCGAGCGAGGAGCCCCAATAGTCCAGTCCGGTGGCGGAGCACTTCTCAGCTCCGGATGATGAGACCTGGGCAATTAATTAGCGGCCTATGTAGATTGATTTTATCAGTTGATAACGAGCATTGAAGGCCTCATGTCATAACCGTTTATGAGGACCAGTCGACCGCGGCTGCAACTGCAGAAGTGTGCTGGAGCGCAAGTAGCTGCTGCTGGAGTTATGCAACAATAGACCTACGCGCCGTGCCGTCGGTCGTCGTCCCAGCCAGCGACGTTTCCTTTCCAGCTGCGGTGATTAATTGAAAATAAATTGAGGCATGTCAACCGTAAATCCGACGTCAATTATGTTCAATCCTTCTCGTCAGCCGCGGAGATAAAGATCTCCCGAACCGCGAGCTCACGACGCCGATTGGGATGGGATGCTGCAGCCCACCCAATCGCAAGCCCCCTGGACCTCGGCTAGTAATTACCAGACGATTCATGTCTTTCTCCCATACCCACCGGATGTCAGTGCAGATATTGTTTTATATAAAGTTACTGGCGCAATTACATTTACCTGCCAGCGCCGTATCCGCGCCGCGCTCTGGGAGATTCCCAGACAAGATATGACTCTTGGGCTGAGATATTTCAAGTCGGGCTCGGCTTCATTTACACCACCTGATCCTGTGGTCTGCCAGATCTGAATTAGTTGCCACATTTATCTACGAGATTTAATTGACTGCTAATGAATGAGTGGTGCCCTGGGAGCACCAGGGCAGCGGCCTGGGCGTCACTATCTAAATCACCTCAGACCACAATGGCTCCAGTTTCGTGCAAATATAAAACCCTAAGATTGCTAACCTGTTCGCACAGTGCGCTGCGATTTTAAGAAAGATTAACGAAGATGTTAAAATAAAAATAAAATGCTTTTCAATACATCTACCAGTACAAAAAATAAACACGTGAGACTCTTTATTCAAATTTGAATACGCCTACGATATGATCATATTCCAAATTAATTTCTCCGTTGCACCTAAACTTAATGTAAGAACTGCTATTTGGGGTTAAAGGCATCACACATTTGTGTTGTTTAAAATATATGAAACTTTTAATATTTTTAAATATATAATTATTGTACATGTACATATGTATATAATGACCCAAAGTCATATCAATTCCTAAAACTGTAATTAAATCCGCTGAAACTAATTACATGAAAACACAGTAGAGGTTTCTTTTGTGATGTAAGCACCCACTAAGAAAGGATTTTATGAAATTCTTCTCATAAGGGGGTAAAATAGGGTATATGAATAGTGTAATTAAAATCTTTAATATGTTCCGCTAGTTTTGTAGTTAAAACCATGAAAATTAGCCTTTTAGTTAGAAATTAAAAATAACGTGTTTCAGGGTTTTTGGAAAATCATGCTCTAAGAGGCTAAAATAGGGGATGAAAGTTTGTATGAAAGTTCCATCATTTCTAAAAGCAAAACCATGAAAATTAGTATTGGTTAAGGGTTGATTCTTATAACCCTGAAACATAGTCACTTAATTTCAAACCAATAGTATAAATACCAAATTACATGTCTGTAACTTTTGAAGTGACGGATTTTCATACAAATGTTTATCCCTATTCTGTTTTTTTTTCAATTTCAATTTATTTCCAGTTATATAGTTACATATTTACATGAAACTCCTCAGAGGGAACATACTCCCTGTACGAGGAACTGGTTAACTTATATCCTAATATCCTACAGCTAAAAAAAAAAAAAAAAAAAAACAAAAAAAAAAAAAAAAAAAAATCAATTAAAATATAAAAATTTTGATTACTATGACATTTCATTATGTACTTATTTTTTTTTTCCATTTCCTTCCCTTATTTTTATTTTCTTTTCCTTCCTTTATAACAAGTTCTTTTAACCATTTTGTATAAGCCAATTTTTTATTTTATTCTTTAAAGCAGCCTTTGAAATTTTCAGATTTTTCATCTCATTTGGAAGTAAATTAAAAACTTTAACAGCTCTAGCATAACTACTTTTAAATCCAACACTTTTTGACATCTTTGGTAACGGCAATATTTTGTTTCTAGTTTTACTGTGTGAACTTATATATTTATTTTTTAATGTTTGATAATGATAAGTTAAAGCTTCCAGTTCAAATTTAGTTTCAATTCTCAGAGGTCTTTTTTCATTTAGGAAAGTATTTTTGCTGACTATTTTTAATATTCTGTTTTGAAGTGTTTGTAGGCGATTTAAATTATTATTGTATGCCCCACCCCAGGCTAAAATTCCATATGTAGCTATACTGTTAAAGAACGCATAGTAGATCGATAATAAAATATCAGTTGACATTGATTTAGCTAACTTATAGAAAATATATACAAGATATTCAGTTTTCTTCATAACATATTGCATGTGTTTGTCCCACTTCATATTAAAGTCAAATATCACTCCAAGGTATTTACATTGTTCAACTCTATTTACTAGCTTATTATTTATTTTTATTTCTATCTGTTGAGGCACACTATCCACATAATTGCCAAAGCTCACAAAAACAGTCTTTTCAGAATTCAGAGACAATTTATTTAAAGCCATCCAAGTAGCTACATATCTCAGGCTCTCATTAATCATTTTGCATGCTTCGCTCCATGATTCAGCACTCTCAATGAGTGCAGTATCATCCGCATAAGCAAGTATCTTATCCGGCAATCGACAAAGCAGATCATTCATGTATAGAATAAAAAGCAATGGACCCAATATCGTGCCCTGAGGCACTCCAATGATAACTCTTCTGTATTCACTATTTGATCCACCTATCCTGACAGATTGATATCTATCCTCAAGATAATTAGATAATAGGTCATGTACCTTACCTCTGAGACCCAAGAATGAGAGTTTATCCAAAAGAATAGTGTGATCTACGGTGTCAAAAGCCTTAGCCAAATCTATGAATGCCACAATTATGGGTTTGCTTTTATCTAGTTTATTATATATAAAATTGGTAATGTAGTCTAAAGCCTCAGCAGTTCCTTTTTTTTTTATAAAGCCAAATTGTTTTACAGATATAATATTACATTCCATTGCAAAGTAAAAAATTCTATTATAGATAATTTTCTCATATACTTTTGATATGTTTGAAATTAATGATATAGGCCTATAATTATTCATCAAATATTTCTTGGAGGATTTATGTACAGGTACAACTTCAGCTTTTTTTAATGCAGTAGGAAATATTCCTGATTCTATGCTTAGATTTATTATGTGGCACAGAGGATCAACAATGAATTCAGATATTGCCTTTAAGACTTTAGTATTTATCCTATCAATACCGCCACCTTTTAATTTTAATTCCCTAATTATATGAGTTATTTCAGTGCTGCTTTTATTTCTATTTATTTCGAGATCCACGCGGACGAAGTCAGATATGTATGTCAATGAAACAAAAAATTAGTTGCAGCTATTTCCTAAACTTTATTAAAATATTCTCAAACCCTCAGAAAATTTTAGAGGATACTTATAGAGTTAGTAAATTCGCAATTATAAAGTGTTCGAATCAGGCATAATTAATCCTTGAAGTATTGAAAATAAAATAACTTTAGCGTTTAGATGTTATATCTTTTACACTATTTCTTATGTAGGAAAATTTCATAAATTAATAAATTCCGGGAAAATTACCTGCCAAGGTTCAGTTTCATTTTAATTATTATATTTTCTTGATGAAAATATTAAAAATTATTAAATTTCGTGTAAGCTTATTTTTTGTAAAAATGATCAAAATTTAGATTTCAGAAAGCCTATATTAGCTCGATCAAATACCTACCGACTTTTATTTTTGTGTGCTATAATAAATAATCAGTGCACTTTTTTGCGTAGTCGAATTTGTCTTCGTCCTCCCTCAAGCCATATAGGTTTTGACTTTGATACGACACACGGTGATGCCGTTATTTTATGAGATGCAATGAGGTAAATAAGGGTTTATGATATTCAGTTACATAGTTTATTCGTATTTGATTTATTTTATTATTTATTTACTTAAGATTAAAGACTTGAAACAAAAACGGTTTATGCTACTAAGTCATATTTTTACTGTCCACTTTGCATAGTTGCACGCACAGGGCGCAATGGATGCTGTGGACCACTTTAAATTCACGCTCGGATTTACACCATAACTAGCCCTCAAGACGGTGATTAATGATGATGGCTTATTTGAAAAACACCACCACTTTGCGCCGAGTGCTCATCAGCATGCAAAAAGCGATCGCACAGGTTATTGGCAGCGTTTTGAACGAAAATCCATCAAAAACGCGGTGAGTTGAAAGATGGCCTAAGTGGAAGCTGAAAATTGAGATATCATCGGTGGTAGTCCGGCGTTATGGAGTCATCGTCTCAATCACTCTTCCCGGTACCCAACTAGGCCATATCTCGGCGTACGACAGCGACAGCCACTCTCACTGATCTCTAGATATATTGCGGCAACTATCAGCACTTCCAAGTGTATTTTGGACACATCGCGTCGCGCCGCGATGCCATTCATGCATATTAATAAGCATCATCTGAGCTGATTCTGATAAAGCGAGCAAAAAATAAATAATTTTTAATTTAATTTCAGATATCAGGTTGTGGCGTTCGCCCGGCTAACTGCGTCGACATTCCGCACATGCCATGCAACCAGGCTTCACACTCTCCACAACTCTTTTGATGGACTGAATAACTGGCGTGTGAAATATTCGTGGAATTCATCGGAAGATTCATTTTAATAAGTTCGAAGATTGGGTGCATTCTAGATGTGACTCTAAAGAAAGGAATGTGGAGACGGGGCCATAATAACCATTTTTCTTGTCTATCTAGAATTTGGTAAAAGGGGAACGCAAATTATTTTCTATTCCAAATCCAAGGGTTTGCGATCGAGAGATTAAATTTTGAGATCGTTAAAAAAGTTATAAGCAGGCAAATAATAAAGTGAATGCTATCATTGTCCTCGTTTCTAAATATTAAATTTTATTGAGTTCGAAGGTGCAATTTGTAAACCGCGTGATTAAGTATGTTATATAGATTAAATAATATTATAATGTTTTTACATTTTAGAAGTACTACTTAGTTAACTAACTTGAATATTTTCCGCTTCTCTCTCTTTAAGAATTTACTACTTTTCTCATTTTTCTTAAGATCAGGCTAATTATGACATGCATAAGCCCATCGCTGATCTGATTGCCATAAAAAATGTCTAGATTTATGTAGATTATAAGATCCTAATTAATCTTAAACGTATGTATGTACTTTACTTTTGAAAGTGATATTTTTACTATTTTAGTCTGTGACAAACTTATTACCCGGCTGAAACGATTTAGAAGCGATCAATAAAGCCATTTTTGCTCTTCCAAGTATTATTTATTTTTGTTTTTTTTCAACATTTTTTTTAAAATCATATTAAATTGTCGTTAACAAATATAATTTAAATTATATTTGATCATCGAACTTCAGCCTCTTCAGTAATGTTCCCAAAACATTATATAGTCATATATGCATGTATAATATGAAAAACAAAATTCAAAACATAGGTACTCCATGAAAATTGGTGGGGAAAATGACCATATGGATCTTTTGCAAAAGAAGCCGCATCTTAAAAATTAAATTATAATTTAGATTTGAAGACAAATATTTCTAAGATACAACAAGTTTTCGTAGTCATGCACCTTGGGCGTCACGCTGAAAAGTGTATTCGGAGCTTACACTTCCTGTCCAGCTAGCGAAGTTAGTAGAATTTATATGCTATGCGGATGTTTGTAGTAAGTTTGAGATTTAGCAGAGACAAATTTCAGTTGCGCACGTTGTCCCAGTTTTTCACTTCAAGACTGAATTTATTGGTGCGGCCAAAGGCGAGTGGATTATTTCCTTAAGTTGTTGCGCACTGAGATTTAGTGCAGTTCCCGGACCACTTTAACACCCTTTAGTGGACAAATAACATTTGTTGTGGCTCCTTGGCTGTAAATCATTGGTGCGATGTATGTTTTTTTGCGAATTGCCGCTGATTTATTGCCCAGTAATTTAGCCATATTTTATCGTCGCGTGTCTGTAATATATCTATTTTCCGGACTTATCGTTTTGTTTACCTCTCTAGTGGTGTTCGATCAGAGCTTAAATCTATAAATACGACCGCTGGAGAACTGCTAATCGCGACCAGATAAGTGTAAAATTGTGCAGACAATCAGTGGGCTAGAACCAGTCGTAATAAATCTTTTCACAGATCACGTGACATAATTTTTCGTCTAAAAAATACACTTATATTTTTTTCACCTGTCTGGCGAGGTGTGTAAAAGGCAAGGCACGAGTCTTCGGCCTGATGAATTCTGATTTCAAGTTGATTTCATTTTTCGCTGCCGTCGCGCAAGGAAGGTGTCGCAGTCACCTGCAGAACGGCTAGCATCAGACTTGGTCAGAACACGCACCGGACATATGTCTGCCCAGTCAGGGCAATAAGCAGACACTTATCATTTAAATAGGCGCATAAAATGTGACCACCTACGGCCATTACACACTGTCAATATTTATTAAGTAGTTCAATAAATTCGAGTCGGCGAGCACAATTGGTGAAATATATCCGTGCGCAGCCGACGACCGCCCTTAACGAAGACGTTGCAAATTGATTTACACGCCCAGGTCGCCGTGTGTGACGGGCAATTTCGCTAAATATATCCGCGGGAATGAATTTATTTGAGTGCACCTCCTTTGCGTAATCTCCAGCGAAATATTTACACTAAATTGTGCCAGCCGCGATTTTTCACCGGATTACTGGCACACCAGTACCAGTTCGATTTGTGTGCTTGAAATCTCGAGCCCTCCTGAGCTCGTTTTTATGCAAATTTCAAGATGCTGCTCATTCAGAAGTCAGACCCTGTTCAGAATCATTTACGTCGAAGCAAATGAAAACGAATGAAAAAAATTTCAGTTTGTCGGTTTAGGGTTACACTTCGAGATTACGATGGATCTAAGGATAATTAGCGATGATATCTCAGATATCATCATTTTATTTATTCATTTAAGATTATCAAAAATACATAACTCATATATGTAGATAAATTAGTGCACATTTTGCTTTATCAAAAAATTCTATTTGTCAGTATTTTGATTGAATTATTTGATTACCAAGTAATATACTAAAATTTGATCCTTTCTACTCGCGATAAAAAAACATTGTAATCGTTGCAATAGCTTTTGTTTCATTACAGTATTTCGAATTTCTATGATATTACGTTGTTCCGGCAAAAATAGCAAGTGTTTCACCATCACGGCGACAGGATTATAAACTGGGCTTTGCTAAAACTTTCTAATAAATATATGTATATACTCTAAGTAATTTATAAAAAGAAGTACCTTACCTAGGTTGTAGAAAGAACGAGATGATCATACTCATTTATGTAGCAAAAATTAAAGGAAATAGTATTCGTTATTTATTAGGATCTCAAAATTATTTATTAGTCAGATTAAAATTAAAACTAAATTGTGACTGCTTTCTCAGATGTACATACGTTTGGTTCCACGAAAATTGAGTAACTTGAGGTTGCCAAGCAAATAATTGTTACGTATGTAATTTTTTCACAATGTAAAATAAAATTCATAATCCTCTCTCATTGATCACTAAATTTGAACAGTAATTTTATATTATATAATAATGCTGAAGACATTGAAATTTCAATTTCAAGGATATATTTTTTGAACGTATCCTATCCTGAAGTTAGAAATAATTATGTGTAAAATGATGGATTCAAATAGCACCCAAAAGTAATTCAATTTTATTGATATTTTTATGCCAGTCGAAATGTCAATACCATGGCAAGTAATTTATTATAAATATGTAGTAAATTCAGCAACAATGTTGCATTTTGCGTGAATTTTTTCCATCAGTCCCATGGTCTCATTCATGTCGTTTCCCTAATATGATATAATAATATAATAATTTTCAGAAAAATCCAAACATCTTCAAAAATAATAAATAAAGTGAGGAGTGTGTCTATTCAATAGGGACTATTTCCACTCTAAATAATAATAAACAATTAAAAATGGAAACAATACCTTTTGTTCAGATACCCTGAAAATATATAGCACCCTTTTAATCAGTATTTGCACCAATTACGTTTATAAAAATTTAATAACAGTTGACATAGGTATATGTATAAAAATGATCAGAAATCAAACGTTCTTATTCCATTACACTAAATCTATTATTAATACAAGACTAATATTTCTAAGAAAATAAGCACTTTTGATCAAAAGTAAATAAACATAAAGTTTTATGTAGGGTTTTAGATTAGTGGTGGAATTAGTAAAAAAAAAAACTATGAATGTCCATAAGGTGGAAATAACCATAAACACTCCTCAAATGATTGTCTTTTATTCTCCAAAAGTGTAATAATTATATTTATCCACTAATTCTATAGTAAAAAGACAAATGCGCACTTAATTTATAGTTAGGACAATATTTTCTTTAAATTCAGGTACCAATCTAGTCAAATTTGTATTAGATAATTATTTTTCGAATTTTGCCGCCCCTAATAAAGTACCACTCGGAGGTTTTAATATCTACTTTAGAGGACAGAGAAGACGTTGATGAAGATGTGATGCATCAACATTCACGTAATTGTGACGTTGTAAACATAATCTTAAGGAAGTCTCATTTGTCAAGGGGGCATATGTTCCCATACAAAATAAATCTAATCCCATCGCCCACAAAAGAGCGCTCTTAACTCGAGAAATCAAACAAATTGAAATCTCGGATTTCGTTATTTGTGGAAGCGACATGTGTACCTCTCCTCTGTCCTCTAACGAGTGCCTAAACCTGCTCCACGAAGTTGGCTGCCTTCGCATAGTTCCCATTCAGACGAAATTTCGTTTCGATGCGCTTCCGGGGTGCGTCCAACTATTCAACATCCAGCTAATGCCGCTGGCTGAATGGGCGATGTAATCAAGGTAAAAAAAGGGCCGACAAGAGACCGTCAAGAGGAGCTTTTGTTGAACAAGCAACAAAAGCGGCAGACAACACGGGAAGGGTGGCAACGGCTTGAGTTTACAATTTCCACCTTTCACGGAATTGAAATTAGCTGGGAAAGGTAATGATGCCGATGAGGCCGGCTTCGGATGTATCAATTTTCAATTGGGAGCAGATAGACAACGAAGAGCCGGCTAGTTCGGTTGTGACCTGAAAAAAAGCACTCATCCGCCTGTTTCTTTGATTGGATTATGTTAGGGGCTGTGCTACACGCAGCGCACATTGTAAGGGATGTTTTCAGCCGGATCCGTTCGGTTAATTTTATAGCTTTTCGCTAATCAACTGGGATACCAGCGATTGATTTAATGGCATAAAGAGTGGCCGGGGCACCACTGCCCCCGCGGTTCAACTTTAAATTGCCTTTAAGGCCTGCGAACCTCCCCGGGAAGATGGGGACCCTCTACATGCAGAACACGCTTATATGAGATCATATAGCAATTTTCTGTAAATTGGCAAAACGACCACTCTCTGTCCTGCGACCTGCGAAACAGCTAAGAAAGGTCTCGTTAAAGTTATCATCGGAATCGTCGCTGCATCTTTTTACTCATTTTGAGATCATTATTTCTCCTGTTCTCCTCCACCTACAACGATGTGCGAACGTCTACCAGTGCTCAAGATCGTTTAATCAGTTTTTAATCGGCCCGGGAATTTATTGAGCGCGGAGCAGTGCGTGCACATAATTGCAATCGCTGTAAGTAGATCTCTTTATGAGTTTTCAATTAAAGTGGGCCCCAGGCAGCTAGCGGCTAGAGGTGAGCGCTCCGAACAACTTTACGGCCTTTTATTGTTGATTTTATGGCGAATATAAGTCTAGTGAGGCAATTAAAACCTAATAAAGTTTGTGAACAAAACGTTTCTGCCGTGTCAGCGATGGGACGTGTATGATGTGTTGCATAGATTGATAATGATCTTTAAGGGGATGTTCAGAAATTTCACCTCATGGTTTATGAGGTGTCGGTTTATTGCCGTATTTCCCCTTTAGATAAGTATCGCATGTATGTAACTATGATCCATAAGAACTTTCTTAATCACACGGTTTTCAAAGAAATTAACTCAACGCTTTTTAGATACAATCGATTTTCTTCGAATTATTTACAGAACAAACGTTAGAATGCAAGAGAATGTGTGGAAAATATTGAAGTCACGAATTTTATCTAATGAGACTCACTCTTCCGTTCTTAGAGAAAATTTATCATGTTACCTCCATTTCATGACTTTTAAAATGACTCGAGTGGTGTATTATTAAATCTAAGAGTGAGTCAACATATTATTGCCTTTCGAAAATAAATTGGAATTTTTTACAATTATTTTATTGTAAACACTTGGAAATTTTCCTTTAGCATAATAATAGAGGAAATTTTTAAAATTTTATTACATAAATTCTTCGCTTAGACCCGGAAATGTTTGAAAATGCACTAATTGCAAAAATTATGTATTTAAAGTTTCTTAATTTCCCCACTATTGCAGTGCGCTAAGCTTTTTTTTAGTGAACATTTTGTATAAATATACCTCAAAGTAAATTTAAAATTCATCACAGAAAGGACAAAATCAGTTACCTACCGCAAAATTCAAAATTCTCATTTTATGTACAATGAAGATAAAATTCAAATAATTAATTCTGCCAGAAAACAAACTTAAATAAACTTTTATTGATTTAAAATTACCATAGTAATGATATACTCGCGGACATATTATTATCACTGCATATGAATTAATAGAACTACGCCTACTAGCACACAGTAAACATATTTATGATAATAAATTGAGCTTTATGATGCAGCAAAATAATTAAAATGTATTCGTAATTACTTTCTGTTCAACAGTTCGAAAAGATTGTTAAAGTAAATTATATAATTATGTAAATATTGTGAAACGTATGTACGTACATATATATTAAAATAACATTATTTTTCTCTCTTGAGTCATAAAACTATAATGGATTTGCTGGTAAAAGTTATGAAGTTAAGTTTACGATTTTTAAATGGTTCTCCTTAAAATGGTGATCTTAAATAAATTTGTAAAGTATGGTAAAGTTTAGTATTTAGTAATGTGGCATAAAAGATACCTATGTATATACAAGAAAGAATTTTGAAATAATCAAAGTCGATATGTTTTAAAATTAAAGAAAAATACAGAAGAATTTGGTTTTCAAAGCTGCTTCATTTTGAAATTAAAAAAAAAATTAGCTTTGAGTTCAAAAAGTTTCGTATATTATTCAAATCATAAAATTAATTGATACAAAAGTATTTCAGATTTCAATTGATTTTGAAAAATTATTATAAAAAAGTATTATAAATGGAAATTTGACTTGAAGAGACAATAGCAAAGTAAAGTAACCAATAAAACCTGATTCTTAATTATCTTGGACAAAATGAATTAAATTTCAAGGTACATATTTCATATTCTATTCAATGTTTTATTTAAGCCACAGTATCACTTAATTTAAGGAGAAAAAATTTTAGTTACTGATCAGTGTAATATCTTTAAGATTTCTTCAACAATAAAACATATCGTCCAATCGTGCAATATAATACATATACCTAAAATTTAAGTTTTTTTTATGTATTTTTAACTAATTTCTAGAGGTAAGATAGTTGAAATTTAAATTCCGTTAAACCTAAAATTATCTTTGCTAGCCCACCCGGGGCAATGTGAAACAAATGTTCTCAGGGGTCTTTAAATAAACAAGTCACTCGGAGCCTATTAGGATCCCGCGGAGCCCTTTCTCCGCCTTTGATTTTTTAAGCGGAATCCCACAGTAAATTATCACCGTTGACAGACAATTTTCACGGTTGGTGCCTTCGAAAGCGATTTGAGTCTGTAAAATAATTCATTAAAGCAGGGGCCGCCCAGGAGGAGGGAGACCAGTCGAATGCAACTTTGACCTTAATTTTCGGGGTGCAACGCCATAAATCAACGCCGGGGTCTCCCAAAGGTAAATTGCATTCATCTGAAACTCGTTCGAACCGCGAACTCCCATCGGACTGTTTACTTACATGTCGCCCGCTGACTGGTCTGATTTAACAGTGTATTCAGCAACAAAACTTCTCTCGCGGAATCGCGTTCGCGGCTCTGTTTCCGCTTCCCCTTTTTAGAGCCGGGCCTACTCCGGCGGGGCGCAGCATCTTCGGCGAACGCGGATGGGAGCAGCCAGGTGAGTTGATAACGTGACTAACTAGCGGCGGACCAGCGCGCTTTTGATAGATCCGACTCTCACCTGGCCGGTGGCTCCGGCTCACTTCTTAATCTTGCACCTATGCGCCACGGCACCAGCATCTCATTCTGTATCAGATTCAGATGGGATTGGGCTGTGGGCATCGCACAAACGGGGCAGGTATCGCGCCAGCTTTGCCTCCTCAGGTACCCGAATTCATGGTCTAGTTCTTAGCTGACGACCAGCCTGAGATGTTGCGCGCTTGACAGTGCTGGCCAGCCGTGAGTGAGTGGACGCGTTCTTCGATTGCACTGGGACTGAGTGCGGGTGCGGATTGCACGAAGCGAAGGTGCCAAGTGGTTGAGACGTCTTACCTATAGCCACTTACCATAAACTGCGGAAGACATCAGGACTATCTTCGTTTCTGCGGCTCGTCGATTCGGTTCGACGATACCAACCGTGGGCTATCTTCTGGTGCAGTGGTTCGTGCAGTGACATGCAAACGGCCTCAATTAATCCGGCGCTGATAATCTCGACTATCTTAATCGGCCTAATGCCATCATAAATTTTTTGCCCGCCTCGGAGCGAAGTGTGGAAAGACGTCGGTTTCCCAACCGATGGCTCGTAAAACAAACTCGGCCCCGGTGCTTCTCGTTTAACATAATATTTTTCAAATCGTCGATTTTAATTATACCACAGCAAGATCGCAGGGTTTGGCGCTCGATGCCCCGAAGGTATAATTTGGTGTCCGCGTGATGTTAGCGCTCAGACGGGAACACGAAAAGTCCCTCGCGTTGAATTAGAGGTGTGCAACAAACAGCAAAAAAATTGACGCAGCCACGCAAAAGAGTTCTGGAGCAGCAGACCAATGAACCAGCAGCGGTTGGCCGATCGTTGGTAATTATGTTGGCCCAACATGCCAAATTTATCACGAGTCAATAAATTAGATTTCTTGGTGAACGCAAAAACAAAGGATGAGAAATTTACTTGACGCGAGTTTACACAAAAAACTAACATCGGTCCGACCCACCAGTGGAAGTGTATCTCTGAGTGCCTCCGATTTTTTCGTCGTTTTCGATGGGTTTTTAATAAGATCCGCCGAAGGTGATTCGATGTGAATTTTGTGCCCAAGTCAAAGTGCTGTTCTACGAGAGTAAAGTGGCTTTTTCGGGATTTAATATGATTTTGACCGCGGGCATCGTGCTCTGTTCTGTCCATTGTCTTAAAACTATCATGACGTGAGTTCAAACCTTATTCGGATTTACTACCAAAATGAAGAAATACTTCTGCGTGTTTCTCATTTTTCTGCTTTGGATGATGAAATTTAGGTAAGCCTAAAATGGTATCGTAAACTATTCGCGGCAGCTCTGTGTTCTACCGAAAATTGATGATAAGCCATTTTAGAGGTTTCTATTAAATTAAGATTTTAAGTTCCTAAAAGCGAACTAAAACAACAAAACATTTTTAATTCCATATTTTCCAAATCTATAAATGTCAAGCAAATCGTTTTTTATTATCTTTTACAAAACACTCTATTAACATAAATAAATTTAAATTTTGTTGACCTCTAACTTCGGACGGACAACTACTCAAAACTAGTACATTTTTAAAAATGAAAAAAAAAAAAAATTAAAATTAAAATTAAAACAAAAGCAGTTTTAGAATGTTATTTGAACTTACATATGACATGTAATGTTAAAGTATAATTTCAGATAATGAATAAAATTCTGGAGTGTAAATATTTTCTAACTGCGATCATTGGCTCTTAAACTTAACTAACCTTTTAAAATTCCAATTTATAAGTTACGAGTTATGTAACGAATTTTATAACTAAGTAGGTACTAATAATTTTTCCAAAATGGACATGGAATAAAATAAATGCATGCTGTAGAAACTTTTTGTGCTGTGAATTTCTATTATTTCAATTTGTTTAGAAAAGGGTGTCAATTTAATTTTAATATCTACCTCTACCTTTTTTTTTCAAGTTTGACATTTTTGAATTGCAAATCCCCTATTTGGATATAACAAAAGAAACTAAATTTCTCTTGAATTATATGAAATTTTCTCGTAAACTAAAAGGTACCTATACACTCGGTTTTTTCTATCTTATTGTAACAACTATCTACATACAAAAAATTATTTTAAATTTATATTTATTGTTAAAATCTTTGTAGTAAAAATTTCAGTAATTCTCACAATAAGTCCCATTAATTTTGTTCACCACGCTTACGGAATATTGAATGTATTAAATATGTATGTACAATATATGCTAAATACTTACATACCGTTTTTAATTCTATGTATATTAGAAATAGAAGCATTATCATCATTATCATAATAATCAGAAAACCTACTCTTGATTCCGACAGAAATTAAATTCATTCTTAATGTAGGAAATGTTGAAAGCAAGCTCAAGACCATGTAAAGAGTTTTTGATTTATTGATTTATTGAAATCCAAATTTGGCGAAAATGTAATTTTGAGAAATGGCCTTGGAAATTGGTCTCCAAAATCGTGTTATCTGCGACGGTTTCCTCTGTATGGGGTTATGTGAATTTTATGCCGATAAATCAGCGACAATTGACGGCTTGGAAATAAATGTTGATCGTGTTATTCGTGAGATACGGGCAACACTGCGCAATACAAATATTGATGCAATTAATTGGACTGTTGATTGAATTTTACCAAAAATAAAAGGGTATTCTATTAATTTAAAGTTCTTTCAAGGATAAAAGAAACATCTTTACAACATGTAATAGAATGATGTTTTTAAACCTTCGCATTAACGACCTGGGAAGACAAGAATTGTTTTAGAATTGATTCTCAGATATAAAGAATCAAATTTTTTCCGCTGAAAGTTTTTGTATCGGGTACGTCCACTTTTTGAGAGTTGTGGTTAATTGCGATACCAATTAATGAAAAATTGAACCCAAAAATTAGATTAAAATCAGTTATTCAGTGATTTCTCTGTTTTAGAATATTTAGACTGTAGTCAACTAAAACTCAGTTTCAAATGTGATTCTTGGAATCGCGATTCAGTATCAAATAAATGATTTTGTAGAACTGTACATAAAAGAGTATTTTTATTTTAATTCAAAATGTACTCCTATTTTGTTTTAGAATAGTTCTGGCTTAGTTCTCAGTTCTATCTGGGGACCGCTTAGACGACAGTAATACCATCCAATAGGTACCACAAATTTGCGTAGATCTTCCCACGGTGCTTCTTTAATTATATATCTAATATAATACTTTAAGTAAAGTATTCGTTATTTTACTAAGCACTGGGTCTGTTTAGTAAACCACAATCTTTCGCGTCGAATCCTTCAGCGATCCGGAACATAGCTGGGTTAAACTTAAAATATACAGTAGATTGCATCACGTAAGTGCTTATACCACTCACGGTATAGTCGCTGTCGATCTGCATTTAAATAAAACCAAAATAAGCCACTCGCTCGGCGCAGTACTGTTCATCGCCGGTTAATTGAATTTTTGCGGAAACTTTCACCTGCCATCGCAACTCGTTGTGGCGCTCGTGGCAACTGGTGCGTGTAGCCCATTCGTTAGGACTGTCCGTAAATTGTTAGCGCCACTTAATTAGCCGATGTGCCCACTCGGCGACGAGGTGGTGTAACAAATTTCATCTGACTTTGGGGCGTAAACAGGCCTCTTGGAGCGCTGCGGGTAAGTCCACTTTGCCCGTTTTATCGGAGCAAGTTTCAAAATGATTAAAACGCAGAAATTGTACTCAATTAGCACAGATCCCGGCCGAATCCCCTAGGGCGCGATTACTCAAAATGCGCAGTGACGCAAGCGAGTACGACTTTTGGCTTTGATCAAGGCTTGGAACAATCGATAAATTACCTGCGCGTAACTCCTGGCAATATTTATCTCCTATCAGCTGTAATTGTTTCTAGGTGGCCCAGGTGAGCCGGACAGGTTAAGCTAGCCGTGCGGCGGGCGGTATACCACGCTTTTACCCCATAATTCATGACAATTTCGATTCAATTACGACCGTCAGCTTTTGTAGCGCAAATAATCGTTGTGTTTTTTTTCCTGGAGAACACTTGCGATGTAGTTGCGATTCGACGCCGATGCCCGTGAAGCCAAGGTAAATAAATTACGAGTGGTGGAAACCACCTTTTTAGGCGCTCGTGGTATAAAGATCGCGATCGCAAACAGACGGTGCTGCGGTGCAGCCGTTAAGGAAATAACAAGGAATTATGTTCGTAGTGTTTTTCCGGGCATCGATAGCATTGCAGGTCTCCGCTGTGCAGATAACGCCGAACTACCTGTGCAGGTGTGTGGACGGTATTGAATCAGATCTGCACAATCGACGCTGGCTTTGCCCAATTACGGATTGCCAAGTAGGAGTCTGCCTTATTCTAAGTCTTGCGTTCAACAGGTATTCAACTAGGAAATGTTAATGATCCTTATTTTTGAGAGTAGTAGGTATAAGTTCATTTTTCAAGGTTCCGTACCGAAATAGGAGAAACGGAACAGATATTTTCAAAAATTGAATTTACGTTACTTTAAAAAATAACAGCTGAGATAAGGTAAAACAATTTTTGAAACTCTGCTTTTACTGCATCTAGGTGTTATAGAGCTAGTAGATATACGAAATTCTATTTTTCGGGTTTTTGTAATTATCGATTCGATAGTCTATTATCTAGGGTAAATTAATTTTCACACAAATTTTAAAATAAACGACATTATAAAAATATAATAATATTTAGAATTTGACAGTCCTCAATATTTATCAAATTGGCACCACAACCAATAAGTACAGAAGTTCGTGTTGAAATAAACTTTTATGATAAGAGAAAATTAAATTCGATTTAGTTTTAAAAAGCTATCATGATTCATGAATGAATATGAGGATAGGTATGATTTAAAGTGCAGCAGCTTGTAGACTTACCATTCCAACAGTCACATATAGTCAAATTTATATGAAAGGCACTTCTTAAAACGATTAATTTTGTATGTTCAACTAAAGAAATTCTTCAGAACCTAAATTTACAACAAATTTTAAATTATTTTCTGATGAATGGAAAACGTATTTCTAGTTCGGTTCGATCAATAATCTCAAGTTATTAAATTTAATAAATAAAATAAATAAAACTTATATTTTTAGAATCATTACTTCCAATATTTACAATAGAATATTACTTAAATTTAGACTGGTTTATTAAACAAAATGTTAAAATGCTGCAGTAATATTCGAATTGTTTGTAATATATTGATTTTTTAGTTTTTATTATATTTCGTGATGATATTACTTCATGAAATTATCGTTGTCGATTTCAGAAAGTTAATATCTCGATCAAGTTAGTATATGGAAAAAGTGATTAGGATTAGTCAAGTTGGTGAGATAGGGTACTATGTAATGTACGAATATTGTGAACATAATAATTCATGTAATTCTTAATCGATTTTAAAATAAACATTTTCTTAACATTTATTGATTCAATACCTTTGTCAGTTCAGTTGTTAATATTAATGAATGAAAAGTTATATAATATTGATGGTTACTGTGCGAAAGGTGTTTTGCAGCAGCAGCAGTGAAATTTAGCGGCGAAATAAGATCGCGATCTCGAACAGTTGCTGCTGCGGACTGCGGTGCAGTCGTTAACGAAATAACAAGGATTTAAGTATGTTCGGAGCGTTTTTCCGGGCATAGATGGCATAGCATAATAACAAGACCACGGGCGCAGATACCGGTGCATTACCTGAGCAGGTCGGGGCGCGGAATTGAGTCACATCTGCACTATCGACGCGAGCTTTGCCCAATTACGGAGCGGTAGTGGGAGTCTACCTGTGCTAAGTCGGGCCGAACAGCGCTCACCTCGTGTTCGACAGCCGTTCGACAAGGGGCAATTTACGGGAATGTTTGTCCGCCGCAAATATTTCGCCTTTCAATTAAGCCAATATTTGCTTTGCATTGAAGCGATAATCAGGCGGACTGATCTGGCCGGTTCGCTCGGCGATCGCAGAAACTTTGCGGAAAGAATAGGCTCCTCCGGTGCCTGGGGCAGGCACCGTGAAGGGGTTCCGCGAGGCGATCCGCACGAAACAATAAACATGAGAACCAGGGCTGCAGGGCATGAATTAAATGACTCGCAAGGAGCCGGACGAGTGGCCTTTTCCTCGTTCCTCGCTCGAAAGCGAGATCCGTTGAAATGATAAATTAGGAAATTATACAAAGCATGCTATTTACCTGGCTGGCTGCATGCGGATAACCTGAATCCTCGTGTGTTTACACGATGGCCACTACGCGAGTAGTGAGACCTGCCTCGAACGAGGCCCGACCATGGGAGGTTCCGAGCCCTGGGATTTATTGGGCTATGCCTTCGGATTTGGGCTTGCATTCGCTTTATCAAATCTAAACGTTTCGCGCACGTACGTGACCCCCGAGATTCCCTCACCTGAGCCCATTCGTCGACTTTTCAAGGCAATTGTTAGCTTTTTGTAAGCGTTCTTGTTCTGCGGTCGGATCCAAGGTTCTAGTGCACCTTGGCGGATTCCCTGGAAATGCCGTGCCCTTGTGGTTTTATGCAATTGTGCAACTTCATAATGGCCACATATAAATTTTCTCTTTTTCCTTGAAAGACATTTGGAAGGAACACATGCCACGGATTGTGGCCGCATTGCAATGAAGATGTTTTGCCATTTGTTCAACAGGTAACTGATTCCACATAAATGGGGGACCATTGTATGCGACCTTTTGTTTTGTCTACTTTTGGTGTAATATTTCTTAGTAAAAGATATGCACTTATATGTTATATACGATATCAAAAAATTGGTATGATTATGCACTTATGGTTTTGTTCATCACTACGCTCCAATAAATAAGTATGAGCATACACTTCTACAGTGTTTATCGCTAAACAAAATTCTACAAGTCAAAGGTACTAAAATTCGTGATGTTAAGGCTTTTGGTGGTTTTAGGAAAGGTTTTTGAGTTAGGAAGACATCAGAATCTAAAGATCTAAATCTAGCTCTCTTTCGTCTTTTTAGATATGTATTTGAATAATTAAATGTTAAGTTTTATTTAAAACAAAGCAAAATGTTAGAGTTCAGATAAATCTGAAAATCAAATACTGGCAAATAATACAAACCACTTCGAAAACAACAAACCAGTAGTACTACATAAAACCAAAGATTATCATATAAACGCATAATTTATGATTTAATTTTTTAACTTGAAATGATTCTTATACTCGTACAATCTGTGCAATATCTCCAGTTGCAGTTAATATCATATATTAATACAATATATGTATGTAGAAGGACCAAATGTTACATTTTTTTACATTGATTTTATGGTATACGACATTTTCTTACATTGATTTTATGGTATACGAATCATTTCAAGTTATAAAATTTGTTTTGTTTAAAAATAAATAACATTGTATTTTTGGAGTTAAATAAGAATATAACAAATTCTGCTAATCTGTTTAATTCTTTTCTATAAAATGTGTGAATATAATCGCCACAATTACTGGTGTTAGGAATTGGCCCGAAAGGTTGTTTATCGTATTAGTTCTTTCTCAATTTCTTGGAAACCATGTATGCCCGATATACCCGTTTTCCTGTAATATTCGCACGACTATCTATTAGCATAAATTATTTTACATTTTTCGGCCTCGGGTGGTGTCATGCAATTTGAATCGTATCATGTAAAATTGGTTCGGATCGTTCTGAAGTTTGAAGCGACTAGATTTATTCGTTAAATAAGTTTACTTATGCACCCAAAATTAGCAGCAAAATATAAGTTATGTACAAATAAGATAATCATGCATGTTATTTAAAATTGTTTTCTTTGGGAAAATAAAGCAATTAACAAAAATTAAAAAGATTTACATATATTTATGTCCAAGGATCTACCTAATCCATCAAATGATCTATCAAATTCATTCCTAACGACATATTGTTGGTATTACTATTACTACTTTTTAATTTCAAAACACTAAACTATGATCCAGAGTAATAGTTTTATGTACACTGAGACTGTCAGCACTATCGTTTCGGTCGATTGAATTACAAGGCACCGAAGAGATTTTGGTTCGACTAAAACAATCGAGCATGAATCAGATCGTTTCAAAGTTACATGATACCACCCCCGCATTTTACATGAAATTTTTTGTCGTACTTTAAAATTTTTGCTGTAAAAACAAAATAAAAATGTTTTTAGCATTCCATATACCCCACTTGACCTCCGTATTTCGGGCTCTCTTGCAATGCAAATATAAAAATGTTTTCAAAATTCTTTAGAAAAAAAAAAAAAAAATTCTCTATACAGTGAACTTAAAAAAGACTTTTCATAAGTTTGTCTGCTCTAAATTACCTTAGCCGATGACTAAAGAGTATAAAATTGACCAAGAAATTGTCACAAAGCCATTGGTTGTTGCGGAAAATCTCGCGCCCCACAAAGCCGCGAGATGATAAATTAATAAACTCCTCCTCAAAACTCCACCTTCTTTCATTCGCGGGCACCAAGATCCATTTGGGGCGACAATAACCTGCTGCACGACGTTCGCGCGGGCAATTCAGAAAAAAAAAAACCGGGAAGTGAAAAGCAAGTCCGGAGCCTTCACTTCACACTTGCCAGCGCGGCCTTAATTCGTCGCGACATGATTTCGGTTGTCACCGCGATGTGTGTCGGTGCATGGCACACGTACGATGCACGGGGGACATCGAGCACCGCGATTTGGTACAAGAAGTGTTGAACACAAAAACACTCTCGAGAACAAGGGAAACACGGCGACGGCCACTTGACAGAGATTTTGTTAACATTTCATTTTGCCCTAGTCCCCGAGAGTCCTGGGCTGGGGCCCCTGCAGCTGGAATCCCGGCTCCCGAGGGCGAAGCGCTGATCTCTGGGACACACCCGACCCCGCGACAAACGGCCTAAATCAGAGGTGTCATCGTGGCCAAATCGTCCTCAGGTAATTTGAAGTGGACCATAAATCATAACCGCCGGCGACAACTTGTTGCGCGGAGCTGCGGCTCTCGGGGCCCTCGGGTGGCTCGGCAGCCCGCGGAGCCCCAGACCCCACATATGCGAGCCGGGGCTTGTTATCGGCCGTTTTGTTCTCTTTGGGCCCCTCACGCTTGTTGCAATTAAGAACTCACTTATGATAAATAGACCCGTGCGCGCCGCGTTAATTCCCGCGTCAGCGCGCGACGCAGCAATTGAAAGAAATGCGTACGGGCCGTGTCTGGTTCTACGCACCTTTGTGCTCTCCAGGACGTGTGATTTCGATTATGTCGCGCTGATAAGGGGCGAGCTTTTGGGCCGCTCGCCCCGTCTAATTAATGACGACATTCAGACACGACCAATCACCTTGTCCTCGAACATTAGTGCAAATTTCAAGAACATTACTCTTGGCGGCATGATTTATTCACAGGTTCCGTACGTGGGCTTTTATGTTGGCCTGATGATGGAACCCTGGCTGGCGGTGACTCCGTGGCACTTAATTTTAAGGATTTATGCCATGGTAGCGAAATTGCAAATGCTGGGGGCGCTACTTAGTTTTATATCGGAAATGTCCGAAAACGAAATAGGCTATAATTCAATTCTCTTCTAGATATTATTTTAATGTAATATCGAGCAAGCCTTGATACCTACTGTTAGAATATTTTAAAACAAATTAACATATTTTACTTCGGTTTGGACATTAAGAATTATTATTATTGATATTCACGCTATAACCATTATGCATATGCATCAATTTTCCTACGAGTTTTTACAATCTTGATGTATATTGCAAAATAAAGACCATATGTTAAAAAATCAACTGTGGTTGTCATTTTGCGCAGGAGAACGTTATATAAAAATACCCCAGAAATCACTCAAAAAGCCATATTAATTGATAATTTAATTTATTTGTTTATTTACTTACAACTTTTTGACCTCAATCAGTAATTCTCTTTTAGAAAGCGATAATGATGATTACATAAAAGATCCATTCTTGAACCACAAAAATTCGAATTAAAAGTTATTTGATATCTTGGCAACCTTGCAACAATGCAAGGGCTATTTGCAATTTATATAGGTACTGCAATTTGAATTTCTTCAGAATCGTGGTATCATTGTATATCCTTGCTATCATACACTGAAAGCAAGGATGCAACTTACCTATATATTTGCACCAAAGCGTTAATACCCATTTGGTTGAAATTAATTATTTGGTTAGTACGAGTAGTAAACATCCCAAGACTTTAACCAATTGTTATATTATTCTCCTGTGGCACTATCATATACGAAAATAACTCAACATTTTCGCTAAATCGAAAACGTATGAATTTAGGGTATGCAGCCAATTTTATTACAAGTAGTACATTACAAGTTTATACCGATTTTAACAAGAAATATATTTGAATTAATAATTATCCTTGTAGAATTTGAATTTAACTTAATTGAATATCTTATTTAATATGTTTTATAGTTGTTTTAAAAAATATATTATTTATTTCGTAATAGTTCCCAGTAAATTTCAAAAGCATGCTCAAAAATCCTAATTTTTTTAAATTACAATGTGATATTTTTCTTAATACTTTCTGATTTTCGGGCGGAAATCTATTTATATAAGTACTCGATATTTATTTTTAATTTATATATTTTTTATTTTTATTTATTTTTGCATCCAAAAGCTACCTACTTTCTACACCGCCCCTTCTGATTACTACGATTTTATTATCGGTAGATCAATAAGCATGTAATCCGCTCTTAAATTACCTTGAGAAGTGCGATATCAGGCCATGAATCACGCGCCAAAAAGTAATTAAATTTAAAACCGAAACACCATTGACCTTGCCGTTTGTCCACAAAAGCGGACAGTATAGAGCCGGCAAAATAATTGATTGCCTCCATTCCGTAAGAAATGGAAAACTGACGTAAAAGTGACTTCATTCGGATTCGGTTGCACGGAGCTCTGCAATTAAGGCGGTTTTCGCGTTTAATTGCCATTGGAGATATGGTTAAAAACGATTGAGATAAGCTTTTAAAAATTACGACCGTCTCGGACTTAATTTCGTTTCGACTTCTCATATTTCCCCTTATTTCCCACAACGAGCATTTAGTTAATTAAGAGCCGATGTCCAACGAAATTCCTATGATTTCATCTTCCAGAATGGATAGATGATCCAAGCGTACCCTGCGCTGCAAAGTGCGCGGAATGCAGTCTAAATCCCATCAACAAGGAGGTTAACGTCTTTCTGAAATGTTTGCCCATTCATCTCACCTGTAATCTCCCGAGAAAACTTCTAAGATAAGTGGGAACGCACGAGCTGCCGCGCTTACTCACCGCTGCACTGCTGCGGTGCCGTAGAGCCGTAGTAAATAAAACGGGCGAGCCGCAGAAATGCGTCTTTTATCGAGTCTTTGATTAAATGGCCCATCAAACTCTCGTTCGCAGGTGCGTAACAAGTTTAGCCTCATCAATTTTATGTGATCGCATCCCGGGCCTGTCGCCGATGCAACGCCAACTCTGCAAGGAGTCCCCGGACGCGACGGTCGCCCTTGGCGCGGGCCACCTTTTGGGCGCCCAGGAGTGCCAGCATCAGTTCAAAGGACACCGGTGGAACTGCACCCAGGTTTGGCCGCGCGAGGTCTTCGGCCACGTCATGTTCGTAGGTGAGTACTGCAAAAAGTATATTTTTATAGGGATGAAAAATACATTTAAAAATACTGCATTTTTGGCGTTTTCCCGGGTTTAAACTTGTTTTTTTTTTAACTTAAAAGAAAACTGCATTTATGTATATGAATTAACTAAAACTACACTTTTGTTCGCAACATCGGTCGCGCCTAATTAAGGTATTATATATGATATAAAGAGAGATGTTGACCTATACACCTAATTATTTCACTAAATATTCAGGATATTACTGTATTAAGAAAACAACATTTGCGATTAATTCATTTATATGACTCATAGGACTCATAGGTATAAAGGAGTTTCTGTTTTGCAAATTACAAACTTCGAAAGAAACAAGATTAATATTGGCTTTTATCGTGTTTATCTTTTCTCTGTATGCAGGCGTCATGTTAAATATCATCAATTATGATACGACACACATCGTATAAAAAACATGAAAAAAACATAATCTGCTGAAAAAGTAACTTACTAGAAAATGACCTCACTCATTATTTTTAATATTTGCATTTTTACATAATATTTTAATATAGTATAATAATATGTGTAGAGAATTTTTTTAAAGGCAAGATATATGGGTAAATATTTGAAACTGTAATCCAAAACCCGCCATCGTAGTTTTTTCTTTAAATATCTCTAGTAGAAAATTTAAAATTTGTTAGTAAACACTATTAACTAATTTACTAAATTATCTAATTTTGAAAAAAAAAAAAGAAAAAAAATTTGCTTGCTTAACATTAATCTCGAAGTATTCCAGTAAAATTAATCATTGAACTCTTAAAAACAGTTTAGCGCTGGAAGTATTTTCTTTTGCATTATTGTAAATTTGGATATTATTAAAAATTGATATACACAAATCCCTCGATTTGCACGGAACTTGATTTACACGATTTCGCTTTAACACGGTTTATACATGAAAACCAAACAAACATTTTTTGGATTTTATTTTGATTGTTTTGGATTATACCATTATATCTATGTCTCCAATTTTGTAATTAGCAAATAATCCATCCCAGAAAAATATCTTTTATTATCGTTTTAAGATAGCTACAACTATCTAATAAATATAATGAAGAAATTAACAATTTTTATGATTAGCAACATAGCAATAGCTTCAATCTACAAAAAAGTCTAAACGCGTAATACCTGACGGGTCGTTTACATATGCTTTTCAGGACCGATTTTAATAAATTTTTAATTACAGTCAAGTTGATTATTGGGGCGACTTTATTGGATGAATAAATTTATTTGTCGATTGAAATATTGGCACTTAAATGGGTATTTTTACTCTACTGGGTGATTAAGTGTTAATGCACCGAACCGAACCTGCCAAATATTGTTAATTAAAGGCTATGTTTTTTACTTCTTTAGATAAATTGTAAAGGCATAAGCATTAACTTGTCTCAGAAAATTAATCGACCAAACCAGAGTTTTTCATTTAATCCTTATCTCATTTTACATGGTTATAATGAACATATCTTCGACTTTTCTTTATCTGCTTTAGATCGCTTTACACGGTTTAAAGTTGTATGAATTTTGTGTATCGTTTTATACGGTTTCGACTTGCACGGTTTCGGTTTGCACGGTTTTTCCAGGAACGTATATATCGTGTAAATTGAGGGATAGGTGTATCTAGATTTTACTTATTTCAAGAATTTACTTTTATGCCTATAACATCAATTGATGTTATTTCTTGAAAAATAATGCATCACTCATCAAATTTAAAAGAAATATAGATAGAACTGTAAGTCCTATATCACGAAAAATAAATAAATAAATAAATTAAAAGAGTTAAATGCTCTTCCCAATGCAAAATTTTTGC
Organism: Eutolmus rufibarbis; assembly: GCA_963920795.1. NCBI lineage: Eukaryota > Metazoa > Arthropoda > Insecta > Diptera > Asilidae > Eutolmus > Eutolmus rufibarbis. The sequence continues at coordinate 42,361,624 of OY987205.1, forward strand.
TAGCAACATAAACAAGGATTTCTTTATAACTAGGGCATAAATAATTTATTACATTTCTGATATTTAAAAGGGAATTAGTTCCACACTGAAAAGAGTTAAGACACAAAATACCGAGAATCATATATATTTACATACTTTGGTATTTTTCGTGTTTAGTTAGAGGGCACCATCAAGGTTGCGCCTTTCTGATCCCAAGCGAGCGATAGCACCCCATTCAGTGGCAGTCTCATTCCCAAGAGATTTTGAAGCAGTATTGCGGTTTCACCTTAATTTCGCCTTTTGATGAAGACGTTTGCTTTCAGTAGCAATTAATTATCTGATGATCGCCCACATGCATGTCGCTCCTCGCTTTCCAAGTTATCTTGAATGCACAGACGTTGCGATAACGTTTCTTATGACGCTCAAGTTGAGACGCCGCCGTCCAGCGTCTGTTTATTCGAGATGGAAACTTGAAACCACCGAATGGATAAACATTTCAACATTTTCCCCAATGCAGTAGTTATCTCCAGTGTCTTTTCGATCTTTTAATTATTTAATTGCTTCTGCGAAAAGGCTTTTCGCTACTTTAAACAAATTAACAGCATTTTTATGCTTTGAGAAAATGAGTAAATCAAATGGAAAGAAAAATAATTAAAAAAACTCGGCAATTTCCTTTTGCTTTAACAAAAAGCAGTTTAACTTTAACGATCTTTTAGCGCTAAAAATTCCACTGTAATTGTTACTTCTTATATATGAAACTGTTAAATCAATTACTATCAAACTTTGTTAATAACTTCCTTTCTTAAATTTAGTATACATATGTATATATGCAACATTTAAAATCATAAATCAGTCATATTAATTAATTGCGCTTAAAAAAATGTAAATTTTCATTAATGTGTTTTGGAACTTTTCTAATTGAAAAAGTTAGGATACTATTATATAAAACCGTTCCTCTGTTACATAAATAAAACATGATATTGAAAATTTACTAATCTTAAAATCGAAGGTATAACTTTTTCAAGGACCTTATTTTCTTTGTTAAATCGGAGAGAATGAAATCGTCAAAGAGTTCAATATTTATACTGATGATAGAAAACATAACTAAAGTGCGAAACGAAGCAAGAAAATTGAATTGAAATATGCTAATTATTTTGTGATTGAGTTGTAGAAACTAGTGTTGATGTCAATATTGTCGGTTATTGGCACTATTGACATGACACCAAACAAAATATACCTCAATTACGAAACAATTTGCATTTTTAAGATGGATAGTTATTTCTTACTTTGTAAGCAAGATACTGTCTGTATTCAATAATTGTTCTTTCAATTTTGCGTTTTTAAATGTCGTCATTCTTCAAGCCATAAACAAGGTCTTAGACATAGGCATTGACACAGCATTCAGGTGTAAAACCCGTTTTGGTTGGAAAGTTAGAAATAGTTATAGACAGTTTACTGAAACTATTTGAAGATGTCGATAGGAAATGCAAGCTGTCGGAGCATTAGAAGAACAGGAAGATTTGAAAAAAATAGAAAAATTGTTGAATACTACAACTGTTTGCAACCATTAACAAATTCAGATTTGAACTCAAAAAACATACGTTTGTTATAGTTCTACATATGCCATATTGAAAAATCGTATGTCCAGAAAACATTCTTCAAAATTTAAATTGCATGTAATATACAATCAAGACAAATCACGCTTGTCAAATGTTTATACAAGCTTTTTCTTTTATCATTTAATGTCTTCGTAAGTTGGAGCGTTTCTTATATGCAGTAATTTATGCTTACTATACTAATTCTTTTGATGCGTATCATTTTGTTCATTTTGATACAAAAATTGTTAAATAAAGCATTTTCTTTTAAGCTAAGTATATTTCATATTTCTTAGGAAATCTCATATTGATTTGAGTTTAGTGGTTCGGAAAGGAGGGAAATTGCACGGATACGATGGAAAAATTGTAAATTACACTCTATTGAAATGATTCGCTTCAATCAGCTAATTCGATTGATCGAATTATTGCAAATTGCCCTTTGTTCCTCAACTGACTTAAAGAACCATTGTTCGCCGTCTTATGCGAGTCTGTTTCGTTTTAAGACGTCGAGCAGGAGGAACTGCGCAATCCCGTCGATCGCATTGCTAATTCGCATATATCTCAATATCTCAATTTCCCTCGAAATGTGGGTGATCTCACCTAGCCGCCGGGCAATTTGTGATGTGAGATGAGACCCTGCCCGATTTCGATCTACCGCACGGGGCTCGCCCCAACGGGGCAGCGCGGTGGATGCACTCCGCGCAATAATTCTTGCGCGCACTCATGAGCAATCAAAAAAATGCAATTCCACTGCCTGCCGAGCGGAGCACCCAGCCTCAGCCCCAGACCCGGTCCCTGGACCTCGGGAAGATTCATCACGACGTGAAGCAGACGCCTCTTGTTAAATATTAATGAGAGCCGCCGCACCGTAAAATAGGGCCGTGGGCACACACGTACTAATTGAATTAAAAATTGTTTCAGGATCACGAGAAGCAGCCTTCACCTACGCGATCGCGAGTGCCGGCGCAGTGCACGCGGTGACGGCGGCATGCGCGCGGGGAAACATTTCACTTTGCGGCTGCGACACGATGCAGCGGAATCAGCACGCTAGCAGCGGGGGCGGCGGCGGCGGGGGCTTCCAGCACCAGCGCCCCAGCGACCCCACGATGGACCCCCAAAGTGGCCAGCCGTGGAAGTGGGGCGGCTGCTCGGCCGACATCGGTTTCGGCATGAAATTCGCACGGAAGTTCCTAGATGCACGCGAAATCGAGGGCGACGCACGCAGCCTCATGAACCTGCATAACAATCGCGCAGGCCGCAAGGTAAGCCTTTTCTTCTCTTCGACTTATGCTTATGACCATCTTTGAAAGAAGTGCGGAGCCCCGCACACTTGTTTTACAGTCACACCAAAAATATTCGGACTCAAGGGGCAAACTGGCCTAAAAAATGAGGATCTTGATATGATATTAATCAAATTTTTACTATTAAATAAGAGGAACATTAGAAACATTTTCCACTCTATGAATCAATTTTTTTTTCTTTGAAAACTTCTGCGTCAAACCAAAGTTTATAAAAGTTCTAAAAAGATTTTTAAGTTTTGTTTATATTTTAACTATTTTCGAAAAGGCTTAAAAGTTATTATTAATTTATTTAACATCTACTACTAGGACTAAAACCTAAAAAGTAAGATTTAAAGCGCGCTCGGGGACGCTGAAAGGTGCTAAAAAATTCGTAACTAAGACCTTTTCGACACTGAAATGTAATTTTTAGTAAAATAACACTTGGTTTGATCTCAATTAAATTACTACAAGATTTCAGATCTTAATGTGCAACGGCTTTTTTGTTACAATACCCAACAGTTTGAAAAATGTTTTGAGAAAAACGTTAAAGTTTTCATTGAATTTCATAGTTGGAGAACATTAGTTAACTTTTGTTTCTAATGATAGCTATACAAATTTGATCAATATCAGACATATGAATCGTCTAAAAGAATCTTTATTCTTAAAAAATCCGCCAATTAATAAAGCTGATGGAAACGATAACTAATAGTATTTAGAATTTTTGTTTTCAAATCACTGCTAGCTGAAAAATTATGATTTAAGAAAAGTGTATTTAAAGTTTCGGTGTTCTCCGTATGGTACGCTTCTATTTAAAGGATCGTAATTTATGAATTATTGAGAATTTTATAATAAAAATTTAACAGTATATTTTCTTGAAACTATATACTTTTCAAATATGTATGACCCCTAAAGATAGAATTTTGGTAATCAGTATTTAAGAAAAATAAATTTTTTGTTTTTAAATATTTATAAAAACTATGTTGTCAACATTTCATTGAAAAATTCCTATTACTTTGGCTGTTATAATAATTTAAAATCAAAACGTTGCTATGAAAGCAGTAACGTGTAGTTCTCAACTACACAATAGCTGCGATTTTTTCATCCGGATCAACAAGAAATGAAAAAAACGGATCGGATCAGCACTTGTTTAGTTTGAGAAGAAGTCAGGTTTGCGCAGGTTCGTGTTTGTGCTTATTTTCCCGCAGTTAATTTGTTTGAATTTTAACAATTGAATAAATAAAAAATTTAGGAAATGGATTTGTGTATTGAGATATGCATTTTTCGATGATCCAGATCCAGGTAAAAGTGTGGATCAGATGTTGTTGCTGTAACTTCTTGTTAGGACACAGACCTTGAAAAACGCAGCTAAAATTTACTTATTGCTACAAAAAATAAATAAAAATAAATTGTCTTTAGTAATTTAAAAGATATCAGAATTTATTTGTTGAGCTATAAAGTTTATTTATTTTTTAGCTACTTCTAGGCTGTAGGTGAGTTGCTAATAAATATGTATCCAACCTTAGCTTTACAATAATTGATATTTTTGGATTCGAATTTAATTATATTGGATTGCACTGAATTTTTCCAGCTGAAAGATGTAACGGAATTAACAATGTCTTGATGTGCAAATTAAGTTCTAAATCTTAAAAGTTTAGATTTGTGGCATAACTAAATTTTAATATATCGTTTTGGAATCGACTTCTTAGTAGAAAACATTAGTCTCAATTTCTAAAATTGGCTACTTTGTTTTAATCCTTTCTAAAATATGTACACTAGGTGCAAAATTCAAAATGTGATTCCCGAATTTTTAGTAGGAACTATTAATTTTATTGTGTTCCTTATAAAGAACAATGAGAAGGTCGGGGTTAATTTTGTTTTGAAATTGAAATAAATACTTATCTTGTACCTTTTTATTCGAAACATTTTCTAAAATGTATGTAGATGCATATAATTAAAAACTGGGCACTCGAATATACGAATACTTTTCGGTGCCACTGTGTACCTTTCGTGGAAGAAGTGTGGTGTCTTAACCGCGCAGAGCACCGTCTTTAAGTTCCCATTGCATGACCGGCCCGGCCGCCCGGTTTTTGCGACCATTGCTGGCCGGGAATGCTCGGAAGAAATTTTAACGATTCCATTGTGTCTGACCAGCGCGCAACTGCACCGGGCAGCTTTTTGTGCTGATCGTCCCTGTGTGCTCCGAAAATAATCAAAAAGCATAAATTTTTATGATTCCTTATTTAGGCAGTTCTAATGAGGATGATACCCAGAAAGGGCAGCGCTGCACGATCCATTCTCGAGTCATTTGGGGCCAATTTATGGCCAGCATGGGAGCTCGACTGCCCGGTCTCGGCCCGGCAGCGTCTATTTGGTCTGGGGTCATTAAAGAAATTCTTTGGAGTGCTTTTTCCTTGACTACGGCCCGGCCAAATGATGAAAGATGAAATAATATCGCTCCTTTGTGGTACTCCCTTTCATGAAAGTCATGTTATCGAGGGTTTTGATGGCTGCCAGCGATCCGATTACCTCTGGATCACGCTACATCGCCGCGATTAACGAGATTTCTCAGGTCAGTCATTTTCGGCGTGATGAGTTATGGCCGGACAGAGAGCCGGCGATCAGACGGTCAGTTGTGCCGGATTAAAAGCTCTTCGAAAGGTTCTAGTTAGTCACCTGAGTTGGTGAAGAAAAAACGAAATTGAGGCAATTAAAATGAGTAGTGAATGGAACATCCGGATTTTTTTCAAGAAGATGTATAATTAAGTGCCATAAGCTGAAATAGGGGTCACCTTATCAAATTTAAATTTTGTTATGCCTTTGTTACTTTTAAAAACAAAATTTGAAATATGAATTGGCCAATTAATCTGAGGAAATAGTGGTTTGCAGAATGGTTAGATAACAATCACAGTCATTTGCATTTACTCATTTGAGGTGTAAATTCTATAATTGCCTACAAATATTCTATTAATTTATATATATTTTTTTACCATTTCAGTCAGGGTCATTGCTCTGAACAGTTTTATTCGATCCTAATTTTGGAGATATAAAGCTAAATATTTAAGATAATACTTTAGTCTAGGATTATCTTGAATTTGAATTACATCGACCTTGAAATAGTTTTAAACAAGTTTTTATTTTATGGGTTCATTCAAAGTGTTTAGAAAGAAAGCATGACAACGTCCGGTCATTAAACAAATCTCTAACTAGATCTTATATACAAAATTATATTGAAAGTCGTGATGGTTTTATAAAAATACATAATCTTTCCTCCAAAGTTTAACATAACATTAGTATAAAGTTTATTTAAAATCCAACAGATTGGTAAACTTTTTCCGGGATGGTTAATAAAATGCAGACTGTTTCAATTGTCATTATTAAATATGAATATAAAAAATAAGGGTTCTCCTTTTTTTAAATATTTAGTTAAATATGCAAAAAGGGTAAATTCGTTCTTTAGAGCTCGATGTTAATATTCAATTTTTATTTTATTTTTTTCAAATCAGGTTAAGAACATGTTTTGTTCATATTACATTTCTCACAAGACCACAATTATTTAACCAACTTCACAACTGGTTGCTTGATTCTACCTGAACCACTTAGTACCTACCATAAAAGAAATCACTGAATCTTTATTAAATAAAATATTGAAGTATACATTCAAATTTTTATAATAATTTTGTAAATTAGAATTTCGTCTTGTATTTTTCTAGAAATAGTAAAAAAACATAATGAAAATAGTACAACAGAATATACCTATACAAAAATTAATCGTGCATTTTCAAAACTATTGCAAACGATTTCTTACATAGAAAACTTTAGATGGTTTAAAAAGATAGGATAATAAATTTAGTCTACAAAGATTTCTGCAACTTTATAGGTACTACATATGTATGTATAGACATTGTACTGTACATACATATATTTATGTTAGTAAAATCAAAATATTTTTATTTACTTATTTTTTTAAACTAGTTGATTTCAGAAAATAACAAAAGAAAAGATGTATAAAATTAAAAAAATGGATTAAAAATTAATTGGTTAATCTATTATTATTATGTAGATTTTAAATTATGTATTGTTGAAGTACTCTAGCATAATACAATTTTTTGTGACTCTAGCAAAATTGTAGCATCCGCTGAAATACTTAAAAAAAATCATTGAATACTTTGCTTTGAAAAAAGTTAACCAGACAAAAAGCTATGCCCAGTTGAAGTAAAATGGCAATAAAATGAATGCATAAAAAGCAGCTTTGGCGAGGAGATTTGGTTTAAGAACTTTGTCTTGAAAGAGTTATCCGACACAATACCCTTCTCAGAAACGATGCCCAAAAGCGTCCTTCTTAGCCCGAAGGTGTTTGGGTCCAACAATACTTGTCACATTTGAAATCTATTTATCGCGAAGGTGTAAATCATCTGGTAATGCCATTTAACGCGAAATTGTCCAAGTAACAAAGCGGCAATAAAAAATCTCATTATGCCTTTTCATCATCGGGTTGGAAACATTTAGCCGAAAGGTTCTCTTCATTGCACCCCCCTCTGACCGGAGTTGGTGGTGTTAACTGCTTCACACTTTTCGTGTTTCACGATTAGCGTCATGTTTTATTTTATCGCACGTTTCGTTCCGCTTAAGTGGATTTCGCATGTAAATCGCTTAGCGATCGCCCAAATGAGCTCAAGAGCCCTCGCGGTATAGCCGGAGATAATGGCGATGACAGCTGGGTTCGCGGAAAGGTGCTGACTCAAAATTTTTTGATGATTAAATTTACCTTATAAATGGTAAATTACCAGCACTTATACCGCGATCTCCACACGAATCCAATTAGATAGAGCTCGCCAATAGTGCGATTTAATGCGATAATTTGACGGAGCCCATCGACTGCTTCATGACCGGTTTTTGTAAGCCTCACAGAAACGTTTAGATGCCCTGAACCCTAGGCCTAAGATTATGCTATCTTTATGCTCATATAAACACACATGCTGTCACGATGGATGCAATTTAGCTATTAGTTCGCCATCGTGTGAACAAGTTGCTAACGAGAACCCTTATATTTTCCAGATAGTTAAGAACCTCCTCCGCACGGAGTGCAAGTGCCATGGAGTGAGCGGATCGTGCGCCATGAAGACCTGCTGGAAGAGCCTACCCCCGTTCAGAGTGGTTGGTGACGCCTTGATGAAGAAATACAATAAAGCCAAGCTTGTCCATGCCATGCATGATAAAACAGGACTGACATTAGTTGTAAGCAAGTAAGACACCTTAGGCTATCTTCAAAAACATTTTTTCCACATCTGTTCCCTGTTTAGTTACGCAGGTTAACACGTATTTTTTCAACTATTTTTTGTAACACACCTGAAACGTGCAAGAAAATGTTTGTTTAATTTAAAAAATTTTACTTTGAGAAATAGATCAATTACTGCAAATTCATAACCATAACAATACCATCGCGTTTGGTCGTTTTGCAAAACTGAACAAGGGAAAAAATTGTGTTTCTCAATTTTTGAAAGACTTGCCTGGGACAGAAGCTCGAATGTTGTATTATATAGCAGAATTATAGTAATACTTCAAATTTTTGAAATTGTTTTTTTTTTTTTTTTGAGATCTCTTAAATTTATGTATCAGAAAACCTTTATCAAAATTGCTTTTACGAAATTATGAGAGATAATTATTTATACGTAAACTTATTAAATTTCAAATCTTTAGTTTGTATCCTTACCGAGATTAGTAACTAAAAATTGAAATTCCAATTTATATTTCAAAAGAAAATTTTGATGTTTAGATAATATTTTCGATAATTATAATATAAGTCATGAAGCACAATTGTGTTAAGTAAAGTATGAAAACGGTGAATCGCGTCAATTACTTTTCTAAACTCGGCCAAATTAAAGATTATCTCGAGAATTTTTTATATATGTATTTTATATTTATTTATTTTGTAGTCACACAAATTGATTTTTGAGCGGATTGGTGATAGTCAATTCTTGCATTTTTGAGTATATAGTTTTTGGATACAAGTCATATTTATTCCATTATTTGAAATAGTGCATATACACATTCTTAGATTTTACCGGCAAACTCAATTTTAGAATCCTGGTAGTGTAGAAAATATTGCTGACAAGCACGCATTTTCATTCTAATTTAATAAACATGTTGTACGTTAAAATTATGTTAGCTTAGAAAATTTTAGTTTACCCTAGGATCGGGTTTTGCCGGTAACATACATATGTTTAGACTTGCGGTTGAACTTTCTGATTAGCTTACTTATAGTGCAAATTCTATAATTTCAGAAAGGGTAAAATACCGAAAAATCCGAAGAAAATGCAGAAACCGAAGCGCATGGAACTGGTGTATATAGAATCATCGCCAAACTACTGTGAACCTGACTTAATACACGGGTCCCTAGGGACCGTGGGACGAAGTTGTAACCGAACAGCGCGAGGAGTTGAAGGTTGTGACCTTTTGTGCTGTGGAAGGGGGTATAACACTCACCAAATAAATCGCACGTGGCAATGCCGATGTAAATTTCAATGGTGCTGCCAAGTGCAGTGTGACATTTGCAGTGAACGACTAGAGGAGTACACTTGTAAATAGACGCTAAATTTTTGTTTTTCTTCTAATATAAAATATTTGTCGTGTGTGATTTTTTCTTTAGTTAGTAGCACCTGAGAGTCGTTTTAAGATGTTTGATTGTAGAAAGTTTTGTAAATAAATAAAAAAAATTTTTGTATCTTTTGTATGAAATTGAAAATGTTGTTTTACTTTATAAATCGACATTCGTTTATTTTTTTAAGCTTAAATATTCTGTCCCTATGTTTTAGTATTCTTTTATCCTTAGGTGGATGCTGAAATCAGACATAATATAAGAACGCGTACCTTAAAATTATAAAAAATAATATAATAATTCTTGAAACGAAATAATGCCAACATGATGTCACATAATAGCAGTTTCCTTCATCACGTGGCGTGGTTAGGCATTTCCATTTGTGTTTTGTACATAAAGCACGTAATAGATGACGTCAGTCAAACTAGCACTATCACCTGTTTTTGTTGAATATCTGGGAAGTAAGGTATGTATTTCTGATATCTAAAGTCTAAATCACACTTTACTACGTAAGTACCTACTGCAAATTAATATTGCGAATGACAACAGTAGAAGTAGTGTTCGGAACACTTGTGAAAATATTCTATGATCACTAAGCATATAACATGACTATACCCCATACAAATGCTTAGTGCTATGACGTAGATAACCAAAAAGCTTATTTGCATATGGTTTATTTTCTTATATGCATATTCAGCTTTGTTGCCAGGGCCGTAAACTGCAATTAAATTTATTTACACATTTTCAAAAAAGTTATTTCACAAAAATATATTGAATTGAAACATACAAAATTGCAATTTTAAGATATTATTTTTGCAGTGCAGCAATACTTTTGGACCGCTACAGTATTTGAAAACGTAATACAACAGCAGTTCCTACATATGATTAAACCGGTCTACAAAAAAAAAAACATGTTTCTTGAGTCTCGGTTTATTTTATAATTTTTTTATTTGTCATATATCAAAATAATTAAAAAATACCCACAACCTCCTTAAAGTTTGCTTTTGTAGTGTTGGTAGTAATAATACAGATTTTGAAGACCGTATTTTGACCAGTTTTAAATCATCATTAAAAAATAAAGGATCATCATAGAACTTTTTAACTTGGCTTAAATGAAAGCCTAAATCCTAATCTAAGAAAATCAAATACCATTTATCTCAATTAATTTTAAACATATTATCGAACAAGTTTTTCATGAGTGTGCACTTGTCATGTTCTTTATTCGGCATTTATTATATGAAGTAATTGGTTAATGGAAAAAAGTCAAATTTATGGATCATTTCGAAATGTTTTAAGGCCTTCTGTATTTTTAAGATTTCAACTATTATTTGAACAACATTTAAGTTCCTGGCTCAATCCGTTATTGTGTAATAATTTGTCATAAATGGTCAAAATATGGTCTTTTGTACTTTTTAACCCTATTTTTCTCGAAAATGGAAGCTGTTTGAACATTTTCATTTACGAATTCGTAATCTACGGAAAAAATCCTATAGAAATCATTTGCAAATACTTTGAGAAAAAAATTGGTGTTGACCTGTGTTATTGATTTATCCTTAGTTGCGACGAAGTTATTTTGATTCAATTGAGTTTCTGCAAACAATAATTTGGAATATTCACAGAATGTTCCTTTTATTCGACAACTACAACACATTTAAACGCTAAGTTATGGCAAATTAATATCTTACAATCTCTGTTGAATGCAATGCAAGTAAGCAAAATATGTTTAAACCGTTTTACAAGAAAATGAAGTACTTGACACAGTAAAAGCAAAATTTTGGTGTAGTATTTTCAAACATCTTTTTGATTTCTGGAATATATAGATTCGAAAAAAAAATCTCTAAAATGTTTCCAAAGCTGAATTTGAATTTTCACTTCTAAAAACAATTTATGTTCTCCAGTATGCAGTCATTTCATTTTTAAAAAGATTAGTGCCTATATTCAAGCCCCATTCTCATTGTTGATATTTGCTTATTTAGCTTAAAATTAAATCAAAAGCGAAAAGACGTTAGAGTGATGATACACTAACGTTTTTCATTTTAGGTAATTATATTTGTTTACTTTTAAAAATATAGGTACTATTATTCAGAAAAGATAAGCTACTTTCTCATTGAATCGACTAATCTCTTTTTTTGTTTGCGAGATGTTTCGATACCCGTATGAAAATTGATATGTTGGAAAAAAGGCAGTTATTAAAAACGCAGATAAATCGAAAAACATATATGTATGTATGTAGTTTCGAAACACATGTTCAAATAAAAAAGAATGCATAAGCCAAATTAATCGTTAATAACTTCGCAGACTCTAAGGAAATTTTCGATTGAAATTTAACTAGGTAGATTCTAGATTCTGGCCAAAATGTTAATTGGCTTTAGATATTTCAGTAAATTTTCCTAGATTTCATATAAGCTTTATTAGTAAAGCAGGCAAGTTTTCCTGTTTCTCTAGTTATATACATAAAATATTAATATATAATATTCTTTTAATTATGAAATCAGGAATTCTTCCTTTTGAACTTACTATACTAGTTAGATTTTATATTTATTGAATTTTTTATTAATTGCGGTACGATGTAATTGGTACTTGTACTGTTTGTTATCGCATTTGAAATGAAATAAATGAATAAAATAAAATAAAATAAATAAAAACTTCTGAACTAAAGTAGAAAAATCTGCTGGAAATACTCGTAATTATTTATTTTATTATTTCATTTAATATAATTTTAGAAATTCGCCTTTCACCAGATTTTGAACTACGCCTATCTAGAAACTATTGTTGAGATTCACTGTATTCTAGCGAGGAAAAATTTAGCATGTATGTAATTAAATGGAATTTATGAATAATTTTTATAAAAAAAAAAATAAAAAAAATCATGAAATAGGTTCCGTACGTTTATATTACCGTAAAGCTTAGTAAATAGTTACTTTAAATCTATCTATTAAAATTGAAACACAGAAAAATAATTCCACAAAGGATTTGAAATTAATGATTTTTGGATTTATTCCTTCGCTTGTGCGAAAAGACCTGTCTTCATGCCAAATTTCAAGATTGTAGGTCATCGGGAAGTGAGTGGGACTTTTAGTATGAAAATACGATTTGAAAGACCGTATTGCGTATCTTCTTATGCGTTAAACTAGAAACTTAAATTGAGTAGTATGAGGATTAATATTCGATTTCAAAATGACAGGCCTTGACACAAGGACAGACAGACGGAAGGACAACAAAGTGATCTTATATGTATAAGGGTTCCATTTTTCCATTATGAGGTAAGGAACCCTAAATAAAACCCTCTTAATTTATTAAATTGCGGAAATAATGAAAGCGGGAAACTGAAATAGAATTATTAACAGTATTTCTTCTCCTATTTTGGAATTGTCACCAAGTTTTAATTTATTATTTTTACCTGCCAATTAGTGTCATGTAAATATAAATAAATCCGTATAATTTTCACATAGATACACGTGAATAAATAAAGATACGATTAATAAAATGCAGTGAGAATGTCTGCTAAATGCTAGTAGCAATATTAACATGCATCCGGCATCTGCACTTGGACGAGGAAATCACTAAGAAATTTCGCAATATGTTGAAATTAGCGACTTAACAACTAGCCATAAATTAAGATGCTCTAAGTCGAAGCCTTCATCTTTTTTAGTGTTTTGCTTAATTATAAAGAATCGCTGCCACCCGAGCTCTTTTTCCTTACCTGTGACTCGCGGCCGATAGCCTCCAAATCTCCGCTTTTCAAATGAAGGTAAGTCTATCTTGGTTTGGTTTGATCGCAAGCGGAATGAACCTATGCATGGGTAAAGAACAGTTGTACGAACCCTTTCCCGGTCCGCTCGATTAAACCGATCTCTCACGGCATATCGGGTTCGAGTGCCGGCAAAACTCCGCCGATTCCGCGCCGGCGAGGTCTCGCTGAAACCCCACACCGCGCGATTCGAAACGAAGTCGCTAAGACTTTCCGTCCGCGTTTCTCAGGTAACATTGAGACAATTTGCAGACGCATTGCTCAGGTAATTGCCACTCGATTTCCAGCACACGGAAGACGCTGGCTCGCGGGGACCGGTCATTAACATGTCACGCCGCTCAGACGGATCGAATGGCGAAACGCGGATCAATCCATCACGTCACGGCGTCAATTCGATTGGGGCGGGCGACGCGCGGGAACCGTCGCGCCGACCGCCTGAATCGATCCTGGCCGTCGCCGCCTCGACTCGACACGCCGGAGACGACGCCGCCCGAGGTCCGAGGGGTCGTCGCGGTGCGGCGGGACACCGCAAGTGGCCGGTGATGGGCCTGCTGCACCTGCAGGCAGCACGAATCATTAATAAGAATCGCAGCGGCACAGCATCCCGCGCTGTAACATCGCGTTTTGTGATTTTAGCGGGCAATTACCTTGTAAACCATCGAAGGTATCAATTTCGCCAGGCTCAGGTAACAAGCGCGGCGGGTAAACAAGAACAACTCTGGATGAACCCAAAGCTTAGCCGGGGCGCTGTGGCGAGGAGAAACAATAAACTGCAAACTGCATTACCATGAAGGTTGGTTTCCACGATATCTGCAAGAATTCGCTATTGTAGGTTTGAATCCAGATAGAAATTGAAAGCAGAAAGTTTCTTAGATTTAATGCAAATTGGCGTTATGCTGGAGTTACAAATGACAGGCATGGAAATTTACTTGTGCTCTCCTTTTAGACGACATTGCCCTAAAAGATACAGCACAGTTTGAATTACTTTTTTGCACTCAGGATTTTTTTACAAATTTTGCACTTTTAGCTCTAAAACCTCCTTGTTCATTTATGAAATGTATGTATGAATGTTTCTAGTAACTTCATTCTTTTAAAATGGTAATTTATGGATCCAAATTGCACAATAACAATCCAACATTTATCAATGAAAAACTTCGAATTTGAGGACGACTTTTTATTTTATTGATGCAGCACCTATACCGAAAATAAATTAAGATTATTAAGAATATTGTTTATAGGCTCTATAAAATACGGCACTCTCATAACAATATTTCGCCATAAGGTGGAATGCATTCTTCAGAACTTTTTTAAGGAATTTCAATTCAAAATGTGCTTTTTGTAAGCTCTTTTCGATTCGATTTGAACGGATTCACGAATAGGGCCCATTAATTTAAAAAATTTTTACGTCGGTAAAAGAAAAACAATCATTATTACATTACATTATGCTCTATTACACTGTGCGACACGATTTTTTTAAAATGAATAATTTTACCTGTTTTGAATTACATATTCGACGGTAATTAAAATTACATATTGATATCTAAGTTATGATATGAAAACTATTTTCATATAGCCTCATTTATAATACGAAAAATAAGGTTGAGTTAACCCTTAAATTCGCTTTGTTGCATAACTACACAATGCATCGAGTCGGAGGCAAAAATAAAATTTATATTTTAAAATAGAAGTAGTTATAATATTTAAGTATTAAAGGAAATGTTAGCAGATTAGGTACTGCTAGTTTTTATTCAAAAGAAGAAAAGTTCATTTTTCGTAAATTTTCTTTTGCAATATTTAGCTGATATATTATTTTGTTAATCAGTTAAACCAGCGCTATTTGAATTCACAATATAGAATACTTTTTTTAATATAAAATTCTAAATACAAAATTTTCATATCTAGTCATGACTTGTAAGAAAAATTTCTTACACAATGTTATTATTCCGTAAATAGCGTTTGTTAAAAATAGAGTCAAATATGAGTTCCTAAGAAAATTCACATAATCAGTATAAGACTTTTAAATTAATTTTGCGAGTTCTTAGTTATGATCGAATGTTAATGTTGTTGTATACAATCAATAAATATTTTATTAACGGAATTTGAGGTACTCTTACTTTTTCCAAAATTTCACCCCACAGGTACACTCCACGACAAAATAAATAAAAAATCTATAAATTTTACTTGTTTCTTAAAAGGGGCAGGCAGGTACAGAATTAAATTTTATTACCTGCTATAAAGACAATCTTTTTTAAAAAATGCGAGAATTTATGATTATTATTTCTTTGAATTTAATTTTGAGTAATTATCTGATATATTATCGTTAAAATTAAATGGGCATGTTTTGAAACATATCAACCAAATATTTGAGGCTGAGATCAGTCGCGTTCTTTGTTTTCGATCGAATGTGTTCTGAGTTAGTCAGTTTATGATTAAAATCCTATAATAGAATAATTGAAAACGTTTCAAACTTAATAACAAAGATCAGCCGCCGGCAAAAAATATTTTTTGGTAATTTTATGTTTTGTCGTTCACTTCTTTTTAATGGTGATTACACGCCTGACTTTATTTTATGTTTTATCTAACGACGGTTATTAATCATTAATCAGTTAGTCCTAAATTTTCTATAAAAGCATCGGACCTGGTTTTTAGGGTAATGCGTCGCATTAAGTCGCCCCTTTTGCCCGGGGGTTAAGCTTGGTGGTAACTCAAATGTTGGCTAAAGATTAAAACGCCTGCCCTGTGATTGTCGACTGTCGTACAACTTTGATAGGCAGGCAATTTATTTTAGTATAGCGTTTTCTCATAAAATTCGCATAACTTTGCGCCGAAATTCCTCGCCCACCCTGTGCTGACTCGTCTCAATTTTCCATAGCTTTTCGTTTCCGGAAAAACTAACTTCCAGCAAGTGTTCCACACACGGCCACCGCATCCAGAAAGTGGAGCGCTACAATTTTACGCACCCACACTTTGGGGCGCCCGTGTCCCGACACGGGAAAGCCCTGAGAAACCAGCGTATTTTTCAGTGCGCGGGCGCACTATTTTCATGATTTCATTGATCCCTGAGTCGGAGGAGCCCCGAGGAAGTGGGACCCGAGTTCGGCTCAGCAACTATCTTCTCGTGCTAGTTTTCAGCGGAGGCACACTGACTTTCGGCGGAGAGGTGCAGATAGGAAAATTTTTTCAATCCGTTCGGGTGGCTAGAGGAAAAACTGTAGAAGAGGACTTGCCCTGTTTTAGAATTAGGGTTCCTGGGAGGCCGACGATTTGGTTGCCTCTGCCGGCTGAAAAAAGTGCGAAAGTGGAGAGAAAATGGTCGGGAAACTCCCGGAGGAGCACTCGTAGGGAGCAGGCCGTTGGTGGGACGAAAAGTTTGTGTGTCGGGAGGAAGAAGACGGTCCGCTCGTGGAAAATGTGCCAGTTCCATCGGAGGTCTCAAGAAGTGAAGAGCTCAACGGGGGCTGCATTTTGGGAGGTCCTCTAGTGCTCCTGTGTGTGTGTGTGTGTGCTGTGCGCCCCTCTGATCCTCCAGTTGCCCAAAATCCAGAGACCAGAAGATCACTGGGACAAAAATCAGAAAAGCTCGCTGAGGGTTAAAAAAAATGGGCACATTAATGGCCGAAAGCTGGATCTGTGTGCGCCGCCACTGAGACTTTCCTGGCACACCGATAATGGCCCCAAAAGGGCTGCGCCGCAGAAACAGTTTGTGAGTGGTTCTCTCCCGTAGCCAGAAACTCCTCGTCCGGATTCCCGTTCGGTCCTGGGCGGTCGAGAAGGGCTCTAAATTAGCGACAAGTGGCCGTGGACTGGATGCAGTTTTTCGCCCTCCGTCCTCCGCTGGTCGGTGTGTGCGTGCGAGAGCCCCAAAGTGGTGCTTCGCTTCCTGGTCGAGTCACAGGGAAAAAAAATAATGAAAACTTAGAAAAACCACCCTTCTCACATGAAAAAGTGGCGAGCCGGTGCAGTGCTGTGAAAATTTAAAGTTCTAAAAAAAATAAGATAAATTTGTTCTTTTTTTTTTTTGTTGGCATGAAAAGTTTTCCGTGGTGATTCCTGGTGAATTAATGACACACACATAGAAAAGGGCTGACTTGGAAAATGGGGCCACTGTGATATTCAAGAGGAAGAGCCCCACACTCAGAAGAACGAATTTCGAATCGAATACGTCACTAAAGTGGGATTGAGTGGGTTGCCAGTGTGCGTGGACCGAACGAATTTGTGTGAACGAGCTTTTTCGTGCAGTTTTATTTATTTTTTTTTTCAGAACGAAGCAGTTGGCTGGACTGGCTGTAGAAGGAAACCCTGCGAAGGTAAGAACGAGACGGCGATAGAGCACACCGCGATGGTGTTCGAACTAAATTCGCCTGGTGCGAACAGAGACGACAAGCTCCACATTTCCAAATCTATTCGCCGTCGTGACCCCAAAAAAGGGGGTTAGGGTTCAAAAAACTTCTTCCACCAAAAATATTTAGTTTCAGTAAATATTCGAGCGATTTTCTCGGCCACCAGAAGAACTCGCATTATGACGAGATGGGGCCCGACTTTCTGGCTGCTGAACGCTCACCCGCAGCCCCAGAGCCCCCGTCCTCGTCCTCCGCTAATCGAGCCGAGGACGACGGGACGATGGGACGGGAATTCTGGAGAGCTGGCTTCTGCGTTCCCTAAGAAATATTCGCAGCGTGAACTGCCTCCTGCACGGGATCGATTATTGACCGAGCCCCTTCGACTGCGAGAGAGCCGCCAGTTATTTTGCTTTGGTGCTCCATCCCGGCGAGTGGGGCCCCCGGGAAGTCAGCATTCTTGAAATTACCGGGCAAAAGCTAATCTAAAGTTGCAAAATTCTTAATGAATTGCACAACTCCCTCAGAATTGGCCACCGCCAGCGTCTGAACGTCTGTTGTGAATGAGCGATGTGTACCCAGTCGGCAAAAATCAAAATTCTTATAAAGTGCCTGCAGCTAAGACAGTCCTTTTACAGATTAGGGTTCATTCATAAAAGGTAAGAGCGAGAACATTTTCGTTAACAAAACTCTAGATAAGAAAAACTTTCTTTTAAAAGAATAGAACAGACTTTAAAATTCGAAACCCTTACAAAATCTGAAATAACTTCAATTTATCTCCCTAGATTTCATTTGATATTTAACTCGCCCGAAAACCAACCCATTTCTATATTTTAGGTACATCCAGTAAAATCTTAAGATATAAATTGTTGGTAGAAAATGAGATTTAGAAGATTAAAGTACTGAAGTACCATTTCAAATACCAGAACGTGGTCATGGAAAATTTCAAATACTAGTACAAATACCGAGTACTTGTAATTGTACTTAAAAATTTTAATTACCGATATTGATATTGGTTATTTAATTATTTATTTTAAGTCCAGCTCAAGTACTTCAAATACACCTTAAGTACCAGAGATTAAACAATGTAACCTTACTAAGAGTAACTTCTACGTCACTTATACACATCAATGATTAACTTTAAGTCAAAATCTGAAAATAAAATCTGTTTTTTATATTGAAATATTAAAAATTATGCTACTGCTTTATAGTTGGTAAGATTTCTTAAGATGATTAGCAAATAAATTTGCACAATGTTATGTACCTACATAAAAATAATATACTCTAATTTTTGTGTACCCTAGTAAGTACCTATATTATTTGATTTAAATAAAGCAAGCTTTTCAAATGATTTATCTAACAATACCTGCCTTATTATTTTTATATGGGACTTGTGCTGGTATAAATTTTCCAAATCCAGGCACTGATACCTACTTGTACTGGAACTGGCATTTGATATTTTATATAGGTCTGTTTAAAAGATCGATATTATATGTAGATCCAAAACAAGACCTTATTATCCAGATCGAAATCCACGTAGAACGATTATAAATTAATTATACATTTTGAATTTTTAAAATTTGGTACCGGATCCAAAATCAGTTAGTCATAAATAATTCGCATGTACCTAGTGTTGATGCTATTTTGAAATCTTAAAATTAGACACCGAAATCCAAATCAGCAACCTCAAATCAACATGTAACTAATATTTTGCATGCAAATCTCAATCTCTCCTGTGCAGCCCTACCATTCGATTTTAATCAACTTTGTATGGGACCAATTTCGGCTCAACCGAAGTTATTCAAATCCCACCATCCCCCTTGGAGTAGGTCATAAAAAAAATTGAAAATTACGTACACATAAATATAAAGATAGAGCCGCCTTCTTTTTATAAGTCGATTAAAAATGATTAACAAAAATATGGAAGTAGACTGATAAAATGCCTCCATACCATGGACTTAACTCTAAATTTTACTCTTAAATTAAAGACTGATCGATCCCCCCTTTTAATCAAGAAAGAATATTTCAATAATGTTCCTTTTTGGCTGAGTAAATGCCATTCCGAAGTTTTCGGCCCGATTCCTACATAAAAGCCCTGAATATAATAAAAAAACTTATAGAAAAAATACAGACAATAGCATAGAAAGCGCCATATGGGCTCAGTTTTCCAGTATGCAAAAAAACATAAGATCTTTATTATATTAAATTCTTTAATTAAAAACAAACATTTTTTATTTGATAAATTTCAGTAAAAATTATTGCTTGGTATTAACTTTTTGTATAAAATAGTGTAAAGAAATGACTCAGTTTTAATTTTGTTATATTCATAGAATTGTGTAGGGCCATTTTTCTTGATTCATGAATCAAATATAATAAAACATAAGTTGAAATCATAAACCTATAGTTTATTATAGTATAATTACAGACTGAAAATCTCGTAATACCGTAGTAGCTTACTTTTAGATAATGAAATCAGAATTTCAACACTCAAACTTCGTTTGAAAATTTAAGCATTCTTTCGGAGGTGTTCCAACAACCTCGACATTTTATGGCCGGAAGTTGGTGGCGGTTTACGACTTCTTAAATTTCGTCCTTCAGTAAGAGCCAAAATAAATCCACCTGGGCTCAGTTACCTTCATTTAAGCAACTTTAGTATTTTCCGTCCTGTTTTTTTTTTTTTTTTGTCTTTTTATGACGGAAGGCACTTTGTTCCGTCTAGCATAAATGCAAAGTATTTTCCATTCGACAGAATTGGAGTTAAATAAAGCCAGCGGAATCCATTAGGCTATACCCGAAATGAACGAGGGTTCTGGCCTTTTTCTGCCTGACGATACACAGGCCGTAGCCCGAAAAGAAGATGGTTAACGCTTGATTGGATGCAAATAGGAGGATGGCATCTCTATAGCACGAAGCTCCAATTGATAGCATATAAATTTTTCATTTCATATTGTTTATTCATCGGAGAAAATTATTCTTAGAGTATTTAAAGTATAATCCACTGTTTTCCTGGATCTGTTTTGGTATTTTTAGGACTAAGCTTAAGTGTCCTAAGCTTAAACCTTTTGGTATTAACCGAGCTGATCAATCCTATTTTCAATTTGATCATTTTACCCTCTATGAAAATTTTATTATATAATATATTTAAATTGGCACGTTTTCACATTTGGGGAAAAGCTGAATGTGTGAACAATTAGCATGAAATTAATATTATTTGTAAGTTAGCTTTCTCTATAAAGTGAAAAGTCTTTTTTATATATATGTATATAAAGTCTTTAGTATCTATATAAAAAAAAGACTTTTTAATTTATAATGAATATATTTCATAAAAATCCCACGATTCAGTCAGTGAATATAATTAACTTTCTCTATCTCATACTGGAAGATTTAAAAATATTTTAGCGAAACGAAAAACGGGCACCTTTAACAATATTTATATTAGGTACACCTTGACAATATTTATCAAAATTAGTTTTAAGAGTAAATCATCTAGAAAAGTTATTCAATTTAATTTACGTTTAACCTTTTGACAATTATTAAAATATATAATAATAAATACATATGAATAATGCGTGCTTTTATCCAACATATTACGCACCATCGATTTCATGATTTCCCGACTTTTGGACTATAAAAAGTATTACAGTCGATATTCAGATTTTTATGGAATAAGGGCGAAATTATTTCATTATTTGGTAACTCATAAATAATGAATGAAATAAATTTTATTTGTTATTCATGAGCCGCAGCATAATGAATAATAAATTTATTGGTCAGTTGTTATGAACTGTGAATAATATTCTTTCTTTTAATCTTAAAAAATGGGTAATTGATTAAATTCCGGTAATTAAGATCACTTCAAAGGAATTTTATTTATTTTCATTTGATTTCCTTCAGGGTATCGACAGATTAAATCAACATTGGTACCAAATATCCGAATAACATGCATAGGGAATTTTGAATTCTCTCAATATTTTATAAATCTTTTGAAATGTTAAATAAATATTTATAAATATAAAAAACCTAAATAATCCAACTTTTAAGTCGGCTAAAGCAAAAATAACACGCTGAATTCAAAAGGGTTTCTTTCATCTTTTGAGAAAAAACTTTTGGTTGACAACACAGCGTCACAAGTCCGGAGTTTTTAAATTATTCAAAAAGTTTCTGCAGGAGGGATTACAGAAAACAAAATTTTATTATTTTGAAAATGTTAATAAATATATTATTTGAAAGATAATCCTGTAATATTAATAAAATATTCTATGTTCTTGATTAATTTCAAAATTTGTTATTGTAGAGTTTTTGAATTAAGGAACCATTATATTGAAATTACCAAGAAAGGGTAAATTTGGAGAATTAATGACGTCATCAGTTTCTTATTTTCTGTTCCCATTTCATCTGGAGCTGATTAATTGGGCATTCTAATAAAACAAACAGTGCAAATAAATTTGAGGTCGTTTTAAAAGACGGAATTATGTAAACAAAATTAAAGAATTTAAATAGATCTAGGTCAATATGTAGATAATTCATTTTTATAAATGCATTGATTAATAACATATCGAGTACATCAGCCCAGCTTTATTTTTTTTTATTTTAATATACATATGTTTATCTAAAAAACGTGTTTGAATTATCAAAACCTGAGTTATATAGTCTTGTATCTCTAGAACTCTAAATTACTCTCATACTATCTAAATTGAGCTAGATTTCCACACAAAAAAGTCCACTATAAACTTCCTTTTGCGAACTCATCATTTTAAAATTTTTCGATTTGCAAAGTTATCAAAAATGAAATGTGATAGACAAATTGTGTCAGCTTGAAAAATGTGCAGAAGGAGAAAATTGTCATTCAAATTTTATTTCAATTTTTACTGAATCTGTAAACCTCTGTGAAGCGAAGCATTATTGTCAACATAAAAAATGACTCTCGGCATTTTTGCAAAATCTGGGACGAATATTTCGGAGTCTTTTTCATCTTTCCTAGTTTTATTCAGGATTCAGGTGCTCACTTTTCAGCGGTAATCATTTTATTACGAGGTAATAGTTCATAACAAGGCGGTCTTCAGCTGAAGGTGGAGGCCCCATAAAGGGCGAAAGGGGAAACCATTTTAAAGACGGTGGTATTGGAAGTTATTTACTCGACCCAGTTCATTAAATGGAAATGATAAGTACTGTCTTTATCGAACTTTAAAGCTACTCTTTCTTACGAAACTTGATATTCTTGCTTGTTTGAAACATTTTTATTTCAAACAAGTGAAAAATAATTTTAATAGTTGACCATATTAATTTAGTCCAACTAGCTGCAAAGTATTCACGTGTGTGTTATAACTTCATTTCTTTCTTCGGCTTTTGCAATTACATAGTACATGCAAGATAAGAAAGAATATTTTAATAGCCCAGAGGGCTACTTTGAAAGCTTCTCATGTTCTGATTCCAAAAGTATATATTTTCTTTTTCTGTTTGCCATTTTAATTAAAAATGCTGGTATTGTATTACGTTCCTCTTTTCTCCGAAAATTGTTTAGCAAACATTCTGGAAAAACATTTGAACCAAGAAAATTCAAAGAAACTTTTAAAATAAATTGAGTTCTCGGCCCACGTGTCTCACTTAAACCTGACCACTTGTTTTATGTTTGTGATCTTAAAAATGGTTTGAGTCTTGCAAATTTTAGTTAATTTAATTCATTCATTTGTTCTGGTGTTTCATTTTGCACAGTATTTTGTTATATACATATTGTTGTCAAATTTGCCTGCCGAGCGGCTGGCAAACTTCCCGATTTGCTCTCGCTTGTAATCCCGATATAGAGACACTTTTCATTAAAAATTTATTAAGAATATTGTCGAGGCAGAAATGTTGGTATTTCGATACGGAATGCCAAGCCAATCTCTTCAGTGTGGCTTAGCTACGGGTTGCTGCCACAGACGATCGATCCTCCCTATATCCGCTCGATTCAAACTCTAACAATATATACATACATATATTATGATCCAAATTCTTTTGGTATTATATTAGAAGAAATTCGTTTCGTTCGCTGTTTAATTTTGCTATGCTTACAACATTTGCATTTTGATATATACACAATTTATACATACATATATTAAAAAAAAAGAAATAAACACTTGTTTTTATTTATCTAAAACTACAATTTTATTATTGAGGTGAGCAGACTTCACTGACTAATTGAAAAATACAATATAATTTAGGTATATGAATTATATATGTATATTTTTTTTTTTTGTTATTGATCTATACTTTATTGTTTTTTATGACGTTATGTTTTGTAAATGTAACCATATTTTCGGTATGAATCAATGTGATTTTAAAAAGCTCATTAATGACTCAGACGCTGCGATGACTCTCGTTCAATTAATCCATGCGTCATGTTAATGTATGTAATCATTAAAGGGTGCTCAATTAGTGACATGCGCCACGTGATGTGCAAATGAAATGACACACTTTTCAGTTGCCCTTTGTACAAGGATAACTATTTTAATTATATCTAAATTAGTTGGTTCAGAAGCGTTCCGATTTTTCATGTCTAATTCGGTGTTTAGTAAATATTTGAAACGAAATTTTTATCTAATAATAGTAGGTTATTTTCTTATAATTGTTTATTACACAATTTTAAGCTTTTCAACAACAGTTCAGAACTAAGTTACTCAAACAAAAGATCTTTATCTAAACAAAGCCAACCCATAAAGGTTATGGTTTTGAAAATGTTTGCAATACTTTTAAGTCCTGTGCAAGCTTCTGAAAAGTTGTCAATGGATCTACTAACTTTTTTAATGACCGTCGGTTTGTTAAAGCGAAGTTAGTCTTTGAAGTTCAACTTTCGAGTGCGAAATTCCCTGGACCATCTTCCTGTTCTACGTACTAATGTTAATACCTGGCTGCATTTGTCCAACTTTATGTAAATTTTCAAACTCTAACCGACTAGAACATACTCGACATGGAGGTCATACTTCGCAGGCAAACTTTCTCACAAAGAATATTTATAAAATTGAACTTGTTCTCAACAATATTTATAGCCCATTCCCTCTTAAAACGATATAAATAGGAGGTATCTAAAAGGTAATAAAATCTCTTGAACAAAAATTTTACGACTTCATTAGAATTTTATCGCTTGAACTTTTTTATTCAAAACATGTACAATGATGCTTCTCCCGTGAAAAATTCACCTCTGGGAGAAATCAATATAAATCACGGAAACTGAGTTGAAAAAAACACTGCCCCTGGGTATGGTTGCTCCAAACTCCTAATTTGGTCAACAGCTGCTGCTAGTTTCGGCTTTAAATAACAAAGAACCACCCACAAAGTGAGGAAAAAATGTCTGCCCATCGATATACATAGAATTGGAGCGAATGCCAAATTTTAAATTCAACACAGTACTAGTACCATTAAAACTAGAAGTGGCTAAAATAGGCCATACAAACCATGGAAAACCATTTACACAAATCCCTCTAATTTAACGAACCCGAGAAACACCAATTCGAATTGGGTTAACAATCGCCCACGTTAAATAGGGTTGCGTCGAGGGGTGCTGGCTGAGGCGCCAGAATAAGCTCAATTAGAAACATCTAACCCACTACGTCTGGGTTTACTGATTTCGGTATGTAACAAATTAGGACTCTTACAAGAGGCTGAAGTTGGCTTGAATTATCGATATCAAGTCGATTTTTCTATTTCTATTACATTTTATAAAAAAGTTTTATTTAAACAATCTTGAACGCAAAACATTTTAGGCTTTATTTCTTTGGTGGAACATGTTTTTCTAAATTCAAGACAACCTACGTAATTCCGCTTAAATTGTTTCAAACATTTTATTATATTTTTTTTTTTTTTATTATATATATTATTAAGAGCATGAATATTTTACTAGTTTTCTAAGGAAAAAACAAACAAATTAAATTGAAATAGTATAAAACGAAACATAAGCTTTTAATATTCAGCTAGAATTAAGTGCTACATTGAGTAAATAAGGAAAGTGCTGAATTTATTTTAAAACTACAAAATGCTGAACTTCTTTTCAAAATTGGTGGTAATGAAATAAAATCACTTTTAAGGACAGTTTTGCCGCTTTTGCTTATATTTGATTTAGTTTTTCTTTAAGAGTCAGCAAATGTTTCTACAAGAATTAGATAGTATTAGTGGACTGGGTTAAATTATAAATATATTTTAGTATTATTATTATTATGTAAATATGTATAATTCTTATCATCGTTACTATGTATGTATAGATAGTTTCTGGTTGTCGCTTCGAATAGTTCAATTTCATCTACATCTAATATAATAATATATGCCGTGTAGTGATTATCTATTTGTTTGCAATTTCAGGATATCAAACCAGTAGTTCAGGCAGTAGGGATCCGGTTTTTAATAAGACTATGACCTAATAGGTAGGTAGACAATTCGCAACAAATTTTACTGACTTTAATGACTTTCTTATAGTCATTATCTATTAAGAGTTTATTCCATTTTTTGGAATTCCCGGTTATTTAAATGCAAAATCAGTTAAATTTGATAGAGTAATACCAAACATTTTATTTAGATAGTATACATATATTATAATACCTAGCTTTTAAAAATTCGAGAAATCGGATTAGTTTAATGGAATAACAGAAGACTTTTTAAAAAGATTCGTAGTTTAAAAAGAGGACAAAACGGAAACATCGGTTTAATTTAATAAAATTTCTCCAGAATGCCAGTATTTTGCATAGTTCTAATTTGTAGCATAAATATAGGTTCGAATTTAGTAAAAATATTATTTTGGAATTCTTTTGCTTGCAGGCAAGTCAAAATTCAATTTCAATTTATCTAATTTCTCTAATAATGGTGGTTTTTATTGGTAGTTTTTAACTTAGTTTATGTTCAAGAGATGCATCAGTTTCAACGGGTTGTAGTTGGGACATTGTGTTTTACAATCCTAAGTATTTCTTATTTTAAAATTTGTTAATCAAACGAGCGCATTTGGCGTTCAAAAATTTTTATTAATACATATTAAAAAATACTATCGTGGCTCTAATATATTTTTAATTTTTTTAATCACCTTTAAATAGAGATTGCATTGAGAGATTCTGACTGAGGTTTCTGATTAAATTTAATTAGATGGTTACTTTTGCGCTTTAATTGAAGGATTTCTGTACGTAATGAATTTAATTTGCGACTTTAGATCTATCTACATGACTAAATATTTCGTAATCGCAAGAAAATGAATCGGTTTGCCCCCAGCAATGATTCCACGGAAAAATTCATAGCATCGTCCGGAGAGATGGAGGCACCTGGACCACCATCTTCTTCGCCGAAAACAGGTTGCTGCAATCTCCAAGTGTGTCAACATTTTATGATGACGTTTATGTTATTTTTATTCAACATAATTTTTTTTCTTTTTCTCGTTATACCGTCGAGCTTTCGTCAAAGGCGAAAATGAAATTACAAACACTAATAAAGCATTACGGTACTGCCGGTCTCAGTACCGCTCCCACCCCATCAAAGCCCTCAGCATTGGAGAGGGGAGGTGAGGGGGAAATACTTCAACGCATGACAAACACAAAAAGCCACAGTTTGCCTCTTTTCTGGTTTCTAAATTTAGACCACACACAAATTTTATCGATTTTTCTTTTATCTCGACGGCATATCTGTCACCACCACACGCAAAAGTGCAACGTGGAAAATTTTCCAAATTTCCTGGAATAATCTCAAGTGGAAGGTGAAAATTTTACGCTTACGTACGCGCGCCTTTCGCGTGGAATTGGCGAATCGAAAGCTCTCCTCGTCCTGTGACTGTGAGACGAGCCCCAAAGGAAATATTCCAATAAAACTGATTGAAGGTGGCGCTGCTGTGGGAGTGTAGGGCAAAAGCTCTACATTTTCTCAATGTTTGGTGTACGTGTGTTCGCCGAGGAGTGGGGAGCGGCCTGATTTATTGGTGTAGGTACTTCAGTTCGGCTGAAGGCCTTCTGTGATATTACCATCAATTTTTGCTCGCTGATTCCAGGACTGTGGGCCCTCCATCTGACATAATATTTTGGCGTATATTTGTGGATTGGGGAGCAATCTCCGATTATCAAGTTCCCGGGGGAGGCCGGGGCAGCCGGGGTTCTGTCGCGGAACGGACAATTTAATTTTCGATTGCCTTGTTGCAGCTGCTACGCGCTTACTTCATGTCCTTTTAATGGCTCATGAGGTCAGCAGTTCAATGTAATTCTCGAGGCACTGACAGGCCATTTGGTACATAAAAGGTTATGTTCACGATTTGCCCTTTCAAAGATGATTTGTTGGGATTCGGACAACAATTGGGAACCCTTATTATTTAGTTTTGTCTGTTCGTCTGTCCATCTGTCTGTCACAGCCTTCTAATGCTATAATTTACAACCTATCAAGATATTTTGGAGGCTAATGCATTTCAGTAAATCCAGTGATTAATGTGAAGAAAAAATATACTAAAAAACCTTTTCACGTTTTCTAGAAAATAGAAATTAATAACATTTAACTCTCACTGGGCATCCTGGGTGGAGACTGTATAAGTTAAAATTTAATTTACAGAGTAGAGGATTCTGTGTTAGGAGGCGGGAAAAAAGCTTTGGACTTTAAACTAAAAGGCAGACTTATTAGAGTTAATTTGTAAATATTTTCGGTTAATTTGTAAATATTGTTAAAGATAAGAAAATATAATAAAAATTAATGCATATAACCATCACTTTTGTAGGAGATAAAAACATCATATTTATACACCGAAAAAGTACGTAGTTACACGGTTTCTTTTAGAGCACTATCAGCTGAAACCAGATCTAAACTTCCATTATTTCTAAAAACGAACTGATATTCTAAACAAAACAAACTCTCACTGTATGAATTCCTAGTAATTTTAGGTATTTTATTTTATAATTATTGTTTTTACTTCTTATGTTTATTATTCCCTAATCAAATTGAGCTTAAATAATTGCAATTACTAACACAAGTACGAACACGAATTAACTCTTGAGCGCCCAATAAAGTTTGAGAATTTAATCACAAGTTAACCAGTGATTGGTAGCATTTTTTATAACTATCTATGGTAGGATATTTTCCGTAATAGCTAATTATTATTGGAATTATTGATAAATTATTTAAGATTATTTTTCAGTATAATGCTTTTCTACGATTATTTTTTCATAATATGAAGATTTATCACTATACGTTTGTAAAAAATATTTACTGTAGTTTAATAAATTTACACAATAACCAAAATAAATAAAAATTCATTGAAACTCTTTTTCCTCTGAGGTAATTATTTAATAACTCTATGCCCACTTGCACTGACTATTTCAATTTTATAAATTAATATTCTTGTTTAGGATTTTAGTATTATTTAATAGTTTTTGTAGGTAAATGCAGAACTTTCACAAAATGTCCATTATATTTAAATAAAAACGTTCAATAAAAGTAAATAGCTCATAATCTCTGATACACAACTTCGATTCAAAATTTAAGGCTTCGGGAGTAATAAAATTTATGAAAAATAAAACAGTTACTACCATTACAATGTCTAATGTTGCAAAATAAAGTAAAATTGAAAGGGAAATAAAATGTGAATTCTTCGCGGCGACAACGGTCGTAATAAAAGTTGTTTTCATTTGGAGAGCTTAAGATTGAGATAAGCTTCACTCAGTTGGTTATCACTGTAATAAAAGTGTCAGAGATAAAACGAGACCGTAAAAAAGCCTTTTTTTGAGGAAAAACATTTTGTATGTTGTGCTTAAAAGAAAGTTCAATTCATTAGTCCTCGGGGCTTAAACGAAGCCTCACAGCAGATGCAGTTGCACAGGAAATGCTTGAATGCAGAATCTCTTTTATGAGGTACTTTCACTCATATATAAAGAAGTATAGTTGTTCCATTTCAAACACATATAAAACTGCATACAGAGTGGTTGCTTTGGTTTCTATTCACTGAAATATGTTGAAGCTGGTGCAATGGCTTGAGATATTTTTAGTAAAGTTTAAATAGAGCGGAAGTCACGACGTGATGGACCTAAAGACTTCTGTGCAAAAGGTACATTTACGTAAAGGAAATCTCTAACTATAGTTTTCTAAATGACCTAAATTGTTTTCAATATATGTATGTATGTATGTACGTATGTATGGTCCAAAACTGTTGGGTGACTGAGCTAAAATACAATAGAAAACAATATCCAAAAATTCGTTTTTTAGTTCAACGAGGACAATTTGATTACTTCCTCTTGTATTTACGTGGTATTAAGAATAACATTTTTTTTTTCATAGAGTCCACATTGACAATCTTTCGAATCTTTTCCACATATTGTATTAATAACTTCATCGTATCGTTATAAAATGTTTAAACGGCGTTCTTTGGTATATTGGAATAAAAATCAAAAATAGTATTCAACTTATTTATAAAATAACCCTCATTAATACAATCACACTTTTATCAATTTATTTGAAATGCTGAATCTAAAACGCTTAAAGAAATTGTATTTAAGAATGGATAAACATATTCAAAGTTCCCAAACCATTCAAATTGCTCCCGTTCCAATTGACTTTTGGTTTAAAAATAGTTTTTCTTGAAAAATGTGTGCTCCCAAATAACAAAGTTAGAGAACCCCAGGCATTTGATTTTCGGCATTAAAGAAATATTTGACCCCGACGAAATCATTGAAAACTACAAACCAGCCTGACAAAACCAACTGAAGACAAGATGTCCACCCCATTTCAGGGAGTTGTCACATTATACGAAAAAGTTGCCCTACCCTGATTTTGTCGTCTGTTCTTTGTATGACTGAAGAAAATCTCTTTGGCCAACTTCCACATAGAAAAGGAACTGAGGATTCTCCTACATCAAATAAATAGTCACGTTTCTGTTCGAGCAATTTTAACCCCCGGATAAGGGCTTCTCTTAACGCTTGATTAAATGTTCTGAAAATGCTCGACCACTGAATTGCTTCCTAAGTACATATATGGGCGATTTATGCTTCTCATGTCCACCCGAGTTCCGTCCGTCATGTGAATTCAGGCTAATCTCGACGGCTGCAATTATATTAACTCAGGACAACATATGTGGACGTTGTATGTACGTAACGACAACGTCCAGATCACCCTGCAAAATTTATTAACAAGCCCTAAAAAGATCAGGGGCACATTAGTGACCATTAAGGTCGCTCCTCGTTTGCCTGACGACAAGAGAGAGGTTGCTCGTACCTTCGCCAGCATCCTCCGGAATCGTCCAGCATCCATGGAGCCGTAGTCAGCTGAAAATCGTGCTGTAAAATCATGATTGTGCAACTATACATTAGCCATAATTGGGCCAGGTCATATCTAATGAGACCACACGCAAACAGATAGCGCTGGAAAAACGATTTGATGATGACACATCTTTTGACTTTTTCCTTTGTCCAATTAGTTGGCTGCCACAGAACGCTAGATCTGTAATCTAACGATCAAGTGGATCATCAAAAATGTTTTGCTCTTTAAATAATATATGTAATATTATTACTATGCCTTGGTTTATTTGTGAATGTAAACACCATTTTATGCTTTAAATAATTAGGAAATTTCCATCGGACGAAAATGCTAATTATGTTCGCCCCTATTACAACACTGAGGATAATTGTAAAAATGGCGAAGAATTCAATTTTTGAACGTAATAAAGATCGACCAAAGTCAACTCCAAAACGTAGAGAATGTTTTTGTAAGTTTAATGAAGTTTAACTTTTAGTTTAAGTAGTTTTTATTACTTCAACTAAATAAATAAATATATCAAACTAAACTTCTCAATTCAAACTAAAATACCTTTTGAAAAAATCCCCGATAAAAGAGACGCATTTATTGAGATTTTAATATTTCACCGGCACCTACTAATAAAACATTTAAAAACCGAATTAAAATTATGTATTTTCTATACAAAAATGTTCTTAAACTTTTAAATTAATGAAAAATACAACTTCAACACGTTCATGAAAATCTTGTTCCCTAAAAACTCGAATAATAAAATTCACTATAAAATTAGTATTGCAGGATAAAATAAAAAGTTAAGTTTTTAAACTGTATATGGAATTCGACGATTATTACTGAAAATGTTCTGCAATTTCTTTTAGTAGTGGATATTTTATTTAAGCTGAACGTTTTGAACGCGTAATTTACTTCTTTAATAAACTTTTATTTAGCTATTTCGAAAAGAATGTTTGCTGGGGTTGTGGCTATTTCATAACGTAAAAAAATCTTATAAAATATTTTGTTATAGTTTTTATAGTATGCGTTATGACATTTTAGTATGAAGTAGAAAGATGCCATCAAATACATAAATTTGTAAGCTATTTCTATTATTATTTTTATTCTGTTATTGCTAATTTCTTACTATAGGGCAAAATGTTAACACATCGACTAACTTGCACCGAAATGCTATGAATGTGGAGGCTGGAAAGGAACTCTATTTTATTTTTATATTTTACGAGCTTACGACACCAGGAGTTGGCAAGCACATATACTTCATTACCTCATTCCAGTTAGCATTTACTCGACGTTAGGAATTTGGATCAGTGCCAAGAAAACCATTGACTTCACCTTTTGACCTCTGGCATTACGTTCTGCAGGAGGAAAGATGGTTTTAATTTATTTGTGTCAATAGCAGAAAAATCCACTCATCTCGAATAAGACTTAAGCCCCCAGGTGAGTGTGTACCCCGAAAAGTTCAAAGTTTATCTTAAGAATTATCCGCCTCACGCAGAGCGGAGCGTCTTCTACTTCCAGTAAATTCGAATTTGGTTAAATGCCATAAATATTTATTTAAGAGCTTCCTCGGAAAGCCTTTTCTTACTTAGCCATGTCTGTTGGGGATTTCAAATTTTATTAGGAATTCACATTTAGTGCCCTTGTCTGAGTAGGGCTGCTGGGAAAAAATCGATTCGTGTCATACGCACATGTTCCGGTATCCCTTTTCCGGCCCGAACCCCGCTCAACCTCATCTTTTGCTCCTAGGGCATCAGTTAACATTTAATTGACCGAAATTTTTGCTGAGAATACCGACGAAGGCTTCACCTGTCGGAAAGAAGTTCGGAAATAAACATGTGAAGGGCCAGCCTTGCTCCTTTTGTACTTTATTGCTGCTTGAGGTATTTATTTAGGCCCAACTGGGCCCTTGAGCGAGGTAGACCGCCCTTTGAGATACTTTCATTGTGCTTGCTGTTGGAAAGTGAGCTAATTACGGGCACTAAAAGTTAGAGGAGAATGCGCTCATAAACTAGCCGAAATCGCCCTACTCGAAACGCAACTGAATAGGCTTTCCAAAATTTAACCGCACTCGAGGAACTCATTTCAGACTCTTGTGAACTAAATGTCCCCAGAACGCCTCGAAAGGCCTAAAATGTATGTTTCTCCCTCGCACCGCTCCGGACCGAACCAGGCGAAGGTATAAAAATCAATTTGAATAAACCGCCGCCTGGTTGCCCCATAAATAGATGTTCAATCTCGACTAACGAGTTGAATCATCTGCTAACTACACATCATCTGTGAATGACGTCACTCAGAAAATAGCCGAATACCCGTTCGAAATGCGGCCCTATTCGTCTTCGAGGCACGTAAGGAGCATTGTTTGCCTTGATAATGACAGCCAGCCGGGGCATGAAATATGCGCTGCCTGGCAGCAAAATAAGGGATGAGTACATACATCCACTTGGTGGTGCGAAAAATGTGCTAAATTTACAAAAATGGGGGAAAAAATCAAGAGAAGTATTTCTACCCTTAGGTGGGCTCCAAAGATAGGATCTATCTCACTGACGAAATATTACGTGCACTTGAATGTAGAGCAGGATATATTTTTCCTGAAATGTATATAATATAATGTATGTCCTTATCGCGATGGGTTGGACATTTGTGTCGCAGAGTTTTTGCTATTCACACCATTTCTTAAACTTGTAATTTAAAAAGTTCCCTCTGGTTTTCAAATTATGTACATGTACTTCTAGGCGACTAGGCATGAGCTTTGCATATGTTTTTACATGCACATACATATATCGTATGCCTAATCAAGATAGTATCGCTAAACTAAATAACTATTGATATCAATTATAAAGTACATACTTGATACTAAAAAGTATCGATACCTTTTTCGTATCCCTATTCCCTGTATAAATAGGGATGCATGAAATCAACACAATCATCTCAATTGTTTGTGAAAATTTTTATAGAAATTGTTAGAATACTTATCCGTAAAAAGGTGAAGAGCTCCAATAACGATGGAATTTTCCGCTACTTGTGTACAAGTATTATATCCCAAGAATTAACTAACTAATTAAACCCGAACGCAAAACCCAAAAACCTAATATGGCAAACAATAAACTCAAAATGTAGGCCTATAGTAAGCTTATTGTATGTAATTATTAATATTCTTTAAGGAGCCCTATTTGTCCGCAAAATCGTTACCTGCTCACGTATGCTTCTTATTCTAATCCTTTGACCCTGATTAATGAAAATCAATTAAGCCGTTTAGATTTTAATGTATAATAATGAAACTTATAAATAATTACATGTGGTAGCACACAGTAACGAATGTTTTGATAATAAATATGTATATCATATTGAAATCTTTAACCTCCCACTATATGTGTGAGATTTGAATGAAATCTATTATTGACTATCGTTTTAAATCTGCTATTGTAAATTTTTTTCCTATTTGAAATCCCCATTTATTAATTTTTGGGAAATTAATCATTGACCAAACCGTCATTTTAAAAATGCTTAAATCTAAAATTCTTAATCATATATTTTGGGATATTTTTATTGAGGATTAAAATGTTCCCACTTTTCATTTACTATACATACAAATTTTTCTACATTTAACATTCTTTTCAGTTCACAAATTGATCAAATTATAGAGTTTAAAAACAATTAATAAAAAATACCTTTTGATTATTTGTAGGTTTAAAAACAAACAAAATATTCAGAATGTTGCACTGTGCTCCTTCTGACCCTATCTAAAGCATCGTCATGTCAGTCGCAAATATTACAAAATCTTTCTTTTTTAAGCCTCACTTCACTTTTCCTTGCCTTTGGAATAAAAGGTTTCAATTTTTGTAGTTTCACAAATTGATTATTTTTATATTTTTAACCGATTTGCGAATTTTAAAAAATGAGATTATCTGTTTTCCCAGTATGTTTCCGGGAATGTTCGCGATTTTCTGAAAAACTATAATACTAAACAAATTTTTATGATTTGTTTACTGATATATTCTATATACTTCTGGGAAAGTTTTAGTATATAATACATTATTACTATGCTTTTTTTTAAAGATTAGTTAAGTTTTTATTTTTTGTTTTGAGTGTTTCTTAAATTTTTTATTTTTATTGACCTGTTAAAGTCGAAGGTAAGTCATATCAGTCTGGTGGTCGCGCTCATTCCTCCATCTGCTGTCGGCGGTTTCGATAAACCTCTGGACCTCTCGCGTAAGAACTTGACTGATATAAATTCTATTCAAGAAACCATCGATAATCACTTTTGGCTTTTCCACCGACTTTAAATTCATATTTTGTTTGGGGCTTCTGATTTTTTGAAGGCGTTTCTACTTTTTTTAAATTTTTTTTCACAGTTGTTTGTTGATATTTTGATACAACATGGATCATGAAACATTTGTCTGTTACCACATTTTCGTCCCCAAAATTCGATATGCAATTTTTCGTATATTGCGTGTTTAATTTGTCCACTTTTTCCTAAAACTATGCCAAATTTCATGTTTCAATTCAGAACGGTTAATGAAAAAAACGCCTGTGGCAAACAAACACCGAGTTGATTGATGAAAAATAATACAAAACTGCCTCAATGAGAATATTTGCAATATAATTTTATTAAATATTAAACCGGTTTTGCTTTCATTTCAAAATTATTTTATGTCGTTCATTTTAAATTGAATTTAAAATTGAAATCAATCCAATTTATAAGCATTGAAATTGACGTTGTATCAGAGCTAAAAAACTGAAACATTGTATCGAAAATAATGTCGATTTCCTGAAAAACATGTCAAAGAATAACATACGAGTTTTTGTTTTTTTTAAAAAAAAACATCTGCTCCATTCTTATTTATGATTTTGTACCGATCCCGACCGCAGGTGTGCCAATTTCTTATCGGGTAAATCTCGACATTTCAAAAAACTCCATAAACCGAGTCCTTAAATTGTTTGTGCAGCTTTTTACCCGCGAGCAGTACCCACAATTTTATCCATGGGTCGTTCAACTTGATTGAATTTTGCCGGTCCCCGGGCACCGCCACTGCGCGCCTTACGACACGAGATAATTGGAAACTGAGCTTTTAATTTAGATCCGAGTTGCCAGATGGTTTCGCAGATTATCGCTGATATGATTACGCTGCATCTGATTGAAATGCCCCCAGCTCCCAGCCAGCACGACATGTAAGTAATTGAGTCGAGCTCCGCCGGGATGGGACCCGTCTGCGTGGGCGAAATGCAAAATTTTTCAACTTTTGTTAGAAAAACAAAAAAGGAATCAAATCACACGACACCCAGTCGAGCAGGAGACGTCCATGGCACGTCGTGTCGCTCAAACGGCCGGTAAACTTAGTAAGAATTGCCACTAGAAAGCGATTTTGGGGCCATTCCCGGCACCCATCGAAAATTCAACAGAAAAGGAGCTGTCGTGATCGCCAGTCCCGGGCATGAATAATGAAACCGGGCACATCCAGGTGAATCGTCTGAAGTCGACAGGCCTAATTTGCTCACATAATTTCTTTAAAAATTCCTCTTTCCGGACACGAATGACCATGCGAAAGCCGCTTGCTGACGGCAGCAATTGCCCCTCAAGAAAATGATTTCTAAATTATCCAGCAAATAGCATGAAACCATTCATAGTAAAAAAAAATAAATAATAAGGAAAAATTGAAGTACAAAGCGCATAGTTCGTGCCCGGCTCCTGCTAAATATTATAATGAAGCTAAATATCGAAAAATCGATCGGGCCCCGTGCCACTCGCCCATTGACTTCAGCCGATGTGATTGAGTCGGAGGGCCCCACAGCCCCATCCATCCGGCGGCGGCGCCCCTGACCACCTCGACGGAGGTCGCTCTCCAAGACACTCCTCCGCTCGTGCCAATTCTCGAGCAGAATCATAATGGATTTAGTACTATTTCAGGAAGTTGAATAAAATTCGCTTGTCCACCCTGTAAAAAAGCCTTTAACTGTCCTCGTTCGACAGTCCACTGTATGTGGTATACGTTTGGAAGCGAACACGAGGAAATCGATAAGCTGATACCATCTGATACCATGGCTTAATGACATTTTTAGCAGTTTTTATGGCTCCCGAAATATTCCGGCATTGGGAGCCTCTCGGTCGCTTTCCACAAGTAATCTTTGGAATCCATTAGGATAAGCAAAGTTCTTCCGCTGATTTTTTGTCATCGTCTATGTTTCTCATGTTGGATGAAATCAGTGTTTACGACGTTTATGACGGGAAATTTCATAAGATTGGAACGATAAGAAAGAGCCATTCTTGACGCTTGATAGGCTGGGTTTTAGTCCTCAATCGTTTTTTGCAGTTTGTCAAAAAAAGAATAATTTCCCATAAATTAATTAAGGCTCTAATAGATCGATTAAAGCTTAAAATTGATCTTAAATTAAATTCATTTTTCAAGACATTAATAAAAGATTTTGAAAATTGTTTATTTTAAATTTAAAGTCTCATAATTAAATTAAATGCAAATCATCTAATGTCAAGTCAATGCTGTAATCTTTCGAAAAAATTTTAAAAACTTCAGAATTTGCAAAAAGAATATGTAGGATGCCGGTTTAGCATCAATTGGAAGGCTCAGAGTACCTCAGAGTAGAAGAAGACTAACTGCGTTCATATAAAATATATAGCGTTATTTATGGCCCAAACGTAACCAACAGTAACAACTGAAGTTAGTCCGAAAAAAATATTAATACTTTTCTTTTTTTCAAATATTATCTATACCAAATATTTACACTATATTTAAAGTAAACGTCATGATAATTTCGAAACAAAAATGTTTATTCAATACCAAGTTATCTGCTGGATTATTTGCTGCTCTTTGCAAATAGTGCTCTGTGGTGACCATCAGAACTTCTAAGTGGTTTATCCAAAATTAATGCAACAAAAAGAATTATTAGTTTAATATTTATCCGGTGCTTAATCGAAGTTTTTAATACTTTCTTCAAAGTGAAACGAATTGGCGACCTTTGTAAGTGTACTTTTGATTTTTAAGGTAAAAAAGAGCTTGCTTATTGTTTATTAAGGAAAAAAGTTTTAGTCGAAAAACAAAATCTTTCGAATAAGCATTAACTTTTAATATCTAGAATATGCTGTACAAATTTCATTTAGATCCGTCAAGTGGTTTGCAAAATATAGTGGTCACCATGTCACGCTTCTAAAGTTTCACTATTTGCCGTTTTTAGTATAAGAAGGTCCTACGGTTATTGTAGGATATTTAAAAAAAAAAATGTAAGTATAATATTGTACTTTGAGAAAACGTAAAAAATCTATTTATTTTAAGATCCTGATTAGCCCTAACCGCTTAATTTTATAATTTTGACAGTACATATATGTATGTAGCATCAACATCCGTAATTTTATTACAGGTACTGACTTCGCTACTAAGACGAATATAATGAAACTTAATTGGTTAAAATCGAACAACTTGTTTCCATTATATTTAACAAAATATAGATGCTAGTAGCATCTTTCCAATATGAGTATAGTAAACATATATTTATTTTTGGAATTAAAAACTATAGTTGTTGATACAAAGAGTAGATTTTATCTCTCTACCTAATCTTCAGAATCGTAAATAAAAGACAGAACCGCCATAAATATGAAAATATTTCGCGTAGTATCCTTCTGGTCTGAAATTTGCTTAATTCGTTTTATCCTGCTTTGGAGGATTTAGAAACTCCTCTTTTTGTAACACTTCATCCCCTTTGGATGTGGCGCGTTATTTAGAGATCGCGACGATTTTGTGCCTCCGGAAAATATTTTAAAGAGGTTTTCGTTGCCCGTTATTAGTGACGAGAATTGCCGGGAATTAAGGGCCCTTTGCAGCGGTGAAGGGTGTATTTAATTAAATGGAAGCAGGCCAATAACAGGCACTTTGCCCGGCAATGCTACTACCTTCCAGCCGTATTTTCTCTCACACGTGTCAACCGGCCCGTCCTCCCGGAGTCCCGGCCGAGGAGCAGGAGCTGCTCATTTGCTTTCAGTGTGAACCGCAGTGTACAAAGTTAATTATGCCCGTTTCGGAGTCCCTTTCGGGATCCGTTGCGCACGGCAGCGCTAACGATTCATTTTTAAAGTTGCGGTACAGAAGCACGTCCGTTTCAACTTCTGAGAGAGCCGAAACCGGGAGAAGTTTGGGGTATTTGGGAACGCCGGAACCCGTCACAGATTAAAATTTTCTTCCTTTGGAATCATGAACACTACTTCCATTTTTGTGAACCCCTGACCCACATTTCGTGGCATAGAAAGGGTTTCCGGGGCATTGAGTGTCCTTTCAAGGAACAGAGGATTCCTCCCGCTTTTTCTTCCTCTGGGGCTATTTTTTTTTTTACTTTTTTTCCTTTTTCCTGCTCCTCTTGAGAAATGTCAGCTGGATTCTTGCACTGAATCATTTCATTATTAAATCATGGCGCAGAGCATTAAATTAATGTGGATGGGCAGATGTAGTCGATGACGATACTGCTCCATTTTGCCGGGCGTAAATATTTAGCAAAAAAATTTACATTTTCTCGAGAGGATTTGAAACGCTGCCAGGGTCGCTTGTTGCCTCAGTTTAGGCGATGTAATTCTCAAATGAATCCCTAAAGGTATTTCCTCCGAGGCCCTGATTACTTTCTTTTTAATTATTTTTAACTCGTTTTAGCCGCTCGCTGCGCTTATGCCAGCTATAGCGCGAAAGTGCCATCATTTCATTTCACGAAATAATTAATTATTCAACAGGCGCTGAGTATAGCGCGACGTGAGAGCTCAACCCGGATTTTGAAGAATTAAATGAGAAGATTTAGTTGGGGAGAACGACTTTCTAGAGTTAGTATCCGTAAATTTCTGGAAACCAGATACTGAGTTTCTGCACCTTTATAAGCCCTCAAACGACTTCCTGGTGGCGCCTTGCAAATGCTGCAATATGCAGCCGAAGAACCTACCTCAAACTTGCGACTCCCGTAGTGCATAATTTATGGAAAATGATGTGCATTAAAAATGCACAGGGAAATCTCGGCTCCGTTGCTGTCTTGAAGCAGCAAAGTTCAGACACAAAAACCAACAGCAAAACACATTGGCGGTTATAAGCAATCAGGCGAATTTACTTTAAATTTAAATTAAACTGGATAAGATGCTGCAAAGAGGAAGGTAGTAAAATTTGAAGAGATCATCTAGAGTTTTAAAATAACTTTTTATTAGAACCCACCGTAGTTGTTAAAAAGTTGCAGGGAAAAAATGTTCTTGATTCAATTATTTACAATTTTATCCTAAATGAATTTCGGATTCAAAATTGCGATATTTAAATTACTTTAAATGATATGTTTTACTTAAATAGCACAAAAATTGCTTCGTGAACATTTTTAGAATCCATACTTTAAAATTTGATGACCAATTTAAAAAAGTGTGGTGACTAACTCATCTTAGCAAATCTACTCAACTTTTATCAATCAAGTTTACTGAGTTATTAAAATATGAGAAGTGATATGTTTTTGTTACTTTTTAAGTTTTTCTCGTACGGTGAGACTTCAACAAAAATTGTGAAAGGTTAAATTATTTAAATGTATTTAATTTAAAAATAAATCAATTCAAGAAACTACAAGATAAATTTTCATACTAATAAATACTAAATGGATAAAACAATATTTGTGGAATCAAACCTAACTAACCCCACAAAAGTAAAAACAAGATGTATATAGGGTCTTACAAGATAGACTTAAGATGCTAGCTTATTTCTTAGTTTTAAAAAATTAAGATGAATGATCAATTTTGTGTGTTAGATTTATTATTATTTTTTAAAAACTATTTTCAGTGCATTGCTTTCAAACAGTTAAAAAGTTCTAAAATGTATAAAATAACTTTTAATTACCTCAAAACTTTTAGCCTCGACGTCTCGAAAATGTCGACACTGCGCATTTAGTTTTTTATATTTCATTAATGAGTTTCATACGAATTTTTCTTTCATCGCTAGCAACAATTTTTTAAAATCACCAAGCATAAGTAAAAGCATAGCTAAATAGCCAAAATAAAAACCATGACAAGTAAGCTTAAACGCCCTCATAAAGAGTTTTCGCAAAGAGCAGTAATTTCATTATTAAATTTATTTGATGGGATATTTTTAGAAACTTTTTACGTCAGTTGTTTTTAAGCTGTACCTACTCATTCGCTGCTTTATTAGGGATATTTAATTTGGCATTTTTTATGCTTCATTTGAATTCCCATTCATTCGATGTAATATTGTGCGGGTGTTGCTGATGATAAGTTAAAACCTTCATAAAATGAATCAAACGTAGGTTGTACTTAGTTAATATAACGCCTATTGTGTACGCCGATGTAATCTTAATAAAATTCAATATCTTGCGAACCTCCTCTGTAGAGAGTCTAAAGAAGAAGTTCTGCCATCGTGTTACACTAATAAGTGTTAATTAGTGTTAATAAATAATATACAATATGTAAAAAAAGACAAGTGAGTTAAGTAAACGTGATGTGATGAAAGTTTGAAAATTCGTATTCTAAAGAAAAAAATCCTTCATAAACGACGTATCTCTTACCTTCTGTAAGAAACACTAATAAACTGAGTGATATAAGAAGTATTTATGGAATTAGTTAGTAGAATTTTAAAATGGATTTAATTAAAAGTTATAATTCTATCGCCGTACAACAAAGGTTAAAAATGATTCTGATAAAAACATATTTAGTACCTGTACTTAAAACAACTTTAGGGCATTTTTACAATTTGACTGTTTTATTTCATCACCAATTTTTACTATTATCATTTCAAAGCGTTTTTCGAAAATTTCCTAGAAGTACTATTCCCAAAAACTTGAGATTCAAATGGAATTATTTCATATAGAACTAGATAGTCCTAATTTTTCGATTTCGCCATTGTTAGTTTTGCTAAATATATATGTATGTATGTGCAAATCTTCGTCAAGATAAGAAACCGTCGATTTTTTTTAAATGTAGGAACCTAGTAGAGGAATTAAACTAATTCCTGGTATTTTCCATTTTTATTTTCAGCAGGAGTTGGCGCCGAGCGACAATAGTGCAGTCCTGGATGGAAAAACCCTAACCGCAAAATGTTAACATTTCTTGTCCATTAAGCAGCCAGAGTGCGACCTGTGCATGGAGCACCCCCAGACCGGAAGGCACTAAAGCACAAAGGGAAGTCGAACGAACAAGGAAGTCTCCCTGGGTGCAGTCGGGAACAATCGGCCATCCAGGCACCAACCACATCGTTGAAATCACAATTTATACCGAGTGAGCGAGCCACGGTGAAAATGACTTTGATACCTTCGAGTGTATCTCAGAAGAAAAATAGTGTCGAGCTGTAGCGCGCCTCGCCGTCGTTGGTGTTCTCGGTTTTCGCATACCTGGTTTTATCACTGACGATAAACAACACGAAACAGTCTGTGCGGAACACCACCTCCCACGGACCCAGCCGGCTGCAGCAGCGTTCGCACGGCACCGAAAACCCACTATTTAGGGGTTGTGAACTCACCTTTGGAAAACACCTGAGAGCAGTGTCCTGAGAAAGATCTACCTTCCGGACTCTAGGCACAGAACACTCGCTAGGATGAGAGCTGAAAACTAGAATAACAGAAAATATAGCAAAACCAAAGGCGGAAAGAAAATTTTCGGAGAGATGTGGATATAGTGCAAAACAACAAACTCCGAGGAAACCATAGTTACTTAGAAACAGACTCTGAGAGGGCACCGGAAGATTTCTGTTTGCTGAAGGATATCTCTACCAGGTAAGTGGGTTCCACTCCTCCCGGGAGTGGAGCAGAAATTAAAGGAAATAAAAAAAGTCCGAAGCAAACAGCGGGTCAACTACCCACGGATAACAAGGTGCATTAGCCTGATAAGAAAGATGGGCCCTATTTGTGCCCGCTGTTTGCTTCACATACCTCGAGAAGGCGGG
Organism: Eutolmus rufibarbis; assembly: GCA_963920795.1. Lineage (NCBI taxonomy): Eukaryota > Metazoa > Arthropoda > Insecta > Diptera > Asilidae > Eutolmus > Eutolmus rufibarbis. The sequence goes on from OY987205.1 coordinate 42,404,282, forward strand.
TCTCTGTGTTGAATTACCCTCGGTTTTCCGATGCGGATTCATCGAATGTAAGAATAGTCTTTAGAGTAAATTACTCCCTCTGACGATGGACTTGATAACGGATGTGAAATAATTTATTAGATCGGAGAAATCGTTGTCGTTGTCGCTAGGAATATACAGACGACCCGAGTGAAAATTTAACAGGCCCAAACGTAACCCAAAAAAGGTCCGGCATGCCCGTTTTATACCTAAACGAAGCACGGTGTACCGAAGCAAAAATTTAAATGTTGAAATATAGTCCGCCAAAGTCCTAACACACCTAAAACAGCCCAAACGAAGCACATTTAAGTTTATTGCCGTCATAAAACTGTAACAACCCAGATGCGCACCGTGCTGATTTGGATTGCCCAAATGAAAAATCCATTAGACAGTTAAAAAACACTGCATAATAATTTTCGTTATAGTTTCGTAGCAAGCTTCGTGCATGAGCGTAAATACTGAGTGCCTGCTAAACGGGCACATTTTTAAATTTCCGTGCCTATTTTGGGCGCGTATGTGCCTGCAAAAGGGCCATTTTTCAAATTTTCGTGCCTGCTTTGGACATGTTCATGCCTATTACGGGCGTATTTTTTTGCTACATCTTCTATGTTTTAGCGCGTTTATGCCTCCGAAATTGTGTCTCATCTGGACGCGTATATGCCATCGAAAAATTCATTTTCTTATTAACTTTATTTCTTTTTGCTTAATGTTGACAGCAAAACGATTTCCTTTAGTACATATTAATATTGGACTATCAAAAATTTGGCTCTTCATAAAATTTCGATTGAATTGATACTACATATATGAATGGATTTATCTGCATATATTTCGCTACTACATATAAAAGATTCAAAATGATAGTCTTAAAAGAAAAAAATGGAATATTATTCCAAAATTCTTTATGGAAAAATCTTATAAAAGTTCTTGCTTTTTTTTTTTTAGCTTTTGAGCACCTTACAATAATGAGAAATGAAAAGACTTACACCAAAGTAAATGGGTCAAGAAGAGAAAATTGGGAATTTTTTTCTCAAGAAATAATTTATTATCGAGCAAAATGTAATATATGTATTAAAATAAATTTATGAGTTTTGTAATGAAAACTTTTTAATTATATTGCCTATAACCAAGGGCATAAATCTAATTTTTAAATTAAAAAATAATCATAATGCTCACGATTTTAGGTAGCCATCATGAACAAAGATAGCCATTAACTTCCTAATAAAGCGATGCCTATACTATATATTACATTTTCGATTCTTTTTGTTTTTGTTTTAAGTGTGATTGTAGATAAATTTTTATTCTCTGGAAAAGTGGAATTCTTGATAAATTCTCTAAGCGCCACCCGATTTAATCGAGAGCATCATTAATTTGCTTCCTGGCTGGCGCTACCATGAAATGAAAACTAATTACCCACTATCAGACGTAGTTGGCATCGCAGATAGGGTAATTACGAGATAATGACTATGCGCTGGGTAATGTGAAAAATTAACTTCACAACAGGATTTTGGCGGGCCGGGGAAGGAAAAAGGATCCATCTGTTTGGACTATCACGTCCAATTTCCATTTTATGCTAATTTTCGGTAGTTTTTCGCCCGCGTAGCAACTTGTGTTGCGCTGCCACATAATAAAAAGGGCTATCTCCAGAAGTATGCACTTACTGGTGTACGTAGGAGCACCTTACCTGCACCTTCAATTTATGCTACATCATCCCTCGGGATGGGAAGGGAACGGCGGCCTTCCATCGCGACAGTGGAGAAACCGCGCCGCCGCCAAGAGCTGCTAATGCGTGTATTTATAGCTGGAGACTCCCTTTCAGCGGGCGGATCCTAAAGGAGGTCAATTAGAGAGCTCCTAAGGTGTGATTGAGGCAAAGCAGGTGTTTGTGCTCCTCCGCTCAGATACCTGTGATGGCTCAGGTGGCTCCTCCGGGAATTTACACTCCTCCGAGGCAACCACCCGTAAAGTTTTATGTGTTTCTGATCAGAGTCCTTCGAAGAGCAGCGCGGCACGGCGCGGCGGGTGGGTTCCTTGAAAAAACCAAGGAGCTTCCTTTGGAGCAAAGAATTGGTTGGGGGAATTAAAAGTTGCCCGCTACACGACAGAAAGAATAGGAATGCAGCAAAAGAGGAGCCCCTCAGTATGCATCCACCCGCATTACACACTGCGACATTCCTGGGGATGCAAGCACGTACCATTTACGTGATATTGGCTAGAAAGGGTTCAGAATGTGCAATACCATCTTCAGGGTAGATGGTTCCTGAATAGAAATCTCTCAATCGTTAAATTTTGCAGCGGTCCTGGTATTTATAGTGATGCCAACACTTCTGGCAGTCGTAAAGATATCCCCACAGGGCCGAGCTTTAGAATGTAAGAGAGTATAAAATGGTCCTTTAAAGTCTTGTTGAGATTTAATAAAATTTTAATTTTGATACGGCCACTTCCTTTTCATTCTAAATCCGATAAATACTAAGGACAATATAATATGTGGACTGCTTTTATACTATGTATGTTTTTGTTTCCATTTTCAAATTTAATAAATTGCAATATTGTGCTTGTCGTCTGATGACCACTTAACTATTGACGTAAGAAAATCTCAGAATCGGAGAATTCATTCATTCATTCCTTTCATTTATTGTGGACATCTCAATGTTACAAAGTATTACGTACTTTTATTCACAGCAAAATTCAGCAACTTCTTAATATTTGAATTCTCTTTTATGTATAGAATTCATTAATTTTAAATACTCTCCACCGCCAGTCATAATTTTACTTGTATTTTCGAAAACCGTCTCATCTGTAGCAGGTGTTGAAACGATGAACACTATAAAAGTTAATTTAAAAAAACAATTTAGAAACTTACCGAATTTCTTATTTTACGAAGTTATTATCACAGTTGTCATTTCTATTTCACTCGCCGCCTTCTCCTGTCAAAATTTGTAGACCATGTGAGATATGATTTAGGAAATTTTGCCGGAACCAGGACCGCAGGAATTAGGACAGCAACATTTTTGATTAACTGAACACTACTATATAGCCAATAATGTTAACACATTATATAAAAGATAAATTAGTGAACTGTATTTTCTTTATGATTCGAAATTTGACAATATTGTCCAACTTGTCACACATCCAAACTATATCAGTGCTATAAATTATGTAACCATCAACTTCAACATTGCGATAAATTATTTTATCTAACTTGAGATGACTTCTGCGTGATATTAAATGCGATTAAATTTATGCACGAATATTCACTCATCATTCAACAATAATGAAAAGATGTTTTGAACGTTTTGTACTGTTTGTTTTAAACAGATGATGCGTGCTCAATTGTTTCTTTCTTGAATTGTTTGGGGATGGGTAAACAACGAAGATCACTGGCACGTGACTTAGACTGAGTGGTATTAAGAAATTCAAATCAATTTAATATTTTTTCTTTTATCCATTTAATTTTCTACTGAATATTAACAACTGCTTCTTCTATTCAATATAAGCAATTGAGAAGAAATAAATTAATAAAATATTTACAAGGCAATTCGACTTTTTAGCTTATTTCTCCAAAAGATGTCGTTTCTCGTTTGAAAGAGTAAGTCGTACAGATTTCCAAAATTAGGTATATATCATAACATATGTATTTTTTTTTTAAATTTTGTATGAGATTGTTCTAGAGATATTATTTGTTTCTATTTTCACCCCTTTAAACTCTGAGTAAAAATTAACCCAGAAATAAAATGGATTCAGTAATCTTAAAAGGATGAACAGAACATTTTTATAACTGTCAAATCAAACAGTGACGACATACTAAATTCATGAAATTGTCTACACTTACGACCTTTTAAAATTCTATTCTCGTATGTTTTCAAAAAGCACTATAGCGTTTATCATATGCCTGACCCTATTTCCTTTGTTTAGTTACGAGCAATAATAATGGGAAACCTAAATTAAATGGCGGTTGCAGTTTCTAGATGCACAATACTCATTTCCTCTGCGAACCTACAAAACGGTCCAAGCGCTTATTTCAGCCGGCGAATGGCCGTCCGTTTGCCTCTATTACCACTTTAAAATATCGTCGTAAAGTATCGTGAATTGTATGTAAATTCGCATAATTGGCTATGAACGAATCTTCCAGAAGCCAGGCGCTTCTGATAAAATTGTGATTAATCCGCTCAGCGGCGGGTGGATCGGGGCAAGCGCCTTGTTGCATATTAAAAGCAGCTACCCCCGCGCTTTTAATAAATATGCTGAAAGCACTTAAAACATTTATAACTAGTTTTGCCCGGAAGGCCCATGCATCGTTAATGCCCCCGCATTTACGTGGTAGCTCCGGGCAGGGATCAGATCTAGCGTAGGCAGTTTCTCTGACAATGAAAATGTGCCATAATTACACAATTTGCAAAGTAATTCAAGTTCCAAGCAAGGAATGGGACACGGGGGCGAAACACCCTTTCAGTTCAATGAATCTGCATTTTATCATCCTGTCCCGGAAATGCCCCAGCGGCAGCTGGAACAACGGCTGGGCGCTCAATAACATTTCAATGGAATAATTAGAATTCCTATGGCATGCGCGCTTTAATTAAATCGTCCTTTTCAGCCGACGAGCACGCGATTAAAACGCGCCTTTCAGGGCCCCACCGCGTCTCTTTCCCTCAATATGCACAGATAATTGCTCATCCTTGCAGGCTTGCAGCAAAGAATTCTAGCGATGATAACGCCGCGGCCCCGGAGTCTTAAGAGTGTGTGTGCTCACTGCACTTTTTGGAACACCGAATTTTATGTGCAATGCGTCACGACCCACTTCGAGCCCCTTTTGCCCCACTCTAGCGTCTGGTCTGAGTGGGACCACCGCAACCAGCCTATCCGCCCGGACAATTTATGGAAGCATCCGTCCTCGAAAGCGGCTGCATTTTGTCTTTTATGGCGCTCCGATGTAATAAAAGTGGAGCAAGTGGCTTCCCAGATTTTTTTTAACTATGGTCTTTAATAAGGCGTCATGTATCCTTCAGGAACATTCAAAGCTAATAAATAAATCGTTTCTAATCCCTATATATGTAAGAAAATCTATCATCAAATACTTTTTCAAACAAAGACAATACGCTGCGACTACGACTTATTGGGCGTTTTATTGGTCGATAAAAATTAAAGACGAAGAGTACATTTTATGGAATGTCTACGGATTTCATTCCATTTCAATTAGACTTAAATTTTGTTGTCTATTACTTTCCACTTCGTTTTACCTGATAGGATTTTTTCTTATTCGATAAAACGTACAATAAGTTGGAGCGCCATACAGTGGCGGAAGAAATAATAGATACAAGTGAAAAATAAACTATCAAATTTATAAGTTCACAATAACATGTAAATAACAATATATTTTAATTTTTGTTAGTATACTATGTATTATACTTACACAAAGATTTATTTATTTTAACTCGTACATTGATTGCCAGATCAAATTTTGAATGTTTAGCTTATGTACTTATTATTTTCTATACCACTGTACTCAGACAGGATTCGGAATTTTTGTATGATTTTAATCAGATATGTTGCAGTTTTCCAGTTAAGTAAAATGTGTGAAATAATGAAGAAAATTGTTTTAATAACCTAAAGAGCAGCAACTATTTAAAACTAAAAACCATCTTTAAAATTTACTTTTATCGGAAATTCAATAAAATACGATTTGACTTAGGGTGAAGTAGCATAATTACATGCGAATTTTATCTAAAATATTTTTCCGTAATTAATGCAAGCAGCAAGCTTATTCCTCTTCATAAAAACATAAAAAACAATTATGCTCAGCTAGAAAACTTCTCGACGTTTTTAAATGTAAATGCAAATGCAAATGCAATGATTTAAAAAAACCTTAAAAAGGTTCAAAATTTAGCTAGGAGCCACGATTTTATATTTTCATAATAATCCTTTTGGTTTTATTTATTTAGTCATTTGAGGATAGTAGGAGGAAAATTTAATGCATGCAGTTCAGCTAATGAATGCTTTTATAGACTTTACGTTTTACATGATCTTGGATTTTTTTACATTTTGTGTATTCAAAATTCATTAAAAATAACTAAAATTTAAATATCTGAACAATTTCATAGCCTTTTACTTTGAAGTCCAACACTTCAGTTTTATTTAACCCTTTAACACCCAACCTCTTAAAAATAACAAAATATTAGCTACTTTGACAATAAAAGTAGAGTACAAAAAGGTAGTATGATATTTACAATAATATAATATAGGTATCCCCTATGGAAAAACTACTGAAGATATTATTCAAAACAATAAACTTACCTGTGAGTTTACACAAAAATATGTACTAGATAACACATTATAACAAAATATTGTTTTTGGATTATCGCAAGTTTTACACATTATGTATGCGTCTTCAGCAGTTTCACGGCGAGTGAAATTTAAATCAACATATTACCAGCAAAAATCATCTGTTTTTGAGAAAATGTGTAATAAAATTGCAGAGAATGGTTTAAAATAGATTTAAGTATTTATTTTAAATTTTGTGAGCACTGAAATGGTTTGTAACAGAAATGTCACATGGTATAGTGTCAGCGATATTAATTTTTTTTTGTAACTTAATATAGCCAGTGCCATTTCTCGTATTAAGACAATCCAATGATACCTCATTTACCATTTTCTTAAAATACTACTTATACATATGAAAATATACTTTTGAAAAACGTAATCCTTCTATTTTAACTTTTTAGGTAGATATACAATTACAAAGCCTTTCAATGAATGTTTATAATAACGTTGAACAATGGTGTTGTAAAAGAAATTTGTCATACATACATATAATGCTACCAAAAATTAGATAGCTTTGAATCTTGCAGTCTAAAAGCACAAAAGAACCAGTATTACAATAAATGTAAATTTGAGGAGTAGATAAAAGCCAAAGTAGAAGTATCTACCATCGGAGGAGGCACTATCCGGCAGTCATTCCTCCACTTTATCTTATTTCCGCTCAAATGCTCGGAAGCGCAGTTCCTTCCCACTCCTATTCCTCATACGACGGGAAATAAAAACAGTTTGCGAGAACATGGCCAGGATTACAATGGCAGAAGGAATCCCTCGGAGCCATCCTGTCCGTATTCTGGTAGATTGGACTGAAAATTTAATTCCACCACTTTAAAAAGCACTTCATCTCTGAGGAAATGAAGACTTTGCGAAGTTAGAGAACCCGTTTGGGTTAATAATTTCTACAGTCTGTTTCACTTACACGCTGCGATCCCATCGAGCTCGTAGTGCATCCTGAATAAAGGATGCGCCCCATGGCCGGGTTCGAAAATCGATGTAGGGTGTAGATGCGAACGGACGACCCCCTACATTTTTTAAAAGCCCGCGAAATATTCATTTGCTGCTGGGACAATTTTTATTCGCCTGCGGTCCTTTTAAGCGTGAAATACTTTTTAAGATCCCTTGGAGTGGAAGCTCAAAGGATCCTCCGGTAATGACGTGCACGCACATAAAGTGTATCATAATCGCATTCCCTGGGACCAAAAACCCATTCGGGTTCTACGGGTTCTATTAAAGAAATGACTATAGACCACCCCGAAAGATGGTGTTGCAGAGTACGTGGTTAGGGAACCGACTTTTCTGCTGAATTTGTAGGGACGAAAGCTTGTTATCGCAGAATCAACATCAAAGGGCCGCCTTAAATCTTGTTGACTAAGAACGCAGTCTCATCTGGGACGGGAAGGAATTTGTTGTGCCTTCCTGAGAAGAATATAATTTTAAAAATAATATCAAAACCCCTACTCGCTCCTGTGACCCAGAAGTCTGCCAGTTTCAGAATTATCGATTTTCCCCTTTGTCTGACGGCCACAAACTGGAATTGTTCGCCAGAAATAGATTTCACCTGTTAGTGGCTTGTTTTTTAGGGGCAAATGGATATCAAGCCTTTTCGTGAAGAAGCCAAGTGGAGAGGTCGATGATTTGGAAGCCGATAACATTCCTGGCCCTTGCCCGCAGAAACAACGTGGGCCCTCACTAAGCAACTGTAAATGTTTTCTTAGTGAGATACGAACAAAATTAAAGCAGCAGTTTTTTACATAAATAATAAAAATTAACCCTTTTAAATTATATCCCTCTTGAACACATTTTTTCACTTTTGACTCTTGATTGAACAGCGTTCAAACAAATTCTACAACTATGCCAATAGCGAACGTACAGCGAGGTCTCATTCTCACCATTCTCAGAAAAAGATATTGGAATAATTAAAATTTTTTAAAAAGACGCATTATTATTCTAAATTATACATAAAAATAATTTATATTATGATTAGTTTCTCTTACTGAAAATAAAGATAAGAGAATTATTATGTAGCGAATCGAAATATGTAATTAAGTATACACACATGTACCAGTGCATACATACCTCTGAATATATTAAAATTATTAGTTCACTGCGAACATTTAAAAATATGTTTTGCATCTTAAAATGGATGGTTAACAGTTTACAAATGTTCCTTCGTGGAGATTAAATACCTATTAACAGAATATTTTCGTTTTAATATTTACTACTTTGAAAGCTACTAAACCAGAAACGTGTGCTTGTCTTCAATATATAAAACTTGTATTACCGTGATACACGCGAAACAAATGATTTTACAAATTTAAAACAAAACATTTAAATGTCAATTTTTATCTTGCAAGTTTTTACATTAAAAGGCAGAATTTTTTATAGTATAGTATAATTTTAAAATGCTTTTTTTCAATTTTATATCAAAAATCAAAAACTTTTAAATCAAAACTCAAAGTTGCATATACCTAACTTTGAGTTAGCACGAGCAGTAGAGTATACTTCAATTTTTATGCTAAGATACATATGTATGTAATTCCAATTGGAAAATATTTAAGAGTTATCTAAAATCTTAACGAAATTAATAGAACAAAAGATTGATTGCAATTGGGAATATCTAGATAGAATCTACTTAATAAAACTCTAACACTGACTGACAGACAACGCACAGCCTAAATCGATGGGTCTAGAAGCATGAAATTTTTCACAGGAGTTCCTTATATAACGTAGGTGAGCACTAAGAAAGCAGTTTTGAAACTTCATCCCCTAAGGGGTTAAATAGGGGATGAAAGTTTGTATGGAAGTTCGTTAATTTTGAAGTTAGAGATGATAAGAAATCTCATCGGGCTAGTTTTAAATAATTGAAAACCTTTAAACGAATTTAACTTCATGGACAAGATTTCTTTATTTAATCCCAAATTACTTTCTGAGCAGTCAGTTTATATTTGTATGTTTAGCAATTGTTTTCATGACAGAAAATAATTGATCGATTTATTGTATGTAAGTCCATCATCTGATTCAGATCTAAAAATAAGTGCTGATCCAGCTAGAGGATAATCCATCAATCCATCAAAGAGAGACGTCGTCTTCTTCTCGAAGAGGCTCCATCGAAGTATACAATATATGCACAGCACATACATACATAGGAGCTGCCAGGTACACAATCCACACGAGTGGATGAGAACCAATTTACGAGTGAAATTCGATACCTTCCCGGAAATAATGGACACAAATGGTCGCTGGTGGTGAAATTAATTATGGCAGAGGTTACTGCGGCTGAGGGCACAACATTGAAGGGTAGCCGGGTCAATATTTATAAACAGCCCCAACTATGTATACAGCATAATTCGGCTGGAATTGGAAATGGCTACTGTATGCATGATTCTTGGTACGGCAATGAAATGAGCGTCAGAAGGACGAGGTACTCAAGAAAATGGATTAAGAACTTGTGCACCGGTTAAGTGCCTAAACTTCGAATAGAAAGCGGCTAGAGGTTAGTGCGCTGATAACAGTTTAGCCTGGGACCATAAATCTTCGGCGTAATTTCCTTAATTCCAGATATGACGCAAAATCTTCAAGAAATCACATGAGACTAATCCGAAACGGCGCAATCTTCGCTGTCTGTGACGCGCTGATAGCGCCTGATGGATGTGCCAATTAGGCGTAAGTGATATTAAATTGGGGCCATCGTTCTAAGCCTTAATCAGGCAAAGACATATCCACTAATATCACGCGCGTAAGTAACATTTTGTCGGCACAATTTTCCCATGCTCTGCTAAGGCAATTCAGACGGTGCATGACGAAAACTCATCAGCATATGGGTACTACTTAATTTTCCAGTGAATTACTCATTCCAAAGTTAGGAAGAGTTTCTCACTAACGAGCTTGTAAAATTTTTATAAAAATATAATTATTGTTTTGGCCGAAAAATAGCAATTATCTGAAATCAAAAAACGAAATCAAGTGCTTCATATTCGCGTGTTAAAAGTTTTCCGTAAACTATACCCACTTTCTCAATGTCGTAAATATCTGTTAGTGCTCGTACAATAACTTTTCCGATTTGTTGTTCTGAATTTACTATAGTAAAAATTATAGATCTTTTAGATAAGTTTTTGCATATGTGGAACTATAATATCCAAATAATTGGAGCCATTTTGATAAACGAGGTGTTGTCAAGTACAATTAGTTACAAATAGGACATTTAACCTAAATTATTCTTCATAAAAATCTACGAGAAACCTGATATAATATGTAGTTAAAATGAATCTATAACCGTTCCAAGAATATTTTAATATATACGGAATTTTATCGTTCCTAGCGCATTTTCAATCAAAACAACTTGAATCCAACTTTTAAGGACAGACTTACAATCAGTGACAAAATTATGGGGACTCTTGTAAAATATGCAAATCGAGAAAACTAAATTTCTTCTCTTCAAGTTTCAACTTATTCTTTGAACCTTAAAAAATTCAAGTGATTAAGGCTACTTAGCAAAGACCTTATAACATTTGTTGCATTTTTAGCTCTAATTATTTATATTATATCAATGCTTTTCAAAAACTTTTTAATGTTATTATGGAAAATCTTCTTCATATGTGTATTGTGACATAGGTACATCATATCTGACATATCTGAGGGATTAATGAAATAGAAAATAAAAACAAAACTAGGAAAGAATTAATGATTAAAATACCAAAAGATTTGTTCAATAATTAACATACATAATATGTTTTGAAAGGTATGTTGAAATAAATTATTTTAGGAAAATGTTGGTGAAACCAATATCAAAACATCTCGAAATTAAAGAAAACTTGGCTATGCACCAGAGAATTCTAAATCTAATGTTATCAATTTTTGTGTAATTGATAAAAATTCGTTAATTCCATCTGAAATGCAGACTAATAAAATTTGCATGACACTTACGGATTCTATTCTGAATTATGTAAATGTAAAACAAATGTATTTAAAGGAGACTTTCAAAATGAAGAAGTTATGGCTTTTTTGGCTAGAAACAGCTAAAGTGACTGATTGTGATGATTTACCTATCTCGTAACCAATCGGCATGTTTCTTTTCAATTCCATCATAAACATATATCTACAGAATGTTCGATTGAAATGTTCTGAAAACGACTTTCTTCTATATCCCCTCCTTTCCTTTAAAATCAACTCTTTCTCCCTCAAAATCGGATTTGATCTGAATTATATACTCACTTAAATATTCATAATTCTTTGCAGTTCAAAGGCAGAGAGGAGAATATGTATGAAAAAACACTTTATCCTTTGTAAGACGCGTTTGACATATATTTGGGTTTCAGAGTTAAACTTTGAACAAATCGATGACGCATTTTTGGTACTTATAATCAATGAATGTGTGAAAAACTTTTAAGCGACTGTGAACGATCACAATCAAAAGCTTTATTAAGGATACAATGAGAAAATGTCAAAATTTCAATTTTTGTGAAAAATTAACGATATTGACAATCACAATACAAATACGCGAGCAGTCATTGACATTCAATGATGATGTCCAGAAAAGACGGATATTTAAAAAAAAAATTCATAAACTGTAGTTGAAAGCTTGTTAAGTAATGTATATTTGCCTTAAAACTTAAATTCTATTTTTAATTATCAAAACAAGAAGTCATAAAACAAAGGTTTGTTTTTGGCGCGTTACCTTGGGCAAATTATAGGATTTTTTTGACATTTCTTAGAATTATTTACAAATTTTGCAAAGCTTTGAAACTCACTACCTGGGGCTATATATTGTATATGTATATACATACAAAGATATATATTGTATACATTTATAGTTCTAGTTGTTACTATATTCAGTATTTTTAACGCAAAGAAACGCTTTCCCAACTAAGCAGCTCGTAGTTTTTCTCAAAAGAAGAACCGCCTTTCTAGGGTAACTCTGCGCTCAAGTGCTTGAAGTAGCCAGTAGGTCTGTTCCGTTTGCAGCTCAAAGAAAACGGAGGCGTCCTTAAGGCGCTCGGCGTTAATAATTCGGACTGGAAAAACGTTTCCTTTGCTGCTTATCTCCCGCAGCAAAATCTGGCCTTCGTCCACAATGTTCAGATTTATTGCAAACATTTCGTGTCATTTCGCAGCGCTTTGGCTGTAGTTTTTCATTCCCTGGGCCCCGGAAGGATCGTCATCGGCTTTTAATTAAACCGTCCGGCCGAGGCCGCCCACGCTGTTCTAGAATAAAAATGCTGGAGTTGTTCGACTCAAATTAATCCGAATTGCATCGGTGCAACTTTTTGAATCATTGGAGTTGCACGTTTCGTTCGCACAAAGGACCGATGCACACCAGGAGCAGGATCTCGAACGCAAAACTTTGATTACGTCAGCAAATAGGCGGGGGTGGTAGTGGAGCAGCGCGGAGCTCTTTTGTGCAGAAGCACCAAGCATGTGGAAAGCTTGTCAAAAGTTGCAAATTCGAGGAAAACTCATCTCACACCAAGCGGCTGCAGTGCACCTAAGCGCCGAAAGAAGACCCCGGGCCGGGCGGAAAGTAAAAAAGTTTTTTCCGGGGAAGCGCCCGTCAAGGAGCCGAAGAAGCGAGGCGCAACAATTGTTTCGTTTCCTGAACTGCCTGGGGAACAGCTGTGCAAGACAGAGACATTGGGGCTCTGGGGCGCGGGCGGAGGCTCCACTTCAGCCCGAGCACAAGCCCCTGGGTATGGTGCAATAAGTTGCGAGAAGTGCCACCTACACGCCAGATGGAGAGGGTCGTAAAGTTTGGCACGCTTCGACCGTAAAAATCCACCGAATGAAATTCAGGCCTACATTAAAGGCGCATAATTCCCAGGGCCATGAGCAGCTTTCTGGCCGGAAACTGAGGCCACACCGCCGACATGTGTAGAAGCCTCCCCCGCTGCCTTTCAGCAGGTTGTAGGTGGCCAAGGTGGTTGGGTTTTTCTTGGATGGCCCCTCCATCCTGGGCCCGGCCCGATGGCCCACACCCTTTAGGGCCGCAGGGTAGGCCCTGGCGAAGGCAGCGAAGCGGCTCTTCTAGACGGGGGCTGTGCTCCGAATGCGAGAGGCGCTGCAGTTAGCACGTGAATATTTCATGCGGACGGTGTGGTGTTGGCTTAAGCCTTTATCCCACCAGCCGGGAAGTGAACTAGAAAATGCATTAAACGCTGATGGGACTATTTCTTCCCTAGATACCGGAGAACCTTATTTACCTAACTATTTTCCGGTTGTTTTAATCTCCGCCCGACCGACCTCGAGGGTTTTGCAAGTTGATTTATTGCGGCCGAACGAGGCGTGGATGGTCTCATGTGCGCTGGGATTTGTTTGTATATCATTTGTGTATGACCAACATTTTTATTTGAGGTACCCAGATTTCCTTACTTCAGACTTCGTTAGACAGAAAAAAATCTGAAACAAAACCAAATAAAACGAAATTGTAAACAATCGGACTTTTACACTGAAAAACCACACTTTTATATCATAATCTAGTTATCCGTTCTTTCGAAAGTAAATCTCAGAATGTCTTGTAAATTACGTGTATTAAAAAATTAGTTTTACTTTCAATTTTAGTTTTGAAAACCAAGTTGAGTTCAAGAAAATAATAAAATTTTCCTAAAATTATTAATACCAAAAATAAAATTTAGTATTAAAAACTTTAACAAAACAATTGATATTTTATTACTAAATCACTGACTTTAACATTTTACCTCTTTGAATCAAAATATGTACTCAAACAAACCAAAATAATTATTCTAGAAAAGTTTTAATAGTTTCTACATTCAAAGAAACATTACTTTTGTACTACAAAATAGAATACCAGAAATATATGTATATATATAGTTTTTTAATACATATACTACAGTTTTGAAATTTATGTTATATGTGTACTGTTGTAAGTTGTATTTATAAAACGTGTACAATTTTATATACCTCAAATTACCACAAACTACATACATCCATATACAATATCTATTTATTCGGGGACACGCAATCTATATTAGGCATCATAAAATTGTGGTATTAATCTACATTTACATATGTTGCGTAACAATTTTAATTTTTAAGTAAAAATCGAATATTTGTGATGCCAGGATCTAATATTTAAAGAGATGAACATTAAAATCTGAACCACTGACTTGCGTTGATTTCCAATCCACAAAAAACCATGACCCTTTTCTCTTAATAATAGTGGATTGACATCAGGATAACTCAACATCAAACACTGGACAAAAGAACAAAAACACCTTCGTTTTACCTCAATGAAAATTTGTGAATGCCGCTCTATAGATTTAAAGGTTTTAAAACTAATAGTAAATTTACTGCTTTCATTTTAAAATGTCGTAATGATAATGTTTTAATTTTATTTCTATTTGTGATCGAACTGACGATAACTACTCTAGAATGCTTCAGAAAGTTGTCATACAGCAGTCGACATACATAGTATGTATGTATATGTAGGTTGTTGATAAATTGTGAAAATAAGTAAAACGGCTTTAAATAAATCGACTAGTCTGCTGCTTCTGTTTGGAATATAAAACAATTTTTTTACCTGGGGAGGTTCTTACAGGCATTGAATTCGAATCTGCACTAACTACACTAACGTTCTATTTGTGGACAAGATATGTTTGGATCAGATGGAACAAGTAGGACGGTAAACCTAATAAATAATTCAAAAGACTAAGACTAATATTGCTGGTGACTTTAAATTGTTTGTAAAAGAACTTCCTTTACGCATTCTTTAGGCACTTTTACTGCAATATTACAGGCAATAAACAAAGATTTGGTTAGGTTTTTCTAATTTAAGTTTCAGGCTACTCGCTCTGACATTGGTCCAAACTGCATGGATTTTCATTTGTTAGCATTGTGCCCTCCAGTAAATTGTGCAAAGCTGACAAAGATGTTTAATTTGACTGCGGGCGCGTCCGGGGTGATCAACCGACAATTTCTCGCCCTCTAAATAGCAAAGGCATGGTTCTTCTGGCTGAATGAATTGCCCCTCTAAGCCTCCGGAGGGGTCTGGACTTAGAAATTCTTCGTGCCATCGCCGTGCGATGTTTGCTCATTTATGAGGGAAAATAGGCGCCCTGTGTTTGCTATGTAAACCTGATAAACAATATGTAAAGTCTGAGCCCGGCGGAATTCCGCATTTGGCGTGCTCATTCGACCGCGCAATTTACGGAACGCCTCCTAGCGGAGCCCTATCCCAATAAACGCTTTAATGCACACATGCCCCAGGCCAGGACAACTCTTACACGTATCAAGCCGAGTGATATATGAGGAG
Organism: Eutolmus rufibarbis; assembly: GCA_963920795.1. Lineage (NCBI taxonomy): Eukaryota > Metazoa > Arthropoda > Insecta > Diptera > Asilidae > Eutolmus > Eutolmus rufibarbis. The sequence goes on from OY987205.1 coordinate 42,419,871, forward strand.
ACGCTTTCAACCCGGCAAAAATGGGGCCACGGGACCCTAGGGGGACATATGGAAAAGGATTCCGCACAAATTTCTGTCCAACTTCTTTTGGGAAAACACTTGAAATTGCCTCGGTGAAATATCCACCGAGAGGAAGGACGACGGGCGTTGGGGGAGACGCGACCAAAAATATCTATAAGCAGCTCAGGCCAAAAAGGAATCGATGGAAACCTCTGGTCGGGACGAAGGTAAATATTACCGTCATCGAGTTTTGCCCTTTTTTGGTTGACGACACTTGTTATGTCGATAAGCAGTTCTCGCCCACCTCGACATCGTCGAAACATTGCTTTTATAGTCCCTCGGCTAAGTACCTGATTTCATGGATTACACTCCTTCATATTTCAATCCTGAGTAGAAAGAAGAGCCACTGCCACAAATTTTGCCAGATTTTGACCTTTGAGTGGGTTTTTGATTGTAAATTTGCTTTTTTAAATTCACTTCCTGAGAAAACTGCTCTGTTTGTAAGTTCAAGGAAATCATATAATATGTATGTTCTTTAGAATAAACTCTTCTTAATCGAGTTTTTATTGAACAATCTATTAATATTACAATATTTATTAAATTTTATGCTTGCTTACTTTTATTTGACATAAATATGAAACATCTCAAGCACCTAAACTAATATTATAAATATAAATAATATAAAAAATTACTATCGTATATATATAAATCCAATAATAAGTAGGTACAATAATCAAAATTTAATTTATATTCGTATTTTGTTGCTATGGAATACCACAAAATCATCTTAAAGCTTTGTAGAGATCGGAAACATTTTACTCGGGGCAAGTGATGAAAATTCTGAAGGGCGAAGAGATATTTTGATTTTATCGTGATGAGTATATAAATGTTATACTTATAAGTTCAACCTAACAACCTTTTCTTCTATTATATTTTTATAAATAAGCAATAATTCCTCATGTAAAGTGGAGGTTTAAAAGTTTGCTTCCATTATGATAGCCATTAACTGAAGGAAATATTTCTTTTGCATTACTTTCATTTTGCTGGGTAAATAATTACCTCTAGCAGGAAATCAGTTAACTTTTGTTTAGTGATATAGAAATAAACTTCACGTAAAAAGTTTTTGATTGATATAGTGCCGAGTACGAAAAAATTGAACTTATTTTTTTTTATCCTAATTTTACTTTAAATAACAAGTGAACTATTTTTCTACGTACTGTGGCAAGTCATCAGTCATTATCAAATAAAAATTTGCTATGTTTTCGTCACGAGTCACGTCACATACCTAAGCAAAAATCTTAAAGTTTTTTTCTTATCTTTTTTATGGTAAGGTAAAAAATATTCTGTTGTATGTATGCAAGTTTTATAAAAACTAATAGATTTAAAATTGGTTGTCACTAACCAGTACTTATTTTCACAAAAATATAACACTCAGAAAAGTGTTTTTTACAAATATCTTCCTATAAATTCAGAAGACCAAAATACTTCAACAATAGTTTTTTTCCCGTCTTAAATTTAAATCAAATTGCGTAAATGGGGTGTGTGAATTTAATCACGCAAATGAGGGCACGGGTGTGAAAAGTACCCTGTAAAGCTTTGCAATCTTAATCGTGCACTTGCAAGCGATTTTTATTATCTTCCACACGCATCGGCATACTTCGCCATGAAAAAACTCGGTTAATTTCCTCTGACCCACAAAGGCGTCACGGTGTAAGTATCGATCCACAGTGGAACGCATAAATATTACAATGCAGATCGATGTCCCACTGTTTTGCATTTACTTCAAGAAAGAAAAAGCCCTTTAAGAAGTTCTCCTTACGTACGTTCCGCGAACCGCAGGGCTCGAAAGAAATCACTGAAATTACCACGATAGCATGCAAATTAGTTATTCAGCGGGTCAGCACGCATGACCGTAGTAAAACGAGCAGTGGTCCGAGATAAGCAATCGAAGTTATTTCGTGCGAGGGATAAAGGTCAACGAAATGGACAAGTCATTAATGGGGCCCGATTTACGGTGCGTACCTCCAGACCCACGCAGCGGGGGGGAGTACGCACGGACTCACCCCCGCAACCGCCACTGATATAGGGCAAAAACTGGGAATAAGTCGACCGAGAGCGCAATATTTAGTAAACAAAGCGAGCTCTGGGAAAAAAACTATGTAGTTTTTGTTCGTAATATCCTTGAAATGCCCAGTCGCCAGGGGGATCATTCCTGGAATCGGAAATGAAAGCACACCGGGATCAATAGTTGCCGCAGCCAGTGCTGCTCCCCATCGGCGAGCCATTGTACTATATTATACACTATCGGGTCTAGTTTTGCTCTATCGTGTTTCCGGGAGCAGGGAATCGCATTCAACATGCACACGAACCGGGAGGGAGGCTCAGATTCAGTCCTGCCGGGCGCCCCATTTTATATTTTCACCGGGCCTCTGGAGCAGCTCAGTGCCTTGCTGGCGTGCACTGGGGCTCCGAGAAATAAATCAATTATAACGTGGGGCTCATGCGACGGGGCAGCCGGGGAGTGAATAGAAAGAAGCGTGCTCCTGGCACTTGAAGAAAGTACCCCGGCCGGGCTCGCAAGTGCTTGGAGAATAATGAATTAAGGAATTCTCTGTTTTCAGATATCTAGCTAGATAAATAATTAAAGTGGCTCAGAGCCGATGCGGTGCAAAGGATGGAAAATTGCCATCCGAGCCTCAGTTTATGGCAGCTCCTGGACTAATGGCTCAGACGACTTTGTCTCCCCATTGTGCCCGGCAAATTGGAAACGCTAAATTAGAGACTTTTTGAAATTGATCTTTTATAGAAAAGCAGCAGAACGAGCACTATGCAGTTGGATAACAAAGTTTTCTTGTAGACGTCATCGTTACGCTCAACTGGAATGGCATTCTTAGAAAACATACACATGTTCTTGAGCACTAGACTTTCTCTGATAACTTTAATAAATTAAATAAGTTCAGTTTTTTTTCTGGACTAATTTTAAAGTTCATACCTATAGCTAAATAATAAATATTGAAAAATTAAGTTAAGAATGAGTTACAAATTTAAATTGTCACACTGTATGTAGAAAACTTAAGAGTTAACTTAGAATTTAGATCTTCTCTCTTAATGCCCACAATTGTATTTAATTTTACAATAAACGTTGGTGCGTTTTGTTGAGGAAAATTCGAAATTTCCTAGCAATATTTTCAACATCCATAACTTTTGATAATTCCTTTCCTTTAGTATCAAAACAACTGCATTTTCCATTACTAATAAGAAGGAAGATTATAAATGTGTGTAAGTTAATCTCTAATAGTGAATAAAGAAGAACATCGATTAGGGACACAGCGAAAAATTCCTTTTCCAAAACGTTCTTTACAATTATTTTGCGATTTTCTTAGTAAAATGAGCAATTATTTTTAGATGGGGTTCAGGAGATTTTTTTCACCAGTAATTGCAAGACTTGAAAAAATATTGGTTGGTAGGGGAGACCGAGGAGAGTTGTAACAGAGGAGAGTTGTAACAAAGTCAATTTCTCGAAAAGTATGACCGTTAGCCAACTAGCGATGTCATGCATTTACTGATTTGTCGACGCACCATTTGATGCAATTCGCGACGGTAGCCTGCGGAGAATGGTTATGTGTATATGCGACGTCTGTGCAGAAAAAATTGAAAAAGTAACTTTTTAACTAATATTTAGATAGCCTATTATTCGATACGTATTAAGTTAGTGCTATTGTGAGATTATTTCTAATATGCATTGCCATATCAAATTTCATATCATGATATTAATTTTTGCGTTCGCGTCGTGTTTTGAGATTACGAGCCATTTTTCAAACCAAAACACAATTTTTTGCGCCTAGGAGAGTTGAAACAGCTTGTTTCAACTCTCCTCTTTTGTTTTTTTTTTGTTCGACAATAATGTTTGGTGCTGTGTCTTCGCATGTTAAGTTGTTATTAATTGTTTCAGAATGCCAAATCAATACGTGCGCAAAACGTATAAGGGCATGGCTAGGATAGAAATCTATTAACTAGCCTATGAGGAAGTGACGTTAAGAGGACAGTGTCTTCGAAATGCCGCATCTTCATATAATCTGAACCATATTTCACTGTTTCGATTTATTACAAAGAAACAGGCTTTTGAGGCTAACCTAACTTATTTATATTAATAAAGCTTCTTTTGTTCACCAAACCTAGCGTTTAAATTAAATCTACTTCTTTATTATCCCCAAATACACACCTGTTACAACTGACATCGACACCTGTTTCAACTTACCTCGGTACTAGGAGAGTTGTAACGCAGGGAGTTGTTTCAATTTTTTCCGATTTTCTCATAGACATTGATTATCTTTACTTATTTTTATGTATGGTTTACATAGTGCATAGAACTGGCTATATTGAGTTATAAAGTTCATAGAGATAGGACTTTATTTGAGTGAGATATGCTAGCAAATGTAAAAAGTGTTACAACTCTCCTCGGTCTCCCCTATGTATAGAAATAGAGGTTCCTTCCATAAACTTTATCAATATGCTTTATTTTTGGTATGTACCTTAATGTAGGTACCTATATGTGAAAAAATAGTAAAATATTACTATATATTATAATATAATTTCATAAAAGCAATAAGAAAATAAACTATTAAGTATGTCTCTTCTTCATGAGAAAATATCGATCATCTACTACATATATGCTAAATGAAGGTATTACCAAAAAGTTACTATTTTATCTAGTATTATTACAAACTGTTTTTCATGTCTAAAGCCTGTTTGTTGTCATCTGTTATTGATATCTCATACCTTTAATTAAAAACATAATCAGCAGTAATATTATCCAGGCGTAGTCAGACAAAGTAGGCAAGTCGTTAATAATCCGACCATGAAATAAATTAAAAATTGAAAACAGGTTTTAATTAAACTTCCTAAGTCCGTACAGACACTTAACGTGCATATTTTTGTGCGTGTGTTGTGCGGCGTAGACATTCGTCCTGATTCCTAGATGAGAGAAACCTTGAACAAATTCAACGCACTGGAAAAAACAGAAAGAAAATTGTGGAAGCAATAGACTCACTCTTAAAAAACCAACAAGATTCTCATCAGATGAACGTAACGTTTTGCATATTTAATTTTTTTTTTTTTTCTTCTAGAAGTCAAGATGTGTAAAGAATCTTAAAAAGAGGAAAAATTCAGAAAATACCGACACAAAATATGTGCATCATTATGAAGCGGAATTACATGCACTGCAGGGTTTCGAAATACTTTTCAACTTTACTGTCTGCCTTCGTACTCTTCGCACATTTCTACTGCATGCCCTCAATTCATTAAATTAAAGACGTCAACGAAGAACTTTGTCCGTCTAGACCCAGACGACCTCGCAACTCTTAGGCATTTATTCCATTTTCTGACTCATGATTGGATGGGGAAGAGTTCGGGGGTGGACATCAGAAGTGGATTCAATCAAAGACGCCCCAAGGTCCACGCAGCCCAACTTGCCCTGGTGCTCCACTTACCCGGTGAGGAAATTTATTAAGACAATGTATCAGTCGAAAATCTCGAAACTTGGTCTAGTTCAAGGGTCTTAGAACTTCAAGTATTTGCAAATAACCCCGCAAGCCACGTGATTAGGGAATCCACAGACAGATTTGCGGAGAAAAGTTTTTCTGCCACTGCTTTTACCCGACCACTTCTATCGGGAAAGAAGTCGGAGCAAATCTCGCGGATTATTCAAGAAGTTTCTGGGAAATTCATTGAAATTTCACGTACTGATAAGTCCGGTTTAAATAAAGCGAGGGCAGGAGCCATTAAAATATTGAAAAGAAAGGAAGTCGAACAAAGCCTCCTTGGGTGTCTTCGCCAGAAACTCCTACAAAGGAGCTGCTCTGGTTTGCCAATTCGTGTGTGCTATAGTTAGCCGAAATCCCATTTGGAGATCAGCATCAATAAGGCACATCTTGCCTGTTCTGAAAAAATGTATACAGCGGCTGCACCTTTCCCAGGTTTAATCAAATCAGCGCATAGATTTTGCCGCTGTTGCTCTTGAAGAATAGTCAGCATTTTTTAGAGGCACTCGTAAAACAGAAGTTTAACTCTTAATTAAATTGCAAGAGCTGGGAATTTTGCTGTTGACTAGGAGAAAGGATAAACCGGGATAATGGCAGCCCTATGTATCCCCGAGAAAAGGGAAAAAACCTTTTAATGTTTAACAAGACACCGGTCTAGCGATGAATCTGAAAGCATTCGAGTACTTGCGCCACTACATACAGCATCAGACGTGTAACATTGTGAATTTTCCACTTCGAGAGGAAGTTGTAACATCACCGGCAAAACATGCACTTGTGCATTGAAAATTGTAAGAACGAAGTGGCTAGAAAACTATTTGACACGGATGTTGTCTAGAAAATCCACCGGAGACACAGCAACTTTTCACCTACTCTATCGTTGAGAAATTTTCAAGAGTTTTGATTTACTACAAGAACTTGTCGCTGTCGTTGATATAAGATTTAACAAAATGAAATATTCATGCACCCATGGACGAAAGTTTTCGCGGGGATTAAGCTAAGTAATAACTTTCTAGTAACATAGTGTGGTAGTTTATAAACTAAACTTTTTGACTCTGTGCACGTTGGCCAAAGTCGCGAAAATCATAAAAAAATGTATGTCGTTGAAATAAACGACATTTTAATATTTTAATCCGGATATATTGTTGCAACTTTTAATAATTAACATTAAATATTTATAAACTCTCGTGCAACAGACGATTTAAGAAGTCAACAGTATATGGTTTACTTAATTAACTGCAGTACCTACATTTTTATAAGTAACGTTTTTTTAAAAATGTGTGTGCAGAGTAAAGCAGCGAACAACTCTAAATATTTTATTGGAACTTTCAAATTCCTTTCCTGGTTATTTGAAACACCTTAAAAGTTAAAAATATTCGAATACTACGAATATGTCGCACACGCTTTTAGACTTTCTACATTAATAACAGATTTTATTCCTCTTTTTAACTGCAATAACAGTAGATAAACTCATATTTTATTACACTAGGGAATTAAGTTAAGCTAAGAGTTAATAAAATTAGTGATTTATTCTCCTTTTAGGTAGATATTGCAATAATAACATTTTTATAGCGGTATTAAAAATTTATTATAAAAACCCCCATTAACGAATTTTACATAATGATTCCTGCTGCGTAATTTCTAAAATTTAAGAAATAAGTATTTACAATTTGGTTTTTTTTATTCTATTTATATTATTTCAAGGAAAGCCTACACAAGCCTCCTAGCTACACTTTTACAAATTACATCTTTTTCGAATATATTTGCCATAACGTTTAATTTTACAAAATGAAAAAGAAGCAAATATTATGCTTTACGACATTTTACTGGAATACCTCCTTAATAATATAAACCGCACTACATCAGTTGTATTCAAACATTAATAGGTTCAATCTCCTTGCACATAAATAAAGAAGGTTTAAAAAATAATATGGTTAAACAAAACTTTTCTGATAAAATAAATGGGAAATTCAGTTTAAAGTTTAAATACTGCTCAAAATTTAGGATTATCAGCACCGTTGCTTGCATTTTTCTTGGACATGAAACTAAATTCTTAAAATAGTAAAATAAGATTTCTTTATTTGGGCCTCCCGTTTGCCAAATATGCTGAATAAAACTTGGGATTTCATACTAACTCGACGCACTTGATGTTTTCTTCTCGTGGATTATAACTAGCCACGTCAGCAGTTTTACCAAAGCGATGTTTCATATTTTGCGTGGTATACGAGTATTTGTTTAATAATTCGTAAATTTACCAGATCAACTAATATTTTAAATACCTACATACTTTTAAGCCATGGCAGCATACCTTACAAAAATGAAATGAAAATGTAATTTTTCAATAAGGAGAAATGTTGATAAATTTTCTAAGCAATTATATTTTTGAATTTCAGGTGAAACGAGGAAACAGTGCCGCGGATCTACCGCGGTAGATTATGTCTCGCGACGACTACAATCCAGTACCAGCTGTTAGTTCTGGCGCACGTAGTCCAGGTCGTTCCAGACGTTTAACAGAACTACCAACCGTGGATCGTTCACCATCCCGAGATTACGGAAGAACCAGCCCCCTAGGTAAGTGTCGTCGAATCTGATGAGCGAATTTTTGCAACTTCTACTTTTGTACTGTTCTTTCTTGATTTTGAGTGGCTTAAATTAAAAATATAAGTAAAGTAAATTGCAAATATTATTGATAAAATTATAATCAATTATTATATAATTCCAAAAGTTCAATGCAAACTTAATTAAGACTTTTCAAGGTTTTTGGACAAAATTATTAAAAACAATTTTTTTACTAACATCACGCATGCGCATGTGATTGATTTTTATTTTGTTCGCTTATTTTGTATCGTTTCCGTTCCGCCTTCCCAAAAAAACAAAAAGACTTGACAGTGACACACGCTACCTAAACCACCGCAATATGTGAGCCGAAGTAATTACTTGAGCTTTTGAGGACTCACTTCACGTAGAATCTGGCTAAAGTGAAAATTGGCTGAAGTTGTAGTAGCAAATCAGGGAGCCATCCGGTCGAGACAGGAAATTGCGCCTATCGTGTCCGATTAAATTAGCCGGTCCCGGCAGCGGAAAGCCCTGATTAGAAATCATTTCTTGGTAATTTTCCCTCTTAATTACATTTGGAGAAGGGGCCGACCAGGGGCAGAGGTGCTTATATCAAGCGCCTCCGGTTAGGGGTGGGGGAACATTGCCTTTTTCATCGACGATACTGCATTTTCCCGGGAAGCGAATAATTTTGTTTTTCGCCGCGGTTTCTGGAATGACGGTTATAAATGTTCTGTTGCAGTTTGGACAGAGCTTGCGAGGCGAAAGGAGGGAGAATACGGGGAAGCGCCATTAAAAGCTGTTTGTAGGGCCATGAAACCACTATTAAGTGCCATCGTGTGGGGGTGGGGGGTTTCGGATTGCTTGCCTTTGGCCCTTATTTATTTAATGAATTCCCTAGAAACAGGAAAAATTGATGTTATTTGGAAGAGTAGATTCAGCGCAAGTGGAAAGTTAATGTTTATGGTTTACCCCGCAATGGGAGAAGCGAGTATCGTCGTGTCACTCAGAAAATAAGTAAAATTCACTTCGTCCGTTAAGGGCTATTTGATGTAAGTAATAATTGATAAGGGGTCTTTTCTAGAGTCGGGTCATTAACTATCACCCCTAAATAGCAGGGCTATGAGTGTAAGGATCATAATGAAAGAGTTCGTTATGCAATTTGAAAGGACTATGACTATACTTAATGATAACGACTTGCATTAGAATTCACTGAATCCTTTTATCAAAAGTACTTCGAGAGCTGTTTATCTTTCACCTAATAACTCTGATAATTTATTTCTTAACAAATGTTTTGTGAAAAATGTTATGAAATTTTTTTCTAGCTTTTTCCTTTATTTATGCGCCATCCTCTGGGAAGCTATACAAGCTGTTCGGATGCTGTATACAAAAGAATCTCTGCCTTTCTTCTCCTATTTTGAATAAGTGCAATTGAAAATCTTTTGACATTTTGTTCCTGTACAACTTTTTTTAAAACTCCATTGTAAGTGATTTCCATCTAGGCGAACAAACAACATTTTTCTAATGACTAGTCAGTTTTTTATTACATTAGCGCAGCTAAATATAATTTTCAACATTTGAGAATACTTCATTAAAACTTCAAAGATTATATTGTTATTTTTAAAACGATGGACGATTTTGCTAATTTGTTGAAATTTAATTTAAGATAAGATACCTTCATAACTAGGCAATTTTAATTCAATTTCAATTGAATATTTGAATTTTTTTTTAACATTCCTCACTATATGCTAAGTAAGATTTTTAATAAATAAAGTCGTTATGAGAACTTACTATTAAAAGAAAGTTGATCCTGCAAAAACGAAAGAAATGGCAAAAAAAAAATAAACATACTTTTTTCTTCGTTTTGCCATATATTGAGCAATCCCAAATAATTTCGAAAACACATAATTTGGTTTTCAAAGTGAAGGATGTCACCATAAAAATTGCATGTCTGTTTGTTATGGAATAACATAGTCACTTAATGTAAAATTCACCACCCCTTCTATGTTTTAACCGTCAAAATATTGTTCTAATAAACTATCTTCTTTTCAAAGCTTCCAAACGAGGGTTCATCTCTCATAGAGCATTTGCATAAGTTATCTTCTCAATTAACTTCTTTAATTGCTTTAAATAACAAATAAAAATTGAGATACCCCCATAATTTAAAAAACCTATAATAGTGTCATCAGATTTAAGAATTTCTACTAAAAATAATTTCTAAATGAAACAACGATGAGCCAAATATACTTTCTACAGCCTTTGAGTACCTTAACACAAAATTTTTCTTAAGGGGGCAATCGCTTTCATAACTGAGAAAAAAAGCACATTTTCAAGATATTTTTTTGGAAAGCTATTATATTTATTTAAAAAATTCGTTTTGGACACTATTCTTTGAATATTGAAGAATACAACAATATTTTTTTTTTTAGTTTTAATAAGTTTTGGCGGCGGCAGAGGGTGTCTTGCAAAAGTTTCATTTTAGCTGGTACGCATCACTTGGGACTTCCGGGAAAAGATAAATGAAAAATTCAAAATGGGTTCTGTTCTTTAAGCTTTTTCCTAGGTACTAAACCTAAAAAAAGTTAAGTTTTTAACTTTTTTAAATTGTTTCATCACTGTTTTTCGAAAAACATAAAAAATCGGCCATGTTTTTGCGGAAAACTACCTCTATAAAAAAAAACAAGGGGTACTTTTATGCATTTTTATAGGTTTAGTACCTAGTATTTATGTCAACGAATCATATGCTCTTTGATTTTTTTTAATTCCATTGAGTTGAACTTGAGGTATGGTGTGTACGAGTTAAAAAAAAGTAGTTTTGGGAAAATCGCGTTTAAAGTTTTCTTACAATAATTTTTACTTGTAAAACCGTGTATAGATATTATAGATTTATTTGGGTTTATTACCACTAATCAGCCATCCTAATTTTTCAAAACGGTTTTTGATGATTTAAGGAACACTTTTATGTAAAAAAAAAATCGATTTGAAAGCGATTACCCCCTTAAATCGATCTCCGTAACAAATCTTCGCGTATTTACCCTAGTTTTATCTTAAACAAAAAACCACAAATCTGTTTCCTCAAACCCAGAGCCCTTTCTGCGTTCATTCGGAAACTAATCAATTTTCCTTTTCACCTCAAATAATTAATTAGAACACCCCTAGAGTCCAAAAAAGAGATTAATGTTTCTTAAACCTTCTTTCTAGCACTAATTTTCGTCTAGTGAACCTTTTCACGTCAGCGGCTTCTTCAGATTGAGCACTGAGCAGAATGTCATAAATCTTTCACCCTGGGGATGTTGTTTAAAATTCTGTTGACAAATTTGAAATATTACGGCTCCCTTTCCAACCCAGTTGAGCTGGTGGCTATTGGCCTAATAAATATTAAACAGATACAATCTTGCTCATAATCAAAATTATTTGCGTAATGCTTGGAATCTGCAAAAACCTCATTCTCTTAATACGATCCGTTTAATTTTGGTAATTTTGTCGACATCAACCAAATTTGGGGGGAAGCGCTTTCTTTTTAATTATTCCACTTAATTAAAGTTTGTAGAAAGGTTAATTGATGTTTGAGCTGCAGAATCATGTGCAGGGTCATAAAGGGGCTCCCAGATGGGAGGGCAAACTCCTGACTCCTGGATGGCTCCCTTTAAGAGTAATGCGAAAATGTATCATTCCACATTCCGACACAAACACACTCTTCAGTCGTTTTTATTTTGACTAACAGAAGACGTTTTCCTTAAGTTCGTTAATCCTTTGATCTCAATCTTGCATGGCCACCCTCAGTCTCTCAATTTCTCTCTTTCTCTCTCAAACGCTACTTTAACAACCACATTTAACCATAACTTACTCTTTAGTTTTCACACGAATATCTTTCTTTTTCTAATTTCGAATTTTTAGGACGAAAATTACGTCAAACACGTTCTGGCAATTCCTCCCCTCTGCACTACGGTCCCCATTCCTCGTCCTCTTATCATCATCATAATTCTATTGCAGCTATGGGTAGTCCATATTATAGAGACATGGATGAGCCAACTAGCCCGGCGGGTGGTGGCCATCACAGGAGCAGAAGTGCTAGCCGGCCGCCTATGTCGCATACAATGGATTATCCAAGTGAGTACGCCCCCGCCCAGCCTCCAGTCCGAAGTGCCCCAAAACAGATTGCCCCACTAATTGAGAACCCTTTCATTTTTTAGGAACACGATATCAATCGTTAGATAGAGGTGGTTTAGTTGACCCCCATGATCGTGAGTTCATTCCCATTCGGGAGCCACGAGATCGCTCTAGAGATCGTTCACTCGAACGAGGATTATACCTCGAAGATGAGCTCTACGGGCGGTCGGCACGACAAAGTCCTAATCCGATGGGTTCGCATACCTGTTATTAATTTTTTAAATTTGAATAATGTATTTATAATTTTAGCGATGTCATCTGCCGATCGAACATATTTAGGTGACTTGCAGCATCAAAATTCCGATCTGCAGCGTGAACTCGGGCAACTAAAACGTGAGCTTGAATTAACAAACCAAAAGTTAGGTAGTTCAATGCACAGTATAAAAACCTTTTGGTCACCAGAGCTCAAAAAGGAGAGAGCATTGCGCAAAGAGGAAAGTGCCAAGTACAGCCTCATTAACGATCAACTGAAGCTGCTGAGTAGTGAAAATCAGGTAACGTATCACACTTATAAAAAAAGTAGGAAAGCAAGATTGGTGAAGCTACATACTCGAGTTCATATACACTTACTATACACGAGTAAACTCTGAGTAATGCTAACTGAATACGTCTATCGAACTTTATAAGTAAGAGAGATTTTAATTCCAAATCCTACTGCTGACAGTCGATTTTCATTGAACCGATAATAAAGTATGGTAACTCTAGAATACTTAGCTTTTATTTTTAGTCAATACTGTAAATAGTACAATTTTATATATATTTCATATATAATAAAAATTATATATTACTTCCATGTAATCAAAACAAATCATTTTATTAGATATAAATGTAGTTATAAAAAACAGTGTAATTGTAAAAATTAAGAATTAGAACTAATCATAAGCGAAAGGTTCTTTATATACCTATTATAAGAATGAAATCATACATATCTACGGTTGAAGTTTCTTTTTTAAAATGTCAAGTAAAATGTAATTTATAACTTTATTGGTGCTTACTTAAATGTTATGTATTTTATGAATTTATGTATTTTATACTATTTCGTACTTTTATGGTTGACAATCTTAACTATTCTCAAAATGAGCACTGCTGAAATCAATTGATGGCACACAATATTCTTGCAAAAGAGTTAAATGGAAATTAATTTTTTAAGGAATATATACATTCCTTTATTAAAAAAACTTATAGCTGGCAAATATAGAAATGATATAAAATTTTAAATTTGCATCAATGACTGTTAGTATCTACAAGACAAGTCTATCTTTTGCAAACTTCATCTTTGTATGGAAAGAAATCAATTCAGAAAACAATAACCGTGAGTCGAAATACACGAACCGAACGTATCGTATTATTGATATTGGTTTCCAAAAATCGATAGAGTGTTGAATTTCACCTGTGCCAAGCCCATGTTGATGGTATAGTAAATTTTTATTATACTGATTATTCAAATTCTCGGTTCGAATGGAATTTAAATCTGCTCGGAACGTAGGATATTTGAAAGCAGATTGCAGCGGAAAAAAAACATTGAGCTTTTTTTCTAGGCTTTCTACGGGAGCGGAGCAAATCTGAATTCCGTTGGAAGGGTCTTATCATACTGGCTCGAAAAATAATTCGGAGAATTTATCTCAATTACTCTTTGTTTGCTGTAAAATAGATAAATACACGCACAAGAACATGAAACAAATATAGAACTGGTGCGAAACGTCAAAATCGGCCAATGGGTTTTTAAAAATGCTCATGTTGAAATTTTATACTCGTAGTTTTTATTGGGGCTTTATGGAAGAAATCATATGGAAATTATTATCTCTTGCCTGAAAAGAAATTTTCGTTGCGGCCGGGCGCACAAACGATACCTCTACACTCGAAATAATATCAATAGATACGAGACTTCTATGATAGAATAACGAAATCTCCGACAGTTTCACTTCTCGTTAAATTCCACTATATTCCATTATATTCCTATTCTAACATCAATTAGTCCGCAATAAAAATAAAAGATATTTTCAAATTTATATAATTTGTGTTACAAAATTGCATGAAGACAATGTTAAGAAAATTAGTAAGTTTATCTACTACAAATAATACTCAAAATACTGGAAATTTGATGATGCAATTGCAAATTAGTTATTTGTAACATCAACCAGCTTATTTCTCCAAATATAAGTTTCTTAAACTCTATTGAAGCAAATAATTTTAACTAGTTTTATTTTTAATGACACACAAAAAAGCATTTGAGTTATGGTTGACAGGAAATTAAGTGTACAATTTTATGAAACTTTCCAAATTACAACTCGTACGTTTAGGCTACCCTTTATGATCTTATTAAAAAGTCTTCCACCGATTAAATCGACGAAAAAATTGTATGATTTTTATGCTATGCGAAATATGACTCAGTCGTTGATATTTTTCAAACCATTTTTCAATTCATTTTATGCTTATTATATATAAAGAACCTTATTTAAGTTGGCACAAAACATACTGTGTTTATCTCAGAAAATATGTAATAAATAAATTTCCGTAGAACTTTTGTAGAAATAATGATTATAACTCGTCGTTGGTTTTCAGAATCTTCTAGTTTTTGTACCTCGTTTTCGTCCGCCTGAACCTAGTCTTTAATAAGTGGCCTGGATACGAAATTAAAAGTAATTTAAATATTCATAAAAATTTATTGAAATACAAAATTTTTATTTGACTCTGATATTAACTGATTGATTTTGATTTAACAATTCTGACCCGGAAAATAAATCCCTCACATTTTCATAGAAATGAGTGAACTACATTGAAAACAATTAAAAGTAATGTTACTCATATAATTTCATCCGCCACCTGGAAATTCAAAATGTAATAAACAACCCTGAAAATCATTCTAATGATATTTCGTTGAATGTGAAATTTTTATTTTAATTTCCCAATTTCAGTAGCATACCTTGAATATAAATTTTCCTGGCAGTCTATTAAAATTTAAAATTTTCAGTTATCAAATTTCATGTGCCTCTGTTACAAAATTAAATATCAAATGAAAATCCCATCAGAATCCATCCCGTAGTTTTTATGTAATTCAAACGGACCGACATGACATAAAAAATGTTCGGTTCTGTAATTTATACTACTACATTTTATTGCATAGAATTTATTATAACTTATAATATAATTATTTATAAATATAGACTTAAGATTATGCAACAATATGAAATATATTTTTTTTTCTCTATCTTCTTAACGGAGGTTGGCAACTATAGTAACGAGTTGGAAAGTTAAAATATGGATAAGCTATTGATGCAACTATTTATGCACGTATTTGTTAAAAAAGTGGAAGATGAATTATATTACAAAATTTTAATTAAAAACCCACGTTTTTCTAGCAGTTTTTCGGTAAATTACTGCAATTTCATGCAATTTCTCATTACTCAAACCCAGTGAAAGCAAAGATAGCAACCTTTTTGATTCATGAACTGAAATTATTTAAAACCCAACATGTGAGAAGATTGGTTGTTAGAGTTATATTCGATTTACAGTTATTTTTAATTATTTTCATTCTATATATTTATATAATTTATATTAGATATTAATCTGACGAGAACAATCAATTTATGCTATGAAATTTTATTGAAACAAAGTTCTTTACATTCTTGCATAGCAATTTTAACAACAAGATAAAATTGAGTCTAATTTTAAAATAATTTTGGTATATGAGGGGTGTAGAACCAAATATGGCAATCCGCACTATTTTTCTAAAAATCAAACAATCCGCATATTTAATTGTGATTCCCAAAACTTTCAAATTGATGTTGTTCTCATAATAATGTAACGACCAAATTCAGCAATTAAATATAACAAAGATTGCAGTCTCCTTCGGAGATTGTTTCATTTTGAACACGTATTTTAACAGAACGAATTCAAGAAGGCTATTTTTTATTTTTTCCGGATAAATCCTTTTAATGGGTAAAATTATACTAAGTATATTAATAAAAAATTTTGATGACATGTTTTATTGAAATGCATGACTTATTCCAAAGTAATCTGCCTTGCGAATAATTAGAGCTGCATTTGATTTCACATTAAGAAGATATCAGGAATAAAAATTAGAGGAGCGCATTTTGATGAAAAAATTTCGTAATACTTAGTCTATATAACATATGCTAATTATAAATGCATTTTTTAGGATTGATCATAGGATTATCTTGCAGTTAGACTCGCTCGAATAGGGATCTCTCCTTCAAATATGTGATATATGTTTTATTAGGAAAAAGACTTTTGGGACTTTGTTACCAAAACATGAAAGTCATTCTTGGCTGATAATTTGCTATATACCAAACATTTAGTTATAACAAACAAATCTCATTCCTTTGCGTTTTGAAAATCTGTATTAATTTTGTGCACATTTGGTCTGCACTCATTTGTAATATACCGAAATTTTTGAAAATATTAAATATTTTATGTATTTTTGGAAATTAACGTTTTTAACAATTTCTGAAACATTTACAAGTATCCCCATATTATAAAAATAAATTCAAATATATATTTCCAAATTCGTCAATCTTTTTTACCTATACAATATATAGATATTAATAACCTCTTTATACATATAACATAAATGAAATCATAGATAATTTAGTATAATGAAAAATGTTATAGGCAGGTGCATTTATAGATACGCTTTCATCGTCTTCCTAAATATAACAATAAAGGCATTTAGTTAATTTGAATGTCATTATAAATTAATTTCTTAAATATATGACCTTTATTTTGAGTATTAAGATGGGTTTTAAAAAGAAAGATTAAATTGAAATGTTCCACAAACACACAACACCACAGTATCTTCAAGATTTTCATTCTTTCTCGATAATCCCTCTAATGCTGTCATTACAGGTTCATCGATACATTGCACTCATTACAAAATTGAAAAAAATTAAGTGCATGAAATTCTTAGTAGTAATTTTTGATCGTCAGCTAAACTGTTTTCCAAATACTATTTTAGAAACAAGCGATGTTGGTCCGGCAGTTAGAAGAAGAGCTCCGCATGCGGATGCGACAACCAAACATAGAAATGCAGCAGCAAATGGAAGCGCTTTACGCGGAAAACGATCACCTGCAACGGGAGGTGGGCATCCTGCGCGAGACGATAAAGGACCTCGAGTGTCGCATCGAGACGCAGAAGCAGACGCTGATCGCACGCGACGAGAGCATCAAGAAGCTGCTCGAGATGCTGCAGAGCAAAGGCATGGGTGAGGCATAAATTCAAAGCAAGCACTTGCTCCGCTTAACTGAGTGTGTTATAAATGTCCTCTTTTCGTTGGTTCCTTCATTTTTGTTGTTTGGATTGTTAAAAATCACAAAATTCGCAAAATCGAAAAACTCACAACAGGCAAGGAGGAGGAGCGACAGATGTTCCAGCAAATGCAGGCAATGGCGCAGAAGCAGGTGAATATTGATCTCAGTTAGCCCTAGAAACTTCTTAGAACGCTTTTTTATTTTTGTTATACTTCAGCGATAGCGTTTCTTTCCGTCTATCTCATTAGTATGCGTTTTATGTTTTTGCTTGTTATCTGTTCTGGTTATCACACCAAAATTCAACCGATCTATTTTCAAATTTTGAGTTCACCTTTCGTTTTGTGTCAACCAAATCCGTCCCTTAGCTGCAAAATTACGTAAGACTTTATGGCCGTGTTGTTACCTTTATTGGATGTAATTCAACTTTTAATTGCTATTAACTGTTAAACTGTTATACAAATTAATCAACTTATTGTGCTTAATAAGCCGAACTAGTATCTTAAGTAAACGCAATCAAAAGTTCCAGATGACTGTAGAACTGGTAGTCCTAAGGCCTCATGCACTATAGTAGTAATTGAACTAAATGAAAAATTTAATTGTTTGTGATATGATTACTGTCCTACAACAAGCATGTACAGCACTGAATTGTTCAAGATTTTAAGGATTTTTATGAGTACAGACGGCTAAAAGAGAGTTTATCAAAATCGAACATTTATATTTAAATACATATTTTCAGGAAAAGTGATTTTATTCTATTTTTGTTATATTTTTGTTTTTTGATTTTTCATTAGTACAATTATAATTTAAAAAATATTTAAATGGTAAGAATACCCTAATTTACACGATATGGTAAGAGCGAAACTATAAATCGCCACTCGACCTACGAAGAATTTCCTAAAACCTGTAGAAGTGAATGTCTTCAAAAAAAAAACGTAGACTAAGATATCGTAATTAATTTTTATGGTTAGAAGGAGTGTTGTAGTATCACTCGAAGTTAAATATTAACTATTTTCCAGTAAAACAGATTTACAAAACGAGCACCACAAAAATAACTTTAAAATTAATGCGTTTTAGAATAAAAAGCAAAACATTATAAAAAACAAAATAAAAGTTAACATCACAACGACCGTCAACTAAACTTCTTTACAATACAGTGGCCATTTTATGATAATATAAGGTTTCCTTTAATTGTAGAATAAATATTTTAATTTGTAATATTCAAACATACAACTAAATTTTCAATGTGGTTCTATTATATGATATAATACGTCCAGCCGGACTCGTAGCATTCACTTTTATAAATTATTTTGTTAACTCATCTAGCACTATCATTTTTGAAGTCTTAAGTCATAACATGATCATAATTTTGATAATTTTCTGATAATTTTTAATCTTTCTAAGTAAATACCTTCAACAATTGAAATCAATATTTTTCCGATTTTTCTACAAAGGTATTCAAAATTAAAATGAAGACTAATTCTTATGATAGGTCAATTTCCCCTCCCCTTTTTTTTGTCCGGCGATAATTTATTTTTCAGATGTTAATAGACTTGATAATAAGTTATAATAGTGGGCAAAATTGTTAATGCTTTGGCGTAATTTTCCGGATTTTAAGCAAAGGAAGCTGAAAATATAGAGCATAGGCTATTACCAGTCTTAAGGGTTATATTGAAAGTTTGTAGTAATTTCCCGACATTACTTATTGGATATAATCTAAAATATATATTACAGAATAATTAAATGAAATTTAAAACAAAATATTACAATAGACACGAAAACATATTTTTTAGCATCTGTCAAATTACCTGATTTTTTCTACGACCAGTGTTAAATTATTTGCACCTAGCGTATGACTTGCCTGCAAGGCAATAATTAAAAATGAATTGAATATTGTGATACCATGTGATTACAGCGCATGTCCTGAATATGCTTGAATAAAATTTCAGACCAAATCTTCAACATTTTTCGCCAACTCGTCCAAGTACACTGTCAGACATCATAACTGTCTTATCATTTAAATTCTTTACCACGACTTTGCCCGCTCGTAATAATGCTCTTTTCCAGGATCAGTTAAATATTTATCATTATCAAATAAATAGTTTCATACACTCTTTTCAATTCTTGGAGCATATCCGGTGTTTCTATGGGGTATCAAAAGCATTCTTGGATTTATTATATTAGTAAGAAAATTCAGTAGAAAAATAGGTAAGGACCTAAATAGTTTTGCCACATTTTCATGCATATATCCCCGAAACTATTATTAGACTTGCCTTATACATAAGTTTAGCTAATCGTTTAAAGCTTAATTGTAAACGAAGAGATTGTCTTCAGTATCATCATGTAACATACGTCGAGTTGCTTTAGAAAGTTTAAACAAATTTGCAAAAATATGTAGTTTAACAATTGATATTTTATTCTATATAAAATATAGATATATGTATGTATGTATAGAAATAATTTCAGACATCAAAATACGTGGAACTAAGTACCATAAATGCGTATTGCATACCCCAGAGTCCCCACTATTTCCATTTCTTGGTATATGTACTACAAATTATTTTATTAATGCAAAAGAAATACTATAAACATATTTAATTAATATATCGAAAATATGTCAGCTTTGTGTACCTACTTGATTAAATATTTCGGTATGTATTTAATATGTATTGTATTTATAAAAGAATGCATTACTTATACATATCTCATACCTAAAGGCAAAAAAATCGTTATTTCAAAAAAAAAAAAAACTAAATAATGTTTTTTTATGCTATACAGGATTGGCTCAATACTCCAATCTATGGATGCTACTTTAATATGTGGACGCCGTGATTATTATACTAACTTATTTTGCTACTTAATTATATAAACATGGCATAGTCTGTGAACATAACAACATTTTTATATGGTTCCAAATTAGATTTCACTCTCACTTTACACATATCAATATGCTTTACATGGCAAATCTATGCTAGCTATAAATCTGTTTCTGTTCACATTCAAAATTAAAAATTTCAAAAGAAAACTTACAGTAGATCTTGGTATCTTGGATCTGTTTCATCATCTTAATATATTTTCAGGTTATCACAGTGAAATGAATTTGTTTAACATATAAAATTAATTCTTGTAAATTGTAATTATTAATCGAAGAATTACCATTTCTTATTTACGTATATCATTAAGTTTGAAACAACATTTACAGCGAAATAAGCCAAACAAAACAGCAATAAAAATATGATAGTGGGTAGCACTAATAAATAAAAGTTGTATAATGATGAATTTGAAAATATTAAACAAATACATTAAATATGTATTAGGTGTTGCAAATCTTAGCATTTAATCGATAGTTTAAAGTATATACATAGATCATTTAACGTTAGCTATTAACTAAATAAAATTTAAACGAATTTTTTCAAAGATTGAATACACATAATGTTACTACAAATACAAGGTGTCTTCAAAATTCCCAGAATTTTTCTTCAAAGTTGAAAGGAGTTTTAAAGACATAATTTAACTGTTTTCCCAGTTTTAAATAAAAGCCTTTTAATATAAACTTTGTTGAAATTTAATGCATTCGGAGAAACCTGAAATGATTTCTTATTTTTCTTCCAATTATTTCAGAAATAATCGAGAATTTAATAACAATGCGTTTATAACACTATTAAACCCTTTGAATTTAATATAACAATGTAATTTTTCTAAATTTGCCAGGTTATTTTTAATCGTAGAACATTTTTTATTGTCTTACTGTCTACAAGTAAAAATTATGATTCGGTTCTAAGTACATTTAATTTTTAAAATAGGGAAAACAATTTCTTTTGAAAATATAAAGGGAAAAGGTTGTGAATCCAAGTAATAAAATAAAATTTGGTCATTTTTTGATTACTTTTGAGTACGATCAGCAGATTTCACTTTTAGGATTTTATTCTAGAAAGTTATTGTTTCGAACTATTTAAAGTAAAAATAATGCAAATTGATAGTAATGCCGCAGCAATTATTAAACTTCACATTTAATGGATCAAATTTTACATGTTCCAATAAAAATAGAAAATAATAAAAAAACATATTACGATTGGTCTATTTTTGGAGTAGCCAATTGGTTGCGTCTTCTAATGGTACTATTTTTACTAGCTAGGAAAACCGCATACTAACCCATTCGAATATTATAAACTTTCGAGGGAAATATTCTACTTACATATGTTTGAAGTTTTAAATAAATATAATATATTGTCTTTAACTTCAATTAATTTTTTCATCCACAGTACTAAAATTAACCTGATGGTAAAAGGCATCCGTGTTTTTTGAGATTTTGAAGAAAAATTATTTGAAATTAAAGGTATAGGAGAAAACTTTAAATGCATGATCGATTGGTGTCTTCTTTCAAAAATATACTTTTCGAGAATTGATATCTAGCAAAACAAAAAGGGTTTAAATTTAAGGAAGTCTAATTTACAAAAGTAAAATATCATTTAAATTAGGTATACCTATTATTAATATTAAATTCCATAAAAAAAAGATGTTCTTAATTCGATTGGTATTTGATATGTACAAAACAATAATTGAAAATTTACTAGCAGAATTCCTCACATTAAATTTTTTGGAACAGAAATAACAATATTTATTGATCTGTATTGGTTGTCGAGCAAAACTTGATTTTTTATATGCATTTTTGGCACAATCATTAATTTGTTAATATGTTTCCTAAAGAAAATATAAAGGATCATAAATTTCAAGCAATTCCATGAAGATATCGCGGGAAACTCTGCACACTTTGGCCATTTTATTTTATCAGATTAATGTTAAATTAATAAAACTTCAAGGCATGTTTACGAAAAGTTGTTTTATGTTACCAACCAATTCTGGTTTATTTTGATCAACGGAAGTTAAAACCATCGGTCTTCTTCCATAGTTGGATTAACGAACGCTGAAATTGCAGTCAATTAGGATGCAACAATCTTAAGGGATGAACAAGTTTCCAAACTTTTCTCTAATTAGGATGAAATGAGATGTACTTCAAATTGCAATTTTACATCGAAAACAAATTAGGGAATGTTTTCGGTTAATTCCAAACTCAAAATGTCTTTCAAAACTTTTGTTAAAACAACGAATATTCCAGTAAAGCAAATATTTTAGTTTCAGCTAGGACTGTAAAGAGCTCGTCAAAACAAGAAATTTGAGTGGATGTCTGAAATTAATCCGGCAAATTAGGAAAACTAAGAGTGGAAAAACAAGAATATTTCACGAACCATAAGCTGGGCAAACATCGCATCCATCTAAATATTTTGCAAGCAATCAACTCTCCACCCAGACGGATCTGGAGCGAACGCAAAAGCGGCTCACAAATATTTTTCCACTTTTCCCGACCCGAGGGGAGCAGAAAGCTCCGGTGCAGGCTACATGCAGAATCTCTGCAAAAGCTCCAGTGCATCCCCATTAGCTCCAGTGCATCCCTGCGGGAGGTGCACTCAGCCACCCCCCTTAAGTTTATTTATGGGACTCTCTGGAATCCTCGTAAAACAGTGCCCCATGGCTACCTTTAACGATTACACATCCCGCCCGGTGGCCCCGCTCCCACCCCCGCCCAGGTCCCAGTTCATCCCGTCTCATCCCCCAGGATTTCGTGCTAAAGTTCAATATTCACATGTCAACTTCCCTATTTCTAGCCTCATTAGTGCGGGGCAACCGCTTGCAGTTTATTGTTGCCGCCACGTGATGGATGAATATTTTGGGGGAGCTCTTTTGGGGCTCAAAGAGACACTGAGGGTTGCCATTTACGTGTCGGAACTTCCAGCCGACGATATATTTTATTATAAACACAATTCCGCCCCGTGGCCCTCATTAATGTGATCGCATCACAGCTTTGCATAAATTTGCATGAGGGGTGTTAGATGTCGTGACGTTGCGGTACCACAGGATATAAATCAAACAATAAAAAGTTCATAGAAAATTTCATATTAATGGATTTTCCGAGGAGAACCCACGTGACTGCAGAACTGAAATATCAGAAAGCAGTCCCAAGCAATTTGCGTGAATATTTCGTTACATTTCACCTACTTCGAATTCAATTTACTACTTCAGGAAGTAACGTAATTTGAATTTCAGCATTACTTCTGACTCATTTTGCTTCTGGTTAATTAAAGAAACACGTTTAATTACCCCAACCCTGGCGGTCAGGTTTTTACCCTCCCCATTTCACTTCCTTTCGACTTTCGAATTAATTCAGATGCTCCGATTGAAGAGTTTCAACTAGAAGGCCAATTCGTTTCCTTGTTTTTAATTAACGTCCTCCACCGAAGGTGTCCTGAATTCATATATGTATGTATCACATTTTACGATATAACAAATAAAATTTATACCTCTCATGGGTATGCAAAATGACACACAATTTAATTTATCACTGTTTAAAATTCAAACATATTCATATTCTCCAATAAAAGTACAGCAGGATTTGCTGACTGAAAAGATAGGATTATGACATTTTTCCTTTAGATAGTATTATTATTCATAGTGCCTATTTGATTCTGTTGAAATTGACCCATTGCTGTGTAATGACACGTACTTTAAACATGAATACGACTTTAAAATTAGTTAATTAGAATACATATCTTGGAACACGACACATGAAAAGTGAAACCTTTTATTTCGCTAATACACACAGGCTATAAAAGCAAAGTGAGCGAGATTCTGACTCAATAATAAGAAATATAGAAAATTTTAATAATTCAAGATGAACAAAATTTTTAGGCAAACGTATGAAACGTCAAAGAAAATGATGGTCGATGAATTTCTAATATTAAATTTTAGACTTCAAACATCTAATAAAATCTTGGGATGGTATATTGGCAGTACCAACGAAGAATTTCAAACTGGAAGTTATTTTATACCTCGTTGGTCTTTTTATACCTCATTGATCTTCTGAGTTTCTGAGGCGATTGGAGTTTTTGTTATTTTCCACTTATTTGTATTAGCTTCTAACTGAGTTTACATATAAGAAAGAAATAATAGCAATTAAAGTTTATCACCAAATCTAGAGTCAGCTACCCCAAAAACCCTCGCATAAATTTTCTTAAAATATTGGTACCAATTTATGTAAAACAGCTATTAAGTATTAAGAGGCCATTTGGGATCGATGTTTTGAATACTAAGAGTTTAGCAAAACTCATTTCTTCGTAAACATTTTTCTGGTTTTATTTTAAAATCAAAGCTTAAAAATGTTTCAAGAAATCTATAATTAGAGATTGTTTAATGTGAAGTTAAAGAAAAAATCGTGTATATTATGTTTAATTGCTGACCGTATACTTAAGCACTGCACTGAGAAAAATGTGTATGAATTTGCAATAAAATGGTCTTGATATCAATAATTTTTGCAATATAGTAAAAACCTCTATAGCTACGAGAATATAGTTTTATAGTTCTGGCATCTATAAGATAGTGCGAGAATATAGTCCATCGAACTACATACTATATGAATTTATAGTTCTCCCAGAAAATAGTTAAAAATTTCTTTTAGTATATTCACATCAAAAATTAATAAACAACATCGTTTTTAGGTGGTGAGTGACAGTGAAATATTGTAAAAATGCATTATAGTCGAAAGAACAGCTTTATGTATTTATTGCTTCAGATTTAGTTTAATCAATATTTATTTTAGGTTTTGAATATCCGATTTATCAATATCGGGAACCTAAAACTACATATATTTGAACATCCGACGCTATTCGGATCCACCAGATCTCAGTTGGTATCATATTCGGCTATCCGGATATTGAAGATTCGAATTACATTTGAAGCGCTACTCTATAGCAAAAACAAAGCAAATATAAGTAAAAACATTTTTTCTTAGACTATTACATATTTTTTTAAATTTGATATGTCATGAGCCACCGGGAAATGTTGCCACCCATCAAATCAAGTAATTCCGCAATGATAATTAAAATGATAATGATAACCCAGAGTCAATTACTTTATTTTAATTAATTAATAATAAAGCTTGCATTAGCACTATTAATTACAATTGAAATTGTGAATATAACATTTCATTGTATTTGTTGCAATTTCGATTACCTACTTTATTACAATTTCAATTCTATGGTTAGTGGTATTGAGAGCTTCACTATTCATTAATGGATTCTGCACTACCATTACAATTTCAATTACAATAGTAATGAAAGTCCGTTTTGATTACTCATATTGTATTGGTATAATACAATTGTGATAGAGTTGATAATTTACAAAATCAAAATCTGATACCCGTACTATTTAAATTTTTTTAATGTTTTGCTACATATTAATTGAAATTTTCACCTGAAGCACCATTTTGAAAAAATTCATGCACAAAGGTCTAAATAAAACAGTGAGACGTTACAAAGCTGTAAGTGGTGCTAGTTGGGTGCAGGACCCTAAAAAGAAACATTTTTATGGATCAAAGGAACTGAATGAGTGACTCCTTCTCCTCAGCCGAATGGAAGGAGCGATAAATTTAGCAACGTTGTTAGACTCCCACGAAATCTCGCTGCATGAACGCGGAAGGGGTAGCTCGGAGCACCCAAGAACCCAAGAAATAGGGCACAATTATAACGAGGACGCATCCATCATCCGACGGTGCGCCAAAATAGAGCCCCCGTCCGACGTCGTCGTCGGTGGCACGGCCGACACCGGGACGAATAAATTTTCCCGGCGAGGCTTTCCCCGATTAATAATAGTTTGCGAACAGCAGCAGTGGCAACCCCAAATGGTGCATTTTCCCAATTGCACTTTTGTAGAGGAGTGCACGTGCACACACAGAGGAAAGGGCCCCACACAGAGGAGGCGCTCCTGGTGGTTCTGCTGCATGGAAAGCAGAAAACTCGTAGCACCACGTCAGGGTAGCGGTGGAGCAGCCAGCTACCAAGGTAGCACTTTTCCGAGCTTATTTTCATTCTCAAATAGTGGAAAGCCCCCGACGACGGTGCCAGGGCGCATTTCCTTCTCCGTGCAGTGGCCACCGAACGCAGAGGGCAAGTTTCCGGCAATACCCCGCGAAGTTTCGAAGTCGGTGGCTCCGGCGAAGGTGGCTCACGACTAAAATTTTTCTGCAAAGGTGTCGAGTTTTGCGGTAGTGCGTTAATTCGCGAGCGGAAAACGCGTAAAATAATTCGTAAAAGCGTAATCGTCGAGGTCGGGTCAAGAAGGCCCATTCGAGGGCCCCACAAGGAAGTGGACATCCACTGCAGCTGGAATGCATCATTCAGATGTGCCGCCCCCGCCAGCGCTAGCTTCTAGCCGTGCAGAAGGAAGCTTTCTGGAGATAAAGGAATTCGCCCATTCTCTAGGAGCGTTCTTATATCACTAATAAGCGAGGAGCGCGAGGAGGGCCGCTTCCAACTTGCTAGTGCAGCACCCCGGCCTCGAGGAGTGTCCCCCGGCGCCCGGTCCATCGCAGGGATGCTGCTGGATTTTTGCATTATTCCCTCGCACACATGGAGGGAGGGTGCGGGTGAGCTTCAGTGGCAATATCGCGGAGAGGGTTGTGAATGACAATTTTATGACTCCCACGCCGCAAACTCTGGGGCTTCTCCGGCTGGTTCGTCGTGTTCGTTTGTATTTTATTTTATTTTTTTTTTTTTTTTCGTACGAGAGTGGTCTTCAAGGACGTGCCAAAGCTCTTCCAGACACTTCCCCGTTTTACGGGCCCATGTGCACCTCGACAAGTGCAGCACTTGCATCTGGCCACAACTCGGGCTCTCCTGGCACAGTGCACGGCCACGGCGTTGTTCTCGGTCTTCGTCTTTTAAATTTCTTTACCGTGTTTGGTTCAAGGCAAAACACGGAAACGACTAGAAAAATACAAAGAAACACGAACCGGGGAAAGTGGTGAACGGTGTCTCGCGATTCGCGGTTTCTGTGTGCCCCGCTTCTTCCTACCGCCTCCAAAGGATTCTTGTTACTTCCTTTTTGTGATTTTCCAGTGTTTGTTCGCATAAATTGAAATAAAATAGGAGAAATATGTGCCAATTTTATCGCGGATAAGCTAATTAAATGCACCGCGCCGACTGATTTCCGGTGTTAAGTGAATGCTTCTCGCAGCGATAAAAGTTTTCATTTTAATTCTTTCCTTGAATTTTTTAAACGGTCCGCTCACCAAGTTTTCCTGTCCCGCCCTCCCTGTAAATAAGTATTTCAAACGGCAAAGAATTGTGCCATCAGAAGCCCCAGCTCGTGGGGCCCTCCCGTCGAGCGACAAAGTAGGCTAAAGTTACACAATTCGTCCTTGAAAATAAACAATCCGCCGAGAGCAGAACGGGTGCACACTCGCAACTCCGAAGGATGCTGTGCAGGGGTGCACCAGCGACCAGCCCCCGAACTCTCATCTCAAATTCACCGACTATTCGAATTTTTGCATTTCGCATATTTCGAGGAGCGGCCAGTGGCGCTCTTTTCTTCGGTGGAGCGATTTTTTTCCCATTTATCCTCCCCCGCAATCCCTCGCATCCGGAGATTCCCGGGCGGCAGGACAGCTGAAATATTTTAATTGCTTCCGAGGCGATTTTAATGGGACGACGCAGGACTTCGAACCGAGTTTGAATTTTCCCTTTAAATTGCACTATTTCCTGGAGTGACTGTCGCTGCGGGCGCCCTCCTCCTTCGGGGCGGTCGAAGGCTTCTGTCGGGCTGCAATTTAACGAACAATTCTTGAGGCCATTGTCGCCTTCGAAGTACTCTCCCAGGTCGGTTTTTTAATAATAGGCTCGAAACTTCAGAGGCGGAAATCAAAGTGCTCAAAGTATTAATTTACGCCAGTGATCAACAACAGCAACGAACACGATCAATTTCTAATTTCTATTTGATCCTTTATTATATGGGCAATTTTAAGCTACACCAATTATTTTGTCAAACCATAAATTTCAAAAAATCAATGAGAACTTGAATGTAACTATTTATTAGGGTCAAATTGGCATTTAAGGCCAATTAGTCCATAATTACATATTTAGATCATTTAACTGAAAATAAAATATTGGTGAAAACAACTTCAAATCCATATTTCAATCAAGCTTGCGTGTTTCCAAGAACGAAGTAGCTTTTGCTATTTTTCCTTCGTTTTTTAAGTGCTCTATTTAAAAAAATCATGTTTCGTTTCATTTTTATAAAAATATTACATAAAAATGAAAGACAAAGTTTGAAGACTTAACAATGACTTGATTCAACAGACATTTAGTAAATGATTAAATACAAATACAGTAACCCTAGTTTTCAATCAATTCTCGGTGAATAGTTTAACAAAGTTTTTTAAAATCGCAAAATAAAGGTCATATGAACCTACAATCTAAATATGAATGCAAATTTACACTGAACTAAAAGCCAATTTCGTATTATTTTTCCGCGAAGAAATGTCTCACATTTTTCTTGTAATTCATCGGAACAGTTCGAAATTACATGATTTTTAAGCTTTTGGTATGATATACAAACAATTTTGTACATTTTGCGAGATTTTACACGAAATTGGAATATTTATAATTACGTCGAACTGACCAAAACCAAATCGCAGCGAAATTATTATGTCAAGATATTCTCATTACTCGTCATTTTTGAAAAAATAAAAAGCTGAGCGTTTACTCAGTTCTTCAGTTCAATTTTTGTCTGAGAAATTATTGAAAGTAAATATGCTTAATAAGACATACCATTTTTTCAAAATATTCTTATATAAATTCTACTATAAATTGTATTATAAATAAAATAAAAAAGTAATGAGTATTATCGTATGAAATAAACGGATTTTACTTTTAATAATCTGTGTCATTACTACATATAGTACAATAATCCTAATATATTCCAAATACATAAATAATTGGATAATAATAAAAAATAGCTAGTTGGGAATTGCACAATGCACTTTCCTACATTAACCCATTTATGATTATACATGATGAAAATATCAAATTTGAAATTAATGTTAAAATTAAATTAGTGTTTGAATGGGGAATTGAAAAAAAAACTTAAAAAAGATAAATGCTTTTTAATGCAAATAAATGTGTATGATACATTATAATAAAACGTGAAAAACATGGTTTAATTCTCTATAACGAAATTACATTCATCAAATTATTCGCATATTTCTAGTAATTTAACTACAGTTTCGTGCAGCAATTTTTTAATGAAAACTTTGCAAGTTACGATTTAAACTGAATTAATTTCAAACGAAGTCATGTAGAGAAGTGGCTATTGAGACAAATGCGAAATAAAATCTGTTCAGTTAACGTTTAAAAACAAGTTTTAATTAATGATTAATCTTTAATCTTTTGAAAGAATAGCTCAGATGGAAAATTCATTATTAGGCCAAATTTCAAGCAGTATTCAAGAAACGCTTTGGCAGAATTTTTTCTCTTCTAAGGTTGATGTCATCTATCAATTGACACCACACAACTGCCTCCAAACTACACATTCACTAATTTAGTAGGATAAGTTTTTTCAAAAAGAACTTTCTGCAAATAGATGCTGATGTATTCTAAAATTAATCAATTGCATACCTTTCAAATAGAAGTAGAAATATGATGCCTCTTGAAGGACAACTTCAGTTTTCACCTTCAAACTACTTAGGAAAATATGAATTCAGTCATTTTAGATCAAAATTGAAGTTCTACTCTTAATATTATCAATAATGCAAAACGTTAGCAATCGATGAAGAAGTTTCAGTTCCAAGGAAATCTTCCACTTATAGAAAAATTATTTGAATAATTCTCACATCAAAGCTGTAAGCACTTTTCGTCATGTAGATTCACGACATAAAGTTGATATGCAATAGAGTTTTATTCTAATTGCATGCACAACTCCAATCACAAATTAATGAGCACGAAAACCTGAAAAATCGATAGAATTTCATATAGCTCCCTAATCCCTGAACGGGTATGCTCCCACTCTCTTTGAAGTTTTCTTTTTTTGGTTGGAGCACAGACAACTTTAAGATTATGTTTTTTCTTCATTTTTATTAAACTTCACCTTCTGAAGATGGCACCACTCGGGCGTATCTGAGCACTTTAAGTGATTGAAGGCATGCAATGCTGCCGTTCCCCACCACATAAGCATCTTTCTATGAGGCCGTCCCGTGCCTCATGCATAAACTTTTGATGAGAATTTCAGTTCAATAAAAATCATATTTTCAGTGACGTTGGGGCTTGCTTTTTCCAAAGGGCACCCCGTGGCACCCCGTGGCACCCCCTGGTCCTCCTATCTGATTGATGAATGATTTTTTTGTGTCCCTCTCGATAAATTATCGCTCTATCTCTGAGATGGCGACGGCTTTCATTAAGCCATCCAGCGTTGTGTAGTGCTCCATTACGCGTTTTAAGATTGAACGACGTAACACCTGCAGGTTTTTTGTTTGAATTCTTTGAGAAATATTTTAGTAGCAAGTAGACAAGATTGTTAGGAGATAAACGATTCAAAGAAGACCCTTGAGTAGTTTGCATTATTTTGTAGGTCAATTTAAGTTGACACAGTTGCATTAAAATTTACAATCTTCCCGCAGAAGCACATTAATCTTCCAGACACTCACTCTAGAGCAGTACGGGCGCACCTTGAACCTTCTTGCTTGAAACATTTCAAAATCAAATAAAATTTCAAATGTTACCTCCTTACTAAAGCCTTCGTTAACTTCCGGTGTAGGTCTCATTTGCCACCAGTATGAAACTAAGGTCGTTCAAAAGAAGTTATTAGACGGAAAAAAGTCACCCCCACCCATCCGGAGACAGGCGGAGCTGAGGTGGCTTCGAGTAGGCGCTGAGCGTTTAGACCGAATCACAGCAGGACACACCGCCTCCACTCGACTCCTGCTTTATTATGTTAGCCCACTTAGAAAGCATACACGAGCTCATTAGCACAGAATCTAGCGTTTTATGTACTTTCTGAGGCAGCCCTAGGCTCTTGTTAACAGTAATTATGTTTTGAATTAATAAACAATGCATTATGCAAAAGCAGAACTTAAGCAGTCTTATTTTTTTGTCTTGAGACTTTATTCATTTTTCGTCTCTGTTTTTTAAGTGTGTTTTCGCCCATACAAAGGCGTAACGTTCAAAGATAAAGGTTTTATTTTTACTACACACGTTTTCTTGTCCTTACCATTTAAACTGGCTTTTTATAACGCGAATTATAATACTTTCCAAGTATCTTTGAAGTAATCTAAGATGAATTGGCCTGTCTTCATCTTAAGTTGAGTGTATGCTAGGCAACGACCTTTCTGTTTACATTTATGTTTTATTTATTTATGCCGACACTACTAAATCGACAGTTTATGTATATTTGAATTTTTGATACTAAGAACCGTGATCTCACTTTCTTATGAAAAAAATATTATTTTTGATTTGTACTGCAAAATTTACCAATTTAGTGTTAAGCATTGAAGCAGAAAATAGTCAGTACGAATTAGGCTTTTTAAGACCAGTTAAATGTTTTGTAACGCACACATTTTTGTACTGAAGATGAAGGGGGCATATAGAAAACCTCTTTAAAAAAATACAAAAACATTCTATGTATATGTAGCTTCATAAAAAAATAAGCTTAAAAACTAAAGAACGTGGTATTTTAAGTATTTGGCGTATTACAAAGAAGAATAATAAACAATTTTAAACAAATCGATTTGGTGGTTTTCGAGATATTTCTGGTACCACATAAAAAATTTAGTTTAGAAAAAAAAAACATTGAAACATATTGGTGAGCTCAACTACAAAATTCCGAGCTCAAATCGTATTAGAGGTGGAAACATTTTGTAATTTTATTTCCCTTTGTTGATCTTACAACTACTATTACCAACTATTTTATTGGCTGTTTTATCTCTTGCATTGGTATTCAACTTGCGTATTTTTGTATAATATGATATGTAACTTTTACATTATAGATAAATACAATATATTATGGTACCCTTTAATAAAACGACTTTACGAATTCTTGAAAATTAAAAACATTTGGGCATATGTATGTTGAAGTCAATCATAAATTACATGTATTTTCTCGAACACATTATGTGATTATTTCTTACATGTATAATAATTTTGCAGTTTCACCAATATGTTGTTCATTTTGAAAAAAATCTTAGTAAAATATATTTTGATCCTCTGACTGAAACCGTTTTTTTTTATAATACTAAATGACTTTCTTTTTGATTTTATCCTTATTGGTAAAATATTTTCTCACAAATTTCTGGTGCTGTTATTTGTGATGAAAATAGCCGACTAAGTAACAAACAAATGGTAGCTTAGCCTTTAGTTACTTTCATAATCGTTATGTATGTATGTACATCGTACATTGCTCCGAATTTACCCTCAGAAACAAGGGATATAAATTTGTATAAGTGGGAAAAAATAAGTAAGTGCAAAAAACTCTAGCCCATTCGCAGCCAATCACGAGTATATTCGTAGTTGGCAATAGCTGAATATTTAGCTGAATATAATCTTTGCAGCAAATGGGAGGGAGTATAAGTTTAATTCATTTTGCAAAATACCTATACATCCAAAGTTTTAAAACTGTAGTATTAGGCTATTGAATTTGAATTTGGCTGAAAATATATTCAGATCTTTAAAGTCCAAAGGCAAACATAAAAGCTTGTTAAAGCATAGTCAATTTCAAAGATCTGGAAAATTACATTTTTTTTTTCGAATTGTTAACAAAATCCCGAATAACTGCGAAACTTATTCTAATATATAAGAACAACACTCTGAACTTTAACGAAATCTACTAATAGTGTTTGAAGGTCACAAAAAGGAGTTTAAAAATAGTCTACTCTCAAGGATTGTTGGTTGTTATAATTAAAACATTTTCAAATTTTTCTTAAATTGCTGTTTAAAATATTTCCATAATTTTTGATTTCCTAAAAAATTAACATGCATTTTCCTTAATAATTCATTGATTTCCGATCTGTATTGTGTTTAAATTTACTACTAGAAAATATTTTAGATTTTGTATTTGCGTTAAAAAATACCTTTTTCTGAATTATTCAAAAGATTTTTTGATTTCAAAAACAAAAGTGTTAAATGTAAAACAACTAAAACTGAATTGTACATAATTGTGTGTAAATATTGAAACCTCTTTAAACGAAAAATGTAGAAAACAGTGAAAAATAAAAATGATAAAACTCCGTCATACTCATAAAATCCTTACTTTCACCTATTACTTGCTAATTATTTAATTGTCTAATTTGTTAGTATGTGTTAATAGATTTGGCGAAAGAATTATTAACGCAATTACAAAATGTGAAGTAACATAAATGAGAAGCATTCAAATAAATTGGCACATATTTACCTTATTTCCATTTTTAATCGTTATATGTATAATTTTCATTATTTTATTTACTTACTTCATATTTCTTTTAAAGCTCCACTTGATATATTTATTGTGGCGTTTTCCAATTATTTATTTAAATTTATTTTGATTTTATTTGTTTTATTTTTATTTTTTATATTTCAATTTTTTTTTTAATAATGTTTTTTAAATTTAAAGAAAAATGTCTAATCGTTTTTTTTTTGAGTACGTTTCAATTTTCCAATTTCTGGGTGTGTCCATATGAGGTTGACAGATCACAGCAGTATTAAATATCAAAAATCATATTTTGTCCAGCGGGATTTTATTGCTTTTAACAAGTTAAGAAAGTTTAAAAAAGTGCAAAAGTATTTTTCTATATAAATTTGAGTTTAACTTC
Organism: Eutolmus rufibarbis; assembly: GCA_963920795.1. Taxonomy (NCBI): domain Eukaryota; kingdom Metazoa; phylum Arthropoda; class Insecta; order Diptera; family Asilidae; genus Eutolmus; species Eutolmus rufibarbis. The sequence continues at coordinate 42,454,062 of OY987205.1, forward strand.
AACAGGAAGTGAGTGCATGCTTATGTCAATACTGCATACATGTTCTAAATGTTAATCTTGATGAGGATTCAAAATTCAAATCCATTAAGGTTTTAATCAGATACTATAAAATTTAAAATTTTGGATTTCATTGATAGGCAATAAGATTAGACTAGATCAGTTATTACCGAAATACTTTTTTCCTCAGATCCACTAAATTATGAAGTTCTTTTTACTTTCACCTCAAGAATTCGAAAATCCAATCGTCTGTAGTCTCTATATCAAAAAAAGTCTTCCTTAGATCAATAAAATGCAGACCCTATTTCATGTTGCCGTATTCCGCATGCTCCCTAAACAATTTATGTTCACACCTTAAATTAGTATGCACTTACTGATTAATGGTACGCGTAATATTCGATGGCACCCAAAAGCAGATATAGTCTTTAGACTTAGAAACTAAAGTAATGAATAATTATTGTTCCGAATTATGCGATACTATACAGTTGGACAAAATATGGGTTAACCTGATATGAACTGTAACCCTTAAGTGGACATACCCCTTTTGGTAATATGTTATTTTTGGAACAGTATAAAACAACTTTTATCACTGCAATACTCAGCGAATTGTTTTTTCCTTTCTTCAATACTTAAGTGAGCAATTGTGGGGCTAAAACTGCGATTTTTATTTTTCGAATTATAAAGATAATTAGTAACGATCCCGCAATCAAAAGCATTTCTACCAATATTTGTACCACAAATTATTTTTTTAATTTTGTCTATTAAACTTCTCATTTTGTGATCGTTTTTTCGTTTATAATTTTTTTTTCCAAAAAAAATTTTTACAAGAGTGAATTTTCAAAAATTGTGTTTTTACAAAATATATAGAAGTAAAAAAAACATAAATCCCACAAAAAGAGGGAAAAGAGAAACAGACAAAATTTTTTCGATTGTTTTTGGAAACTTTTCATAATTCTTTCGTCAAAAAAATTATTGAAAAAGATTTTTGACGAAACTTATCGGTAACAATGGCTCCAGTAATTGGCTTTATACCTTTCGTAAAATAATAACCTAAATGCAAACGAAGATAAATGGAAGGTTAAATAATGTTAAACGAAGTTGAAACGGGTAATGAGGCATTCAATTGGATTTTTTTGATTATCATACATATAATTTTTCCACACGGTAATTTTGATACAAGAGATGAATAATTTTGTTTGGGTCCTTATATTTGTTGTTTCTGTTGTGTGTTTTTGTTTGGTGTTTTTATAAGTTTGTGGTACAAATGAAAAAGCAGAAGTTCTCAAAGTGAATTGGGTGATTTTTGTGAAATCAAAAGCAAAGAATTGTCGTGTCGCTCATGTAATAACGAAGAAAAAGTTTTAAAGCATCAACATGAAACGAAAATACATTTTTATCCGCACAAGGTTTATATTGCTTTTATATTTACTATTTTCTGATAAATAATCTTTACTGCATTTGAACGTTTTTCCACAAGCAATCATTTGAGATTTCGAGTTCCGTATTCGCTTGGTACTTGCTATGGATTATTGATACTTTTTTTAATAATCAAAATGATAAATTGTTTAAGAGATTTTCGATAAATTCATTGTTTCATTCATGAGCCTGTCGACAGCTTTCAAGTGTTTCAATTTCGTTTTTCTTCATTTCCTTACTATGGTTTCATTAATAGTTACTTTTACGTTGACCTGAAGGTTCGCTTAGTTTGTGTTGTCTAACCGTAAATTGTATTTCATTCATTTTCTTCGAGAACATCGAACATTTTGCACTCTTAACATTTACTTTTGCAAACAGTGAAACATATCGAAACGTATCGTTAAAAACATAATAACATACACCAAAACAAACACTGCCACCACTTGTATCTGGCAATCGTTCGAAACAAAGCCGAAGTCAGTGACCGTAAAATACTTCACCATATCCATTGTACACGGAGACAGGCAAACAAAAGACTGTTAAAAATACTTTATACGATTTTGGTGTTAAATGAAAATAAAATCAATAAAAAATCCAAAAAAAAAAACTTTTATACGTAACATAATCGAGAGTAAAAGAAGCATATTTTTGTACGGGAGAGCAAATTCTTAAAGCAATCAAAATAATTGTAAAACGGGGCCAATAGTCCGTAAGTGTTCGGACAAAATCTATAAGTCAAAACTTAGTGAAGCAAATTCCAAATCCAAACCAAAACCTAAAAGTAGAATTTTCTGACAACAATGAAGAGCCAGTAACCTAGAAGGAACAATTTGAAAAAAAAAATCCAAAAAACAAATATCTAAATCGCATATTTCAGATGTATAATTACACCATGGGAAGTCCTCCACTGCCAGATCTCTTGGGCCAATATTATGGTCAACCAGATCCGTACGGGCCATCAACATCGGCGCAATTCCCCTACGATACGACGGGGACGTCTGGACTGACGACGAGTTATAGTAGAACATCACCAATATCCCGTAGACGGCGCTATAGTATCGGTGGTCTTCCATCAGCAACAATGACTGATTTATATAATTTTTCGACGCAAAATATATCAGCTGATAGCTCGGCAGCGCACATAGCAAATCTATTAAACGAAACATCGAAATCGATATCGCGCTCAACGCAAATACTGCACCAGCGCTTAGGTCGAGCGATATCGAGCTACCCACAGTTAAATACAATCGAACCTCCGTACCTAAGCGACAATCTTATGCAAATGTCGACGAGTTTCTCATCGCAACCGAATATCTGTTTCCAACCCTACTCAAGTACATATGACAAGCCAGGTGGACAGACAGCGGGAATAGCGACACAACCATATCTCTCACGCCTAAGACCGACACTATCATCATCTCATCTAAATTACTTGTACCAAAGACCACCACTGTATAGTAGTAGTTATAATCCGTATATAGCATCGAATTTTCAATCACAGCCATCTCAAAACCTGCTCTACCAGCGCAATCTAATGCCCTCACTCCATGCATCAAATCCTGCATTCACAACATCACATAGCTATCACCCGCTAGGCCATCAATATCTCCATCCGACTCATCTCCAGCAGCAAATTCAGCAACAATTGCCTCCGCATCAATATCACCTCCATCAATATCAACAGCCCTTCTCTAGCGGCTACACAAGTCAACATTTCGATCATCTCCATCAACAACATCCGTATCAAGTACCACTCTCGAAACTAGATTTAGATTATACTAAACCGCCTGAAACTAAGAGACAAGTAAGTTTTAAGTTTGACGTAGATACGCTATCGATTGACTCGTAAAGTACCGTATTTTTATAACCTCAATGTTTCGAAAATTTCGATTATTTTTTATTGCATTTACAACGTAGGGACAACGAACGATAGGCCACGAATTTTGTTTGCGTTTAGCCTTTGACATTTTTGTACCTTTTGTACGTCCGACCGCCGGTGCCGGCCGCCGACCGTGCAGCCGGCCCCAGCCGCATAAAATTTCCTTTCTACTCGTTTTTAATCGCTACAGTACAAATCGACATCTTTTTTATCGACTTGTTTTTTGAATGAGCTTACTAACTGGTGCGTAGCGATGAAGACTTAGACTTAGACGCAGGACATAGGATAGTGATACTAGGTGCAAACGAGGATTGATGGTGAATAGGTCGTAGCCTTAGGTAACCCGCATTTTTCAGCGTAAAGTGTTTAAATCAATTTCAGTGAATATTTGTATTTTGTTGCTTAGACCCACATAGACTCAGCTATTGATCTTAGACCTCGGTTGTATAGAGCATATTCCTCAGTCCAAAGATAAATATACTTTGCTGCTTCGTAGATGCTCAGGGTAGTCCTAAAGTTGGACTATTCTAACAAGTAAAATAATAACCATTGTCCTCTTTCTTATGCTTCTCTTTTTCTTTTCCTTTCGTCAATTACTTCATTATTTTCAACATAGGTGAGCCGCTCTGGTCAGACAGCGAAAGTTGTCCAAGGACCTCCAAGTAGCAGTTATAAATTAAGTGTTCTTAAAAAATTTAGCCAGAGAGCATAGATGTGTCAGTTGCAGCAAAAGCAAGGTGAAAAAGGTTACAATCGTGTTGAAGAAAAGGTAAGAAAGAACAACACTGCTAGATAGGACGGAGCGATTATTCTCAGATTAGCATTTCTCAAAAATTGTAATTTGTTTAATGTTAAGTTTTTAATACCTGTAGTTTTGTGGTGAATATTGAAGATCTCAACTTATTTTGCAAACGTCTACTATATATTTTTTAAAGGTGAAAAGGGAAATCTTCCCATCAAACGTTCAAGTAAGTATTATGTATTATGTCAATACAGCTAAAACCGAATTTATAAATTGTGAAATTTAACTCATTTCTACATACATATATTTGAAATAAGAAACAATTACTAAATTAAGTACAGGTAATGAGGCATAGAATTACCAAAACGCAGAAAAGTAAGTATAGAGAAACTTAATTTATAGATAATATTTACATATTCATATTATTTCTACTGACTTAAAAAGTTAAAAAAGAAAATAATAAACTACTGTTGGCAAACCAAAAAAGGCAGAGCAGTTCGAAGTTTGTTACCTTTGGTATTATTGTAAATGTATCAAAAGCAAAATTATACTTTTTTCTATCAGTTTCCATAATTGACCGATTTCTATACTTCATAACGATATAATTTTCAAAAATTAAATACATTTTTCGAAAGCCCTGTATGCTTTAAATTTGCTATTCAGATTTATAGCTATCTCAGTGAGTGAAAATTTTCAGAAATATTTCTGTTCATTTTTAATCGCCTGGAGTCTTGTTTCAAATTTTCTTACACTGCTAATCCTAAATCAATAAACTTACCTGCAATGTTGAAAATAGCTTCAAAGAAAATCTCTTGATAGCTGCACATATGCTTGCAAGGGGATAATCCACTCATTGGCCAAACGTAATTGAATTCGATGGATGTAGCGATTAAAATTTTGTTTCGTAAAATGCTGACTTTAAATTTACGTAAGCAGGTCGAAGGCGAATCCTACCTTGATAAAAGTTTTCTACCATTTATGTGTTTTTTACAGGAATTTACCAATGTGTTGCATTTAATAGATCTGCTCTAACTTTAATAGACACACTTACATATTATGACTTCTTGTGTTTAAAATTGTAAGATGTTAAATTGAATCCATTTTTAATTAAAAATAACGTGTTCTGATCGAGCAAGTATCAATGGCAAATTGATTTATATAATTTAGAAGTTACTTTTAAATTCCATTGCATTTGGTAAAGGGAAACCTTAGATTCCTCCACATGGATAAAATCATTATATAAAATAAAACTTACGTACACTAAATTAACATGCAGTGAAAATGATAACAAAATTAATTAAATGGTTTACTGAAATTAAAACAAAAATAATTAAAGCTTGACAACTTCAAGGATAGTCTACTCTGAAAGAACAAAATGCATAAACTTTTTTATTATACCAGCATAAAATTATATTGATCCTTAAGGTATGCAAATCAGTAATTAATATAATTTCAAAATTGAAAATTTGTGATACTGCATTCAATTTGAGTGTGTACATTAGAAAAATTAAACATCTTAGAGCATATTTCTTCAACCGCGCTTCAACAATTAGTAATAATTGATGTCTGAAATTTTTTAGAAAAGAAGGTCTTTTATTTCTGGCTTAAGAATTAATTTTGAGACTCTTTTCGTTTATGTTCGAATTAAAGTTAATAGCCAAACTTTTCAAAACACAAATAACTCTTATCATTGCCTTATTACTAAAGCTTTTTATGTTACAGTTCTTTAAAAATCAAAATAGACTTTGCAAAATAAGTTGATTCTTAGAAAATTGATTTTAAGAAAACTAATTTTTAGTTATTAGTAAAGCCAAACTAAAATAAAAAAGCAAAAATTCTAAAATTAAGCTTGCTCATGTTGTGCTAGAAAAACAAATCTACATATAAACTTATAAATGTATAATTTAAGGTATAGAAAACAAAATAGCCATGTAAGATATCCGTCTAAGTAACAAAATACAAATCTTAAGCAAAAATCAGAATAGTAAAAAATAGTGTTGTTTGAAAACAAAGTTCTAAAAATGCGAAAAGTTAACATTAAGATTGAAAGTATACAAATATAGGAAATTCACACTATTTTGATCTGGATGCTTAGCAACTCACTTATGAATGTTACATTATAGCTTTAAAGCGTATTTAAAAAATGCAGAAAATTTTCCAAAGGAACTTAATCTAATGCTGTGAAATGTAATGATTACTAAGTAGTAGGTACGTGGGCACCTTATGAAGGACTCGATATTATTTACAAAATTAGGACTAGACGCAAACCACCTGAATAAGTAGGACCTTAGGCTTAGTAGTAGATATTGTAAAAATTTAGATGATAGTAGTTAGGGTAATTTGAAAAGAAGAGGGAGAAAAACTTTAAAAACGTCTCATATCAATTTTTAGGTTGTGAGAAACCAAATTGATTTTAATAGGAGAAAGTAAAGGCGATCTCATTTCGTATTTATAATAAATACCAAGAAGACTGAGTTATCAATGAGATGAACACGACATCAACCTAAAGATTTTCGTAGCCATCGATCCTCAGTGCTGTCAGGACAAACACTATAGAAAAATATATAGCCGGTCTTATGATTAGGAGGAAACAGATTCATCTCATCTATCCAATTAACCCCAAAATCCAGGTTGCATCCCCATCAAATCAAACAATCATTTTCACCAATCGAATACAACAGCAGACATACTGTTATCCCAAAGTCAATTATTAAGCATATGAAGTAAATTATCGAATTATATAGATATTTATTGTGGAACGTAGTGTTAATCAATCGAATGTGTTATATATATTTTTCGGATAATGTTGTTGCATACAAAATTCAATTCAATCATATATACACGCTCAGAGATTCATATACACGTCAATGCATTTGTTTCGAAATTTTTAAAGATCGATCTATTTTCACGGCATCACTAAAAATACAAAGACATCAAGAGGTTATTGTACAAATGAGGAAGTCTCTGCCGAGGCGCAAAAAGACGAGAAATGCTTACTTTTGTGTTTTCGACAGTATTTGAAGAAAGACATCGAGAAGGTCACATAATTGTGTTTGCATGGTAGTGTTGACTTCACCTGTTTCGTTTTCTTCTTCATCTTTGACGGATTTTATTGTTTTGTGTCTGACCCCTTTGTGAAGAATCGCCAAGATTCAGTAAATGATAGACTCCAGTTGACTAGTTTCCCCGAACGGTATTCGTAGCTAATAGCATAGAATTTGCATGCCTAAGTCCAACGAAACGTAAATGAATTCAATTAACCAAGAAACGAATTTTCAATAAATATGACAAACAAAACAAAAAAATCTAGATAACACCTAAAGAGCCTTCTTTTGAATTTCTATGAAATTGAGCAGCACACCAAGGGAATGCTTAAAGATTTTGTGTGACTATTTTTTACTTTATGGTTTTACATTCTGTTCATTATGTATTTCTGCTCAAAAGATGTACTTTGCTCCAGTCACCTCCATCCAATTTCAACATTATTGTTTCATTCCTTATTTTAAAGCTATTTCTAAAATCATATTCTTCCCAAAGCCTCTGCTTTCTTTCGTTTTTATTCCTAAATAATTGTGTCCAACGTTTTACTTTTGTTTTACCTTTAACTATTTAAGCAAGAAACAAAACACGAAAAAATATTATAATGAGAGTAATATGTGAATCACAAAATACAAAATTTATTGATTAAAGTTGGATGAATTCCGTCTCGAAATACAAAGAAGGGATCAGGAGATTATGGCAATGGCAGCCAAAATGAAAACATTGGAAGAACAACATCAGGTGAGACCTCAAACAAACGTACAACAACCCGAAACCAATCCTTAACCCTTTTGTCTAACTCGTTTTTCATTTTAAGGACTATCAGAGACATATAGCCGTGTTGAAAGAATCACTTTGCGCTAAAGAGGAACACTATAATATGCTTCAAACAGACGTTGAAGAACTGAGAGCTAGACTCGAAGAAAAGAATCGTTTAATTGAAAAGAAGACACAGGCAGCTTTGCAGGCTGTGCAAGAACGAAACCGTCTCAACAATGAGCTTACTGAACTTAAGGATCATATGGATATTAAAGATAGAAAAATCAATGTTTTGCAACGAAAGGTAAGATTATTTTACAAATTTTGTTTTACAACTCTCTCATCGTGTTATTTATCATCACACTATGAATTCTAAAACTATTTTTACATTTCCAATTACAATACGACTAAAAGTGCACAATCTGCCGGATCGTATAATGCAAAAATGGATCATAAAATGAAAGCTCTCTCTCGTCAAATTAATTTTGATATGTAAATAATTTTTTCACAAAAGTTTTCTTAAAAATTCCGATATGTAGCGTGTTAATTAGGAAAAACAGCATATTAACATAAATTTAGATTTTAGTTTAAACTCGTTCCAATGCTGTGTTTTTTCTTGGATAAAATGTAATAAACTTTTGTTGACATAGTGTTGCTAACAAAAGATCGATTAATAAATAGGCTTCGCTCGACTCGACTAGCAAAACTAGAGACTAATTTTCTTAGCATCTTAACTTTGCAAATGTTGTTCGCTAGTCGACTCAAATGAAATCGACTTCTACCGAAGAAATTTTCCTTTTCATAGACACGAACATAAAATAAGCTAGGCTAATGGTATAGGGGATGAATGTAGAAAAGAGATTAAAAAAAATCGATTTTAAAACACTATTGCAATAAGCAAACTTTTATAAATATATACTATATTTTATACGTTTAACTTTCTTACAGATCGAAAATCTTGAAGATCTGCTTAAAGAAAAAGACAACCAAGTTGACATGGCAAGAGCCCGATTGTCGGCAATGCAAGCGCACCACAGCAATTCGGAAGGAGCCTTGACAAGTTTAGAAGAAGCAATCGGGGATAAGGAGAAGCAGATGCAACAACTTCGCGAACAACGCGATCGTGCCGAACAAGAGAAGCAAGAGGAACGTGAACTGCACGAGCGCGAAATCGCTGACTACAAACTCAAACTTCGCACTCTTGAGAGTGAGGTAGAAAAGTTAAACACTCGCCTTGACCGAGCCTTAGCCGAAAAGGATCGCCTTGAAGCTAAACTAGAATCATCTCAGAGCGAACTGGGCAAATCGAAGGCTGAACTAGATAAAGCCACAAGTGAAGTTGGCCGCAGTAGCGCCGATTGGGAAGCAACAAAACAACGAATTGCCCGCCTCGAAATGGAAAACGAACGGCTGCGGCACGACCTCGAACGGTCACAGGTAAATTTGGTACCGACTCAAGTAATTCATTCGCTCTCAGCCACTTGAATTGCAGACTACCTTCGGACGAACGACACTGTCCACGTCTCAGGAGCTGGACCGAGCACAAGAGCGAGCTGACAAGGCCTCGGCCGAACTCCGACGAACTCAGGCCGAACTCCGCGTGACCCAGGTAAGAGATCAGTTCATTAGTCAAACATGCACTGAAGGTAATTCGATAGTTCATTGGTTCGACCATCTCGCAACTCATCGGCTTTTGAAGTTTACTATAAAACAATCTTCAAATCCGCTTTGGAAAATACATAAATCCAGATTAAAATCCAGAACTACAAGTCTACATACAGCTTGTGGCTAGATACATAGATATATGCGAAATTGTCGAACCCAAGTAGAGCGATTACCTTCACCTGGCTTTTAGATGTGTCAAATATGCTAAAAACTAGACACAAACGAACATATGTATAAAACCGACATACATCAACACACATACTGTCAACGCATTTGAACAATTACCTAACTCTAAACATTTTTGTATATTTGCGGACTGTTGTTAAACTAATTTTAGGATGAGACAGAACAAAATTTTGTGAGTAACGATCCACTCCAAAGTTTTGGAAATGCGATTTTATATTATTTCGAATTTTATTTGTTAATGAACTCATTTTCATTCGCAACTTTATTAAAGCATTTGGCAACCAATTATTCAATTAATCAATATTAAATAATTAATTTACCAGTACCCAAATTGCAAAATTGCGACCAATTTGATACAGCATCACTCTCAATTCATGCGAACGAGCGTCGCTATTTACGATTGGGCCCATTGGATTTTTCGATTGAATGCGGCATTATTTCATTTGAATTGAGACCTTTTACATAATATATTGAGTACCTTTTTACATTGAACCGAACATACAATAGCTATGGTTTTGTTTAATTCCAATCAATCAACGTTTGCGCAATGCACAGTTTGGCTTAGACTAGTTTTTTTCGTACAGTAACGTAATGATGCCATGTAGAGACTATTTGCGACATTATTAGGGCATTGATTTAATTAGCTTACCAATTTGAATTTCAACATTTTCTGAACCTTACTTGCGCCCTCCTTTTACTTAAGAGTTGTATACATGGGTTTCTTGTAAATCTTGCAGTCGGACGCGGAAAGGGCTCGGTCCGAGGCCGCTGCTCTACAGGAGAAGGTCGAGAAAAGCCAGGGCGAGGTCTATCGACTGAAGGCAAAGCTCGAAAATGCACAAGGCGAACAGGAGAGCTTGCGACAGGAATTGGAACGATCTCAGAGTGGCGTATCAAGGATACACAGCGAACGAGATAAGGTAAGACTCACTATTTATGCACTTAGTCAGACCATTAATGTTTCTGTGCCCAACAATAGAAATTTATTTCTGAAAGTTATTGAGACCGCGTGTAAGCGTTTATTTTCAAGGTTTATTTAAATGATGAACCACTCTAGAACCATTTACAATTCACGCCTTTCATCTTTACGCCCTTTTGCTTCAGACGTTTATCACAACAATATGATTCAAATAGTCGTGGATCTTCATGAAATAAAGGCTTCATCCTGTGTCTTGCCTCTTACGAGAGAACTATCTTTTCCATGAATGTTCTTGTGTTTTGTCTGCCTAATATAACTAAACCAAATATTCGCCAATAGTGTTTTGATATAAGTTTTACAAATTTTTTAAATTATTTTCTCAAGTATAAACAAAACATAATGCAAACTTGCGTATTTAATGAGTCAGGCCTATATTAGATGTTTCTTGTATAATTTCACAAATTAAATATTACTGAAAGCAATATGATAATTCCTATCTCTCTGATATTATCGGGATCAAAAGTTTGGGTTTTTAATTCTTTTTGAAATTTTAGGCCTTTGCTATTATATCGAATATACTGTTTATCTGAACATCAAAATGTAGGTTTCCAAAAAACTCCAACTTCATCCGACCTTTTTTAAGCCTAATTCAAATTAATTTTTAATCTTATTTTATTCTGCTAAGTTATGGTGATCTTGATAGTACATACATTGTATATGTAGTTGAAAATGAACAAGAAATAGTTAATTTAAGGTCTGATCTATTCGGAACATTAAAATATGTTTTTTAAGAGAATGAAAATGTTGATTTATTTTATGTATATGCTAGGTAAGCATCCTTTAAGGGATTTTAGTTTTTATTTCATTATGTAGACACCAAAGTTCATCGCAATCAGAGGTCAACAAATAGTTAATAATTAATAATGAAGGATGAAATCGTTGCAAAAAAAACATTTTTTAAGCTTACGACTACTATATCATTTAATTAGTAAAGTATAGGTTTATACATATGTTGATTAAATACCAAATTTTCCAATTTTGAAGTATTGTTATTGACCATTAATTGAATGCAATATCGTTTATAAAACTTGAAACAACTTACAGGCTTTCGCCGAGTTAGAAAAAGTCAAAGAGGAGCTTGAACGCACCCAAGCAACGCTTGGCAAAGCACAACTTCAGCAAGAGAAGCTCCAAAACTCCTTGGACAAGGCGCAGAACGAAGTCGACCATCTGCAGGAGCGGCTCGACAAGAGCACCGGCGAAATACGCCGTCTACAGCTCGAAAAAGAGAAGATGGCGTACGACTTTGAAAACATCCAATCGCAGCTGGACAAGGCTTTGGGACAGGCGGCACGAATGCAGAAGGAGCGTGAAACTCTGGGCCAGGAGTCGGAGCGGATGCGCGAAAAAATGGATAAAACCCAAGTATTATTTATTGTTGTTTTTGTGTCGTGTTCGTTTGTGTATTGAAACAAATTATATAGATGTCACTTGCTCGTATACAGAAAGAAAGAGACGCTTTCGCGGATGAACTGGACGCCATCAAGGAGCGGGCCGAGACCACTTCAAGTCTACTGATGAAGTCCCAGCGCGACAAGGAAGCCCTGCAAACAGAACTCGAAGTAGTCAAGGACCGGTGGGAGAAAGCCCACGGACTGCACCAGAAATTACAGGTATGGTGATTTAAATAAATACTAATACTTAAGTTGCTTCTAAGCTGTCCTAGCCGCACATACATACTATACAAGATGTGGAAACGATCGATTTTACTATTTTCGGTTTTTTTAATTTAACACGTTCATGGCGTGGACTAGACCATGAATGGTCCACCAACCACAACTTCTAAAAATTAATTCCAATTCCAAAATATAAGTAGATACAGTAGACAGTGAATGTAATGAAAGTTGAGAAAAATCCAAACAAATTCATTTTTTTCCTCGACAGATAAGGAAAAGACATAAAAGCAAGTGAGACAAATTGAAAAGTTGTTTAGAGAATTTAGTTTTCGTTTTTTAATTAATCTAACAAAATAAGTTTGAAATGTTTGTCCTCTGCCTCAGACTTACTCAGTCCCTGGGATTTCTAACGTTCCAATTCATGTCCATTAGAAACTACTTGTTTCTTCTGGCTGCCGCCGAAATATATTTTTTATTTCTTTCTTCAATACTTAAAGATTTAATAAGTTGTCTGTGATATTTTAACGTTTGGCTTGACTTCAAAATTTATTATTGTATTAAAATGTTGAGTATATGGTATACCCAATATTAAAAAGTTCAATGTCTTTCAATTTAATTAATCTTGAAAGAGGAATTTTAAAAATTCGAATTCAAAATAAAATTGAAGTTGCTTCATTTTAACACATTATTTTAGCCATAATTATGTATATGTGAACAAAATTAATTTCGTTGTTTACACGCATCGATTAAAATGCTGAAAAAAAGAATATGTGACTGAAATATTCAAAAGTTTATTAGGAAAATTATTTTTCTTAAAAAGAAGAATGATATTTCATCATCAATCTAGTACAAAAGGTTTAGTAGTAAAGAGAGTTATATCAAATAATTTGAAATATATTCCAGATGGAAAGAGACAACGCTATCACAGAGGTTGATATATTGAAAGAGAAACTCGACAAGGCGCTGTACGCCAGCCAGAAACTGATCGACGAAAAAGATACCTCAAACAAAGAATTCGAGAAGATGCTCGAGAAGTACGACCGAGCTCAGAACGAAATCTACAGACTGCAATCAAGATGTGATACCGCCGAGGCTGATCGCGCCCGACTAGAGGTCGAGTCGGAGCGATCGGCGCTGGCCGCAACGAAGGCTCGCGAAGACCTCAGGAAGCTCCAGGAGGAAAGTACAAGAATGCAGGAAGCCTGCGATCGAGCCGCTCTGCAGCTTGCCCGGTCGAAGGAGCTGGAGGAGAAGGCGCGTGAGGAGCTCGAGCTCCAGCGGGACCGCTTCGACAAGATGCAGACGGAGCTGAGGAGGGCCCAGGGCGAGAAGGAGAACCTCCAGGGCGAGATCGAGAGGCTCTCGTACGAACTGGAGCGAGCCCACAACACCCACAACAAGGCGAATGCTTCGCTCAACGCCGCACAAGAAGAAGTCACTCGCTACAGCTTGGAGATCGACAAGATGCGGGAGCGCTACGAGAAGAGCCAGGCGGAGCTCAGGAGGCTCCAGGAGTCGGACACGTTCGGCAGGGAGACCCGAAGGACCAAGGAGGAGAACGAGCGCCTCAGGGACCGCCTGGACAAGACCCTCATGGAGCTGGAGACGATGCGGGGCAAGTCCCAGTACGAGGCCGAGTCCTACGAGAAGTACAAGGAGAAGTACGATCAGCGCGAGCTCGAGATCCAGAACCTCGAGTCGAAGCTGCACGAGGCCACCCTGCAGCTGGAGCTGTCCAAGAGCGAGGTAGCCAAACTTATTGCCAGCCAGGAAAAGCAGCGGCACGAGCTCGAGCGGGCGCACATCGAGTGCGAAAAGGTCCGCGACAAGCATGAGAAGCTGATCAAGGAGATGGAGCGTCTCCGACAGACGAGCACAGCCCTCAGTCCCGGAGTTACGAACCCCAACGACAAGCAGGAGATCGAACGCCTACGGGAGCGCCTGGACAAGGCTCTGCAGTCCCGGGACGCCACAGAGCTGGAGGCAGGTCGTCTGGCCAAGGAGCTAGAAAAAGCACAAATGCACCTTGCGAAGCAGCAAGAAGCAAACGAATCGACTCGAATCGAATTCGAGCGCATGTCCGCCGAACTCAGCCGCGTCCACGAGCGCCTCGAGCGAGCGGAGTCCGAAAAGGAGAGCCTCCGCCAGTCCGCCCGCGCACTGGAAAAGAACACGACGCAGGCGAGCCACATGGAGAAGAATCTGATGAAGATAGAGGCCGACTGCAAGCAGCTGACGCTGGAGCGCGATCAGCTGGTCCTGCAGCTAGAGAAGAGCCAGGACATGCTGATGAACTTCCAGAAGGAGCTCACCGCAACCGAACAGGAGCTGCAGAGAACCAGGGAAGAGAACCGCCGGCTCAGAAATGGGCAACCAGCACAACAAAACCCTCAGGAGGTGCAGCAAATGCGAGCAGAGATCCAAATGCTCAAACAAAGACTGCAGGAGACAGGAGCCCGAGGCGACGAGCTTGAACAGTGGCGCAAGGTCGTCGAACAGGAGAAGAATCGAGCGGACCAGGCGGAGAAGGCCGCCCAGGAGCTGCATAAACGCGTCCAGGTCATGGAGAAGCAGCTTCAGCAACAACTGCAACAAATGGCCAATCTACAGAAGCAACAGCAACAAAGTGCACAAACTAACGCCCAAGAAGCCCAGAAGGAGATGGAGAAGCTGCGCAAGGATCTGCAGGCGTCGAACGTCGAACGCGACCGGTTCCAGGCCCAGCTCGAGATGCTCGTCCAGGAGCTGGAGAAGAGCCAACTCGACCTCAACGAAGCCAACAAGAAGCTGCAACAAGCACAACAGCAAGGCAACATGGCGGGCCGACCGCCAGACGACGCTCAACGGAAGCAGCTCGAGGCGCAGGCACGGCAGATCGAAGAGGCCCGCAAGCAGCTCGAGAACCAGGCCAAGGCCATCGACAGCGAGCGCAAACTCATCGACGACCAGCGCAAGGCCATCGAGGCGAAGAGAAAAGACATCGAGGAGAAGGAGAAGAACCTGGCGGAGTTCGACCGCCAGCTCAAAAAGCGCAAGGAGCAGATGGACCAGTTGGAGAAGTCCCTGCAGAAGGTAAGGCGACTTTTAGAGATCTCTTTGTAGGCTCCTTCTTAAAAAATTTCTTTTTAGGCTGGAGGAACTGCAGCTGCCGCTGGCGAGCTTAACAAGAGGCTGACAGAAACTGCAAGACAACTGGAAGCGTAAGTTGTCGTTTTAGTCTTTGAATTACCCCTACTATATTGAAATAATTTTTTTTAATTTTCCGCCTAAAATCTTAATAATCAAGCCAGATTCACTCCTCCGACAACAAGAGCAGTGATAACACTGAAGAATTATAAAATTTGGTCTGTAGATTAGAAATTCGCAAATAAAAATTCTCAAGCCAAGAACAATAGGGTCAATATGAATGAATTTCTTATTCCTCAGGCTTTCATTAAATCCACGCAAACTCCTATGGTAAACCTTTATTTTATAAAAAAATTTTAAAAATGGTCAACTCTTTGCTCATACTATTTTCGAAGATACTTCGAATAAAGGAAATATGCTTTGATTAAAAATATTAATAATATTAAAAGAACTACACTTTGGTAAAATTCGATTGAGATTATGTGAAAAAGTAATATGTTGAGATCTTTTGCCTAAGCGATTTACTTCTAGTACTAATCATAAAATTAGTAACAAAATTTAATAATGAATTAATGCTCTATTTTAAATTTTTAACAAATTTACAGAGTTACCAAAGAATTGGATACTGCAAAAGAAGATGCGAAAAAATCAGCAGCAGAAACCGAAAGACTCTTGCAACTGGTTCAAATGTCGCAAGAAGAACAGAATGCGAAGGAGAAAACAATCATGGACCTACAGCAGTAAGTACTTTAAATGCTATACACAAAAATACATCAAACTCGTATCTTATTTACACTTAAATATAAATTAATTTAAACTAAACTTTTCCAGGGCCCTCAAAAATGCTCAAGCAAAACTTCGTACCCAAGCACAACAGCAAGAGGTAAGATAAAATTAATATTTATAAAAAATTTTAATATATAAAATTTATTTTATTTATATCAGGCTGGACCCGCCGGTTTTCTTAAGAGCTTTTTCTAAATTAATACTAAAAGTAAATTTAACACAAAAACTAATTTCCGTTTGAAGAGTTGTATAAAGCAAAAAAGGGAAATATTTAGCTACTCGAAACATATAAGGATTAGCAAATTAAACACTAACAAAGCTAAAAAGAAAAGACCAACTTTGTACTCATAGAAAGAGAAGTAACGCAATTAAATCTAATATTCGATATGCAACAGACTGCGATTTATTTGTAAAAAATAAAAATAAACAATATGAATTGTGTATATTTGAACCACACGAAGGATATCGCATAATCCTAATTGGAAAGGAAAATGCATTTTCTTAGTTGGAAGGAAAACATATTAAAAAAACTGGAAAGTAATCGCACTGCATCTCAGCCGTCTTGAAAGCAACAGTTAAAGGCTATTGTGGGAGTTGAACAAGACCAAGATCACATTCCGTCATCACCCCAGAGATAAAATTAAAAAAACTATTTTTGGCAAAACGTTTTGAAATAATAAACATGGATCAGGGAGCCTTTTTCCCCCATCCAAAAGTGAATCGAAGAAGATTTTAGGAAGTCCTTAATTGGAAAGATAAAATATTTTATTTTGCTTCAAGACTAACTACTATTCTGCGAAGGGAGGTAAATGTTTTAAAAATTGGTTGAAGAATTCGAAGTGGTCATCACGAACTTTTTAGTTGCTAAAATCAATTGTATCGCATTCTGTTCCCTTAAATGAGGCTTGCTGCTGAGGAATGTCTTATGACGGACCAATGCTGCTTAGAGGTGCATTAATAAAAAAACAAAAAAAACTTTTCAGGCTCTCTTGGTAAACAAGATTGCTTGGATGTCCCTCGTATACCGCAAATTGTAAGTATTTTAATTGCATTCAATATTTAAATTTTGCTTAAAATGATTCTTGTAGGCAAAGTGCTTTAGATTTTCTTTTACCTGCGTTGGATACACAGATAGCAAGTTTAGAATTGTAATGGTGCTAAGTCACATGAGCAGGCTTGAAAGACTTTGTCAGCTTTCTAGAAATAGGAATAGATTGAATGAATGCTTTTAACTAGAGGTAAGATGTCAATAAAATTTAGTGTATGGGAACAGCTTCTTTATTCGAATCTAAAATAGGTATATTTGCTCTCTAGTTTTTCGCTTTACTTCCAAATATATTTGCATAATCAATCACATATATGATAGAGTTAATCTTCTACAAAAACCAATTTAAATTTCAAATAGCATAAAATATCATCCCTGCCACACTACAAATGTTCTGTTGATAAATAATGTAGTTACTAGTTATTTAACAGATTTTAATTTTATATATAACTAAACTATAAAACATGTGTGCAGATATCCCTGCAAATGTAAAAAATAAATTTTGCATGACACTACATAAATACTGTGTTTTCTAATAAATGTTGTAATCTTTGAAAAATTTTCCATAAAAATTCTTCTGGGGACTTATTTAAAATAATTTTTTTTTTAAACTTATACTTTTGGCTAAAGTGAAAGTAATATAAAGATGCAAATTTATATGACCCAGCGCCCCCGTATGGATAGTGTCAAATTCATGAGAATATTTAGAAAAAAACAAGATTCATGACAGGATTCGAAAACATGTTTTTTGTTACATAAAAGTTAGAAAGTAGTTAATTTTATTTAATTCTAGTGTCCCTCAATATATAATTTGTCATTTATCCTTTCAGAGTCAAAATAATATTTCGACAATTGTGGAATGTAAAGCATGTGGAAGGGAGACTACATCAACTACTAACTACTAAGGTAACTGCCACCTAGAAAAGACCGAATTGTTGCCACATTTTGAAGCGCTACTTGTTGTTGTCTTTTGCACGCATTATAGGAACCAAAATATTGGATCACCACGACTAGTTCACTATTTCCAATGTTTAAAAAATAGTCAAAGCATTTCAGATAAGTAAAACCCCCCAGTTCCATTTATTGCCCGCTTTTCTTCCCCTAAAACTATTAAATCATTGCGTTGTGTTTTTAATTTTGTTCGAATGTAAAAGATCGGCATAAGTTTTATTTTTTATGTAAATACGTTCACGTTTCATTCATTACTCAGTATCGTTCATGTTCTTTTGAGATTTCCGAACTGTGATGTTTCATTGATCACTTAACTCAGATTAGACTCCATTAGGTAGGAACTATAGTCAAAAAACATTATGTAAATATTCCCCCATCCAACTATATTTTGTCACTCTGCATGTATTTCTTCAAATCTCCAGCTATACGAAAAAGAGATATAAAGAAAATATAAGAACAAAAAATAGAAGTGCACTGCAAGTGAACAACAAAATGAAAGACATTCGACAAAATTTGTGTGTTAAAAATTTATTGCACTCGAAGGGCGACAGGTGAATCGATGAAGAAGCACACTGCTGCCGGTGGCTAAAAGAGCGTTTAAGAAGGGAAAAATAAGAACAAAGAAAAAAACAGCAATAAAAAAATAAATAAATCATTGTAAATACTTAGCGTAAAGAAGGAAAGATAGTGATCATAGTGTTTAAATATCTCGTTATCTCGATATGTAAAAAGTTGTCATGGATGATACAAAATAGTTTTAATAATAGAAATATTTATTAATTTAATTTTTCCACTGCCAGATAATATAAAGAAGACAAAGTATATTTACTACTAATGTAATTGTTGTAAGCGGACACGTAGCAGCAAAATTGACAATGTTGGCAATGCTGATGTGATTCAGGCAACTAAAAAAAGGGAAATGAATAAATTTTTATCGCATACGTTTTGTCGTACGAACTTATTAGGGAACTTGTACTGTTGCTAAGCGACTTTATTAATTTAATAAAAAACTATATATCATATCTTCATAATGTAAAACAATATAAATTATCGTCTTAAACAAGAATTATCTTAATTTTTCTAATAAATCAACGAACCCAATAAACGCTCGAATTTTTCTCACACTTTCTTCAAATAAACTTGAACAGCTTTTGTAATGCTCTTACCAATTATCAGAAAATAAAAGGATTATCTCTCAAAGTAGTAGTTGCGTTTTGAATTTGAAATGCATTTATTATTATCAAGAACTCCTATAATTGTGTAATAAAAGAAATTCTTAAGGTCGCAAATTGATATTAAAAGGCAGAATTATTATTACTCCCCATACGCTCACCTCTAAATTTAAACCTGCAAAAAAAGGGCTTTCAAATTTATAGTTCACAGACGGGTTGCCCAGACTTCTAGATACTTTTGTAACTGTTGCCCTGTTTGAATTATGATCCACTATTTGCAGTTGAGTTATATTAAAATAGCGTGTAGGCCCCTGAAAAGGCATAAGAATATTCAAAGATATCTAACAATCATAAAAAAATTTTAATCTACATTTGCTCTACTTAATTAAGAATAAAAAACCGATCAATTTCGATTTCTATTTTCCAACCTGTCCGTCTGTCATTGCTGCTTATTTCAGCAACTACTACTACTACTATTGACTTGAAATTTCAAATATTTTTAAATATGTAATGGTATACAAGTTATTGGAAATCACAGAATTTTAAAATAAATATTTCAATTCAAAAGGGGTCGAAATAGTGGGGGTCAAAATTTTAAAGTTGAGTTACTAGGTCAAGTGGGATATCATATGAAACGGCTTCATTTCTACATTCTAAAATAGGTTCTCTTTTTATAATAAATGTCTGTAACTAGCAAAGTTTTTCTAGAAATCAACAAAAATCCTTTGCAAGCAAACTTAGTTATGAAGTCCCAAAAATTAATTTTATTGCTAGAATTATGAATATTCATATAGCGTTAGTCGTAGGTCGTATTGTTTTTGAAGCGGTCGATTAATTTAACTAAATAACTTTTTATACGTTTCCTTCCAAGGTACGGAACCCTCGTGCAAGTCCGATTGGCTCTTGGCCAGTTTCTTTTTCACATTTGCCAATACATATTAGATATTTCCAAAACTCCTTAAAATATCGTATGACTAGGAACAATCGAAATATACGCATTTTATGTTCAAATAAAAAATGTTTGTCAACAAACAACCTCGTAGATTGTTTAGAACCCGACTTGCGAATGTTAATAGTAGTTTGCGTCAGATCAAACCCAATATTTTCAAAAACAAACAGACGCTGATTGTTGTATCAATGAAAGCTCAGGGTTAGTATAAAATGGTGGCTTCCAGTAATAGCATACATTAATTGCGGGCTAAGCACCGCTTGCGGAACGAGGTCTACTGACTTTAAACAAAGTAAGTTGACACAGGTTTTTTTTTCAAAGTCCAATCCCGCAATGTAACATTTTTGCTTACTTAGTTGAAAATCGTATTGACTTTTCCATTGATCTTCTGCACAAAGAAGAATATCCTGCAATTAAAAGAAAGTCTTCACTATACCTTTTTAAGTTCTTCCTTAAAAGGAGTCCATTTCTCTTTTATTTTCAAATTATTAAATTATGTATCTTCACATGTAATAATAACGTTCCTTTGAATATATTTCGTAGATAAAGGAAAAGGTTTGTTCTAATTGATTTCTAATAATCATATAAAATATAAATCAAATTCAGGCACCATCGCCAAGTGTGAGGTCAAAACAATGGTCTTTGAGGCCAACAAACGATTTTTAAAATATGCCAAGAATTTTCGATAGTCCTTGCATCGAATAAAACTGCAACATTCGATATGGTAAAGCCAATCAATATCTAAAGTATTTGTTTATAACCACCCTATTCCTTATTTTATTTATATTGTAGTAGTCGCTAAGCAACAGTACATACTCACTAATGAAATAATTTTGAAAGTTTAACCACCTTTATTTGATAGAAGAAAAGAAAACAAAAGATACAACAAGCAAACAAAAACATGTCATATCACAAACATTATCATCACCACTCACAATCAATCAGTAAGGGAAACTATTGATTAAACGTGTAGTTATTTGTTTACTAGAAAAGAAAAACTTAAGAAATGATATGTAAGAATGTCTTTAGCAAAACCTAGCTTAGGAAAGAAAGGAGTAATAAAACTGAAAATATTTTACTAAGCAATCACTTAGAAGTCGTTAACAAAAATCCATTTACCTCTTTCAAGAAAATTTCTCGCTCGTTTCTTTAAAGAAGAAATAATAACAAAAAAACCTTTTTATGGCAAATTATAACCTTCATCGCGAAATCTTTGTGACAGAAAGACCTGTGTTCCATCGGGGAACAGTCGATCAGTATTACGAGAGCAACAAAAAAACAAAACCTTTAAAGTAATCAATTTCAAAAATACTAATTTATTTATTGATATTTTTATTTTTAAATTTATTAATTTAATTATTTCAAAAAGAGCAAAAACTGTGAGAGCCACGTGAAAATCAGACGATAGCCGGGAAACGGAAAAGTGAAAATTGGGAAAAAAAATTATATAAAAACCATTTTTATAGACAATAATAGTAAAAATACAGAGCAAAGATTTGAAGTTAAGGACAGTTAAATTTAAAGAAAAATATATCGAATAAAGCATTAACAATATTTAAATATTGCATATAGTCAACATACGGTAAAGACTTGCGTGTAAGATGAATATAAATTTGTTACCTGTAAATACTAACTGATAATTTAATGAATAATAATTGGTGTTACACACACAATTACAGAGAATGTGAATTTTATAATTATTTCAAATCGATGTTGTTGGACGAACGTAGTGTTTGAATATCTTTTAATTCCCTTCCGTGTTCTGGGGCTGGATCTATTCGTACACTTAGTTTTCTCGTTTTAATAAAACATTTTTATGATCCTATATATGGTTTTTAATAAAATTATTCAAGTAATATGAATATCTTATTAATCATTTATTTACATTTGGAATTTAACATCAATCATAGTCTGTGAAAAAAGGGAAAAAGTAGTGCGCAGGATAAAACGAAAATAACATTTTTTTTTAAATTTTTAACTGATAATTTTCAATGCTTTTCCAATAAGAATATTTTTTTAAACTTTTGTCTATCTCGTCCGTCTGTTATCTTATACAGAACTAAATCCAATGGTGTATGATATTTTCAATTTCAAAGATCTACAATGAAAATTGATACTTAATCTAATGTGAAAAACTAAAAGTCCAACTTTAACAGATGTAATTCTTTTTAAAGCCATTGGGATTTTACTGAAATTGGATCAATAGTAGTTTAAATTGTCAGAGTCACTTGAAAGTGTTTTGGCTTTAAATTTCTTTTGTTCTATTGTTTTATTATCGTATAAAAATATTTTAAATGCAGTCCCAGAACAGCAAAATACCAAGAAGGACACTAAAATGATTTACGCAATATTTTAAATACTACGGTCAGATTCCATCTTTAGTTCTTGTACAGAAGCAGAGTTACATCTACTATTTACAAAAACAACTTTATCTAAAACTCTCTTTTCCTAAATTAAAACTTAAACAAGCAACAAAAAAACGAATAAAGAATTTCCAAAAGATGAAAAAAAAAACAAATTCCTAAAACATTCAAACTCTTCTACGTGTTGTGTTTTAATGTTTGCCTTAAAAGAAAAATCGCTGTCTATTCGTAATTGCGCTTGAAAAAAAATTAGAAGATTTCCTCTTAGTTTCTTCCTTGACTAAAAATTACATTAAAAAGTGTCTGTTCAGCATTTGAAGAGAAAACAGAACTAAATGGTTACCGATAAGGTGAATTTTATACATAAACGCAAATATTGTTATAACCGAGGGAGCAGTAGAGGACGACAATGACAATTGAAGCAATATAAGTAATAAACATTTTATTGAATTGTTACTTCGAGACGCAGATTTGATTATTCGGAGGAGTAGAGGAGAATAGTGGCGTTTGTTAAAATTTTCGGTGTGACCACACTTAGTGTCCGCGGAGATAGGTGAACTTAAGAAGGGAATCAGTGTTCATAGCGTAAAATTACCAATTAAAGCAGAGCAGAAGTGTTCATGATATCATAAGGAGTATGTATTCTTATAAATCTTGTTACTATACTAATAACAATAACTTAGCAAACACTCGCTACCAAGCTTTAGGAGTTCCTTGCCTCGTAACTCTCTACCGTTGAAACTTAACTAAGAATTGAAACCGTCGAAGCAGCCGTGGACAGTGCAAGTGCAATCGAACAGGGGTGGCGCATTGAAAGTTTTAACAAATCACAAGCGCCCGAAACTGGTTTGAAGTTGAAACAAAATGATACAAACAATCAACAAATTGCATTTCCCACCTTTCTTCATCTCAAGCACTTTTCTATCAAGCAAGAGCCCTATCAACGGCTTATGATATCAGTAAAGCAAAAAAAGAAAACGTTCTACGACTTTCTGTAACCGTACCTACTCTACTAGACTTTACGACTAAGTGAGCATTAACATTAATTCGACCAATTAAACAAAAGAGTTAAATGAATTTTTTAATAATAAACCTGTCTATAAATAATAGTTAATATAATTAAAGATTATAAATACGTTACTGTAAATTACGGACCCTATGACCCTCTGATGCATCAAGAGATAGCCCTTGTTTAAAGCAGACAGATATATTCATGTATAACGAGGAGATATATATACAAAATACAAAGTTAGGATTATTTAATAAAGCAACTAGGATATGCAGATACGTTACCAATATATATTTAAATATTGATCCATACCAACAACAACTTCTCCACTTAGGCGATCTATGGAAAAATTTATATATAGGAACAATTTAGGCGATGGGCTAAGCCGAGGTGTAGGCTACGTTTATCTAGGTTAACTGGATGATTTACTAACTAGTGTCTTTCCTCGATGTTCTCGTGTTTTTTTACACAAAAGCGTTGTTCATTTTGAATTGATATTATATTAATACTGTTACTGTTTAGTTTTAACCTAAGCTAAGTTCGTTTTCTATTCATTTGTCCAGTTTGGTTAGAACTCAGCGTATGGTAACTATAAATATTATAAATAAAGTAAATTGTAATAAGTGTCGAAATGTCAGTTAAATTATGGATGAACAAATGGACAAAAATGTACTTAAAACTGCCTACATGACGTTTAAATAAAAATAATTGAAAATATAAAAATGGAATCAGAGTTTTATTTAGTTCGCTAACTAATTGATTATTATTTCAGATTTTGTAATAAAATTCTTATCTACCTATTCATGCATCGATATCAGGTTTGTATTTGATAAAATCATTCATTTGTACAATATTGTGTACATTTATTTCGTTTATGAGTTACAGAACTTTGGCAGATGGACGCACAGACTAAAAGGGAAAACGTTTTAAAAGCACTCCTTCACTTCATATTTCGTGTTTTTGGATTAATTTGCTTGAATTCCAATCAAATTTTTCAATAATAATTGGATGAATCAATTGAAATGAGTTACTTTGTATGACTCGAAAAGTATGTTTGCGCTCATATTAATTTATGGCCGG
Organism: Eutolmus rufibarbis; assembly: GCA_963920795.1. Taxonomy (NCBI): domain Eukaryota; kingdom Metazoa; phylum Arthropoda; class Insecta; order Diptera; family Asilidae; genus Eutolmus; species Eutolmus rufibarbis. The sequence continues at coordinate 42,478,821 of OY987205.1, forward strand.
GATAATAATTACAAACCAGCCAAATCTGAACCTATTTATTCAAAATCAAAAGCCTTTCTACGATTTTTTAAATGCCAAGCTAGAAAATTATCTGTTTTAAAATTATTTGAGCAGTTAATAGGCTGCATTCTACTAAGAATATTTCGGCACCTATAAGTCCAATCGAAAAACATCGTTTTCAGATAATTTTATTAAGAACATTTTAGCTCTGGACAATTGTAAACGTTTTTGCGAAAAATTCTAAAAACCACAATTAAGGACATATTTGAGGGACAGAAGGAGAGAAACCGTCACCCTAGGGGTTGGAATTTTTAAAAGAATATTTCTAAGGCTGTAATCAGTCCAGGAAAATAAGACTTTGACTTCGAAAAATTCCGAACAAGTTGGATTTTTGTGGAGACCTTTATTTTGATGTCAAGAACATAAGCCAAAATGTACCTTACTTTCAACCGGTGGTTGAACCGTAAGTGGAAAGGAGTGAATTCTAGTTTTTCGGAAATATCAGAAAAATTCAACTGGTTCGGCATTTTTTCGAAGTTTGGCCCTTTTTGTGTTTTTATTTGCTGAACTAAATAACATTGTGGAACTACTTGTTTTTGAGCTAGATGGTTGGCTTTTTTGAAAAATCTATTATAAAAAATAAAACTCCACGAATCTCTTAGATTTCGATAAAGAATACATTAACATTTGATTTCCTTTTAGAAAATTATTATTTGTTTACTTCATCAATTCTTACAGTAGTAAACCGACAATTATCCCAATTATCACTACCGTTTCGAGGAAAAGCAGGAAATTTATAAAAATTAGAAATTAAGAAGAAAAGCTTAACTGTTATAAATACAAACAAGTACCAAACGTGATAAGGTAAACGCACCAATAGCGAAACACTAACCAATAGTGAAACACTTGGATTATTTCACCATCTGCAAATTCTATATATAACTTTTGGTCTCGGAATTAATTGCTTTTAGTTAAGAAATATATTTATAAGGTGAAGGCAAATTTTTTGCATCGAGAACGTTTGGAAGAATTTTAAAATGTTATATTTCTGGCGCCCTTCTTGACGAGCGGTCTCCCCGGCCGGCGTTTATCCGTCGCCAAGGGTGCTGACGCTCTGCATCGGAAAAAGAGCTGGCTCGTGTTGTCTGTCAATTTAGTGCTGCAAAACTTTCACAACGGTATCAACAACAGGTAAATAAAATAAATTACAGATTTTCTTATAAAAAAATCCGCGTTTCACTAAAGGTTGCCTCGGAAGAGCGATGCAACTAATAGTGAAACACCTCTCTGTGTTTACTATTACCGAATTGTGCCATGATTAATACTCCTATTTTCTGCACCCAGAAAATGTTTAGCTGCAAATTTCTCCACCAGATTGGTTTTTCCAATAGTTGTCCATTAAAAATAGGTGTATAATTCAAAGAATGTTGAGGTTCTACTACTGGTGATAGCGTTTCACAACTGGTAATCCGTCTGTTGCACTACTGCTTTCCCACCCATTTGACTGTTTCACTTCTGTTCCGAAAACCTCAAAGCTTTGAAAATTCTTTTAAAATTCATTATTAGCTACTATAGACCTAATATTTGGTTAGTTTACTACTCCAAAACCGGACTGTGAGCCCAGTATAAAAATTTCTAAAAAACTTTCAAATATATTATTTTTATTGTCCTTAATAATCGAGACCCAGCGGTAGGCGTTTGTTTCACTATTGGTTCGTTTACCTTGTATTAAAATTTTTTTTTTTTATTTAAATTATTATTTTCTAATTTTTAGTCTTGTGTGTGCGAATTTCCCAATCGATTTCATGATAATCGTAATAACTTTATATTGTTATTTGCAGAAATACCGTCTTTACTATATATGATCGAGTAGAATACGTGCAATAAAGTATGATTGCATACGGTTCTTTGTTAAAAAATGATTTTAAAAAAATTTTTTCTTTATTAACAACTTAATAATATTGCATTGTCATCCAGTTCTAAGCTGTGTTTAAAAGTTCGTCTCTATCTCATTGGGAAGTTAGTTTAAAATCGATTGCAAAATTTGTACCGAACAGACAAACCGAAACGAAAGCGTGCTAATAAAAATGTGGTAAAATAAATCAAGGGATGGGAGGATTCGTCTAATTTAAATGCCTCAAAGAGGCGAGGAAGAAACTGCAAAAAGTACTTACCACGTTAAGTCTTTTGAAACATTCTTGAGTTCCCTTTGGTGGAAAAAAGCTCACAACTCAGCGACTCACAACACGACTCAACTCAAAATGGACGCGACAATTCCGGCGGCATTTAAATGGAAATCAACGAAATAAACGTTATATGAAAACAAAAAAGGAATTACTTTAGTACCACAACGTTTTTTAGCACTTCTTAAACACAATCACACAAATAAAAACTACTTACACGACATTTTCGCGGTTTTTCATCGAATTTTCTGAGAAGGCACCGTGATCTGCTAGTGTTCGGAAATGCGCCAAAAGGTGACATAAGGACGAATTTGGAAAAACTGTTAATTTATGATAATTTCGTTGTGAACCACTCGTTTACGGGGCGTTACGATCGGTTCCGGCAGTCTCTTGCCAGGCTCCGCAAAAACTTAGTAAGCGCCAATTTGAAGGGCGCCAGAAATATAACATTTTAAAATTCTTCCAAATGTTCTTGATGAAAAAAGTTTGCCTTCACCTTATAAATATATTACTTAACTAAAAGCAATTAATTCCGAGACCAAAATTTGTATATAGAATTTGCAGATGGAGAAATAATCCAAGTGTTTCACTATTGGTTAGTGTTTCACTATTAGTGCGTTTACCTTATGTAAGTTTTACAGAGCCTCAATCTAAAGCATGCAAAGAAAAAATATTTAATCAATCTAATAAAATGAGGTAAACTAATATCCCGAGAGTCGACGCCATTAAGGGTGGGGGGTAAGGTTAATTCGTACGAAAAAAGGCATGTTTTTGTGAATTTTTTGTAACGACACAGTTAAAATCTCTTTATTAAAACCAATAGTACATTAAATTATGACATTTGAAGAATATTGTATAAAATTTTCACGAAGAAATATTAAAAAACACGGCAATAGCAGCAATTTTTCGGACGTGTTTCGGAAAAAAGTAGAATTGCGGTGCCCCTCATAACTTGGTGCTGGATCATGTGAAATCAAAAAATCAAAGTTCATTCGTTAGATAATAGTTTTCCCCAGGTAACGCTGAGAGGGTTTTTGGAAATTTTAATTTTTCACTTTTTTGGAACACAATGAAGGGAAAAACGCGATTTTTTTCGAAAAAAATCGGCTATTTTGTTATTGTAAAATAAAAATTATTAACAAATTTGAAAAAAAAACCCTCCAGCATTACCTCGTAAATTATGTACAGAAATAGTGTTCAAAATTTCAAAAGGATCGGTGCAGTAGTTTTGGAGTTATGAGAGGCACCGACTTTGAAAACGTGAGTTGTGGGGAAAACGCTTTAAAGTTTTGAACACTAAAAAATCTGGTATAAAAACGTTCATAAGCAAATTTTATCGGCTTATATAAATACTCGTAACTTCGTCAATTTTGCTCCAATCGACTTGAAATGTTGACACAATATTCTTAAAATATTATGCATTCAATTAAAAAAATAAAAAACAATGCAAAAAAAAAATTTTAATACCTTACCTAATACCTTAAATAATTTATCATGTTTCTTCTGAATATGATTTACGCAGGATGTTTGTCTGAGCTGTTGAGAGATTGAAAAACGGTTGCAATGGGCGTGAAAGGGTTGATGACTCATTTGATCTTTAGCATCAATGTAATTATGAATTAATTTAAAGAGAAAGATTTCGTCTTATAGACAAATAGCTGTAAACTAGCCCTATTTTACAATTTGCCTGAATTTACATGATTTATTCGCACGATATTGCATAAATCTCTCTTGGCGGGCACAGTAAGCAAAAGTTTTAGACTAACCTGTAGAACAACGAATATTTTCATTTTTTGTCTAGAAACTGGTTTGTGACTTGGGATAATCAGAAAAGCTGCAAGCTGACAACGCGCTGGAGCGCGAAATTTAAGCTTACGAGGCGAGTCCTCTCTACCCGAGACTTGAACCAATAGCGTGAAACCAAACAGAGCAGAATGCGGGCCGACGTCTGTCCGTCGCCGTCCTTCACCCGTTAATTTGCGCAATTCGCAGACAAATCGCTCGGTGGAAAAAAAATTACTGGGGGAGCGGTGTAAAAAGAAAAGCCGCCAGGCGAAGTAGCAGACGGCGACGACTTTCATATGCACGAGAGATGCACTCCCACGTGCCGAAGGAGTGAAAGTTTGGCAAAGGAGCGACTCCAGCGGGGCGCGAAAGGTGACGACGCCACGTGCTCCCGCCGTCGTTGCCGTCGTCTTCTTAGGTGCTCCCGGGGTTTCTTTTACGACTTTCGTCCCAGTCCCGCCCCCGCGCCCACCGATTGTCTTATTTGACGGGGGACTTTTCGAGTGCACGCTCCTCGAATGCAATGCACCCCGCGGTGCAGTCTCAAAGAGCAGAGCCAGGGACTGGGAAACTTTTTAGAAATAGCTGCAAAGTGCACCATCCTGCGGTGGTGGGCGGACGCGGTGGCGGGGGCGCAGGGCTGCGATGGCACCGGGACTCACCTTGATGAGCATCGACCGTCCTTCGCCCGCCGCCTCGCCCCTCCTCCCGTGCACCGCACTGACCAGCGTAAATAATACAGGGCCTGGCCGTTCGGCCGCTGTGGCCCAAATACATAATGACGCCAGCATAAATATATGCGCCTGACTCTTTTATAATGTTTATTCCCGGGGTGGCTGCGAATTTTATATCAGCTCAGCGGTGTGCTCATGTGGACGCGGCTTAGTGTGGGTCTGCATTTTTGTCGGGGGAAAACGCAAAAAACCGCCCACCGCCGCGTGCACTCGACGACCCCGGCCCCGGCCCCCCCGGGGCTCCACCGGCATTAAAACTGAAGAGATATTTGTGCCACGCCGAATCCCCTTATTGATCCATTGACCTGGCAAAATATTTCCAAGCCGCCTAATGTTGATGAATGGCTGCTGTTTTTGGTGGGGAATATTATAAAATGGACTCGGGATCGGATCCGTTCAATTCCGTAATGCCCGGCCGGCGCGGTCCGCCTCGCTGCCGCGGAGATTTGTGAAAGAGGCCTGCTTTGGGAGATGGACGGAAAAGTGGTCACCCGCAGCGGCTATGTTTCCGCATTACCTGAAATTTGACCACCTTTGGTGCTCACCGGCCGATGGCTGATTTGCAGGCGGTCCAGTGGCTTTGAAGTGTCCAGAGCTAGAGTCGGGAATTCCTCTATTCCCGGATTCTTTTCGACCGACCGCTCATTATGCACCTCTGTGGGCGCCGCACGAACGTAATCCCGCATTATATGCGTTTGACCGCAGTTTCGCAAGAGCAAGTCCTCCATACAAATCAAACAAATTTAAGTTTAGATAAAACATAGACTAAAAATAACTAATCTACTTACCTTTAACCAGAAAATTTCAGTACTAAAGGAGGAACATCATTAACTCTAGATAGCTAACGTTCCTGAGCTACCATGATAAGTGACTTTTTGACGATCATTTTTTAAACGTGTATTTTATTGAAATTTTATTGTATTTAATCAAGTTTATAAGAAATTTGGGATATAAATTAAAAATAATTATAACAAAAAATAATATTTATTTCATTTTTAAGTACTAAATCACGAGTGTGTAGGGAAATATTTATTGTATGCATTTTCAATTGAAAGCTTCAAATTAATTTTTCAAATTTCATTGTATATTCAAACATTCAGATCTATGGAATTACAATTAGCTACGTATTTTTAAAATACGAGTATCATTTAGAATCATAGAGTGGCATACACAAAACATTGATTTAAAACCAAAGTCGAACAGTTGTTTTGTCGAATATTCGATATTCTTTGTTGCAGGGACCGAAAATAAAACTAATTTATTTTTTATAAAAGGAAAAATTCTTCTTATACGTTTAAATTTTTTATTCTAAATTTATTTTCACTATTCCACGATTTCTGTAGCTTTAAAAATTTTACACTAACTATACATACAACACCACAGACTGTTCACTATTTTAATTTTCAAGACAATATCTATATTTGTGATTCGTCCAAGGATCTATTTATTGAACATGTTAAAATACACATGGAAAGAGGCATAAATTGTTTCTTTTTATTTTGTAAAATGCTATTACAGTCACTGTTGAATTATGAAAATCTCTATATGACTCAATTTTGTATTGCATAATAGTATATTCTTATACGTTTTTTTCTAAATCTACAATGACTTGTCTTTCAGCGTATATTATAGTTTTTAAAATTTTATAGAAACAATTTTTCAAAAACTTTAGCTACAATATCATCATGCCGCACTTGTTGCACTTCACGCACGATAAGGAATTAAATTTTGCATTCTTTCTAGTTTAATAGAGTTTGGGGCACACCTCTATAACAAATTAATTTTCACAATCTGATCCAAATTAGATTTATAGCAGTTTATTGCATTGAACTAAAATCTACGAATTATACCCATCAGAGTCAATAAATTAATCCAATTCTGATCCAAATCGAATCATAAGGAGAACCTACTTATTATCTCATTTTAAACGCAAAGCAATGTATGAAGAGAAAACTTAAGAACAGATTAATTACGAGAAGTCTCTTCGCGGATAACGAAATTTTGTAAAAACGTTCACTTGGCAACTATATGTAAATGTCTTGTATTGTAGTTTCCGAAATATTTAACTTTCGAGTATTTTCAACAGTTTCCACCGTAGGTAACTAACTAAGTACGTATAACTTAAGGAGTCAATCTGGTCTAGACACATGAAAAATGGTTTATTTGTGAGAATTTTTAACGAACGATTTAAAAAAGAAAAAATAGATTAATAAATAAATAAATAAAGAAATGGCGACATTATATTGAAAATGTTTCAAATTTTATATTTTAACAAATAAAACTCTTTTCAGGATATGGATATTTAAAAAATGTATTTAAACTAGCAACTGTACAGAGGTATCGTTTAAAATAAAGTAAAAGTAAGTATGAATAATTTAATAGTTTATACTACCAAAATAATCTATGTATGTATATGTCATAAAGTCGTTATACCTATAGCTGACGTATAATTATTCTATAGTCAATGGATTTTCGTAAAATATAGCTTGTCATTGGAGTTTAAACAATTAATGAAACAAATAAAAAATCTAGTTAAGTATGATACTTAGACTTAAGAGTTTTAATTTTGTGCATATAGTTGTTCTTTATGTCACATTTTTTTATTTACAGCGTTCATATGGTTCCACTTTACCTAATACTTAAAGTAAAGTCTGCTCGTAACTTATTTGATTTTGGCCACTTACAATTTTTGAATGACCACTTCCTGTCCCATCAGCCAAAAAATCGATCGATCAGCAACTTTTGTCTCGAGGACCAAGGGCCCGAGAATCCTTTTGAGACGAATATCACTTGTATTTCTTCGAACTCATCCATTCGTCACGGGATGGGACGGGCGCCTTTTCTGCAGAGTGTTTGACGACGCCCTGCCTTTGTCGTAGGTCGGCGCGGCGTCGACGCCCGCACAATGCCCGCAGCCGAGCAGTAAAAAACGCTCCGTCCCCGGGTTCCTAGAAGACGTCGAAGGCGGCACTTGTAATCGAAATCGACCCTAATGGCAGCAAATCAAAGGGGCTCGGGAGCGGGTGCTGGGAGGCTAGACCCGGCCGCATTCCTCAAATCATCGAACATAAATCAGCGCTCGCCAAAATTCCCACCTTTTTCGCACTACTCGCAAGCGGCAAAGTTTTTAATAAGGGCGAAAACATAAATTCAGTCGTTTTCTGCAAGGACTTCAGCCAGCAAAAATTTGTGCAAGGAGCCAGGGCTTCGAGTTTAAGTTAATAACGTGGAAGTGCCTTGCCACACTCAGGCTCACCTTATTGGCGATTATGCGACGCAGAGAGGCGACGGCAGGAGCTGCTAGCAACAAAATATCCTTTTAAGGAACCCATTACTCATTTGCATAATCCCTTTAAGATTAAGGTGTCGTCCTCTGCCACTGATATGCTGCTCCGGCAGGGCACACACCGAATTCAACTCTGATACTCCTTTTGGGGTTGAGCCCGCTCCTGCGAAAGGGTTCAGCCAGTTCCGGGCTTGCGAGCTGTGTGGAAGCAGATAAGGTGCTGAGCCGGGATTATCTTCCTCTGGTCCGAAGTAAACCGTTAATGACGCTTTGAACGAGAAATCCTTTCCTCGGAGTTAATTACTCCGACTTGCACCTGTGCGTTTTTTCTTAATCAGCTTCTTGGGACGAGTCGACGAAGCTGCTAAGTGCTCCAGAGCTCTTCGACCTCGCATCTTTAGTACCTTACACTCAGAAAAATTGTAGTTCTAAAATAAAAACAAATACTTGTTTGCCTTTGAAATGCCCTAAACTTCACTACGTTATTTCATTTTTTGATTCTTCAAACACTGAGTTTTTCAAATCTAAACGAATTTGCAATCCATTGCTACGGTTCGCTTTACTTCACTTAATTACGCAGGCTAGTTACAAATTAGCGGATTTATAAATTCGGGTGACATTTTTAACTAAGTAAGACTGGAAAATATTCCGAAAAATATGTATCTCTACCAGAAAAAACCGGCCAAGTATAAATTGGACTTACACAATTAGTATTCTATATAGTAATTTTTACTTTTAAAATAAAGATTTTATTGCAAAGGTATAAAAGGATCAGTGAATTCAAAAAATACACCTCAATTAAGTTTTCAAAAATCAGTACCTTGAATTCACAAGGAAACTTGGATTTATAGAAAGTACAACAGAACAAATTTTCACCATTTATGAAAAATCATTAAAAAATTTAATTGGATTTTGAGAAGATCCCGAAAAATTTAATCGGTTCCAAAAATAGTTCTCAATACTTTATTTTATATGAAAAGTACGATACAGTCGAAGAAACTCTGTTATGATTCTTATTACAATAGAAAGGTCAATACTCCTAAAATATATTTATTCCATAATTTTTATGAAAACATTATTGTATCGTAATAATACTTCGGTTTGATATCATGTATATTTTTTTAAAGGATTTATGTGATTTCACTTAATATTCAACAAAAAATTTTTAATCTATTAAATTTAACCCATTCGCTGCCGAGAGCATATTCAGCTAAATATTCAGCTATTACCAACGACGAGTATACTCGTTCTTGGCAGCGAATGGGTTAATTAACGTGTAGCATGTCAAATTTACAACGTACAGTGCAAGCAATAAAACAAGAGTTATAATGAACCTTTCACCCTCCCCCTGCTGTCTATTGAAATATATTTCCGCTGATATATGTAATTCTAAGCTTGAATAACGAATACTGAAAATATATATTTCCTGGCAGGCTGGGCTTTAATTAAGGAAAACAAAATTCATACCAATAATAATAGAAAATTTCGAACTGCTCTTTCTATACACTTTTTGTGTATATGTAGGTACATATACTATATAACTTACAATTCTTACATAAGGGATAATATAAATATAGTGTTCCACACACAAATATTAATTTTGAATTATGGGAATCTGGTTTATAGTATCTAAAATTGCGAACTTTTCCTTTTTTATGCCACAAAGAACCGTAATGAGTTGAATTAAATTGAATTTATGTTACAATTATATGCTTTATTGTATTGTTAATTAAATAGCAAATACAGCAAAGTCATTTAAGCTATGAGTACCATTTTTGTCTTTTTAGAATAGTTTTATACGCTCAAATTAATATTTTAGTTCGCAGTACTTGAGATCGCTCTTTTAAAACTTCTTTTGACTCCCCAAGTTTATTACAATCCAAATACGTCATTGAGCTTAAAAAAGTTAAAAAATAACATATATTCCGAAAGAGCAATGGTACGCTTATATTCGCACGATAAAACTCCACTTCTCTCCCTTTGTAGCCAAGTTTAAATTTGCATTTAATATTCTCAGTTAATTCTAGGTAAAAGGCTCCAAATGTATCATTTATTTACATATTTAGGAAAGTTCTGCAGGAACCTGACCCTTTTTATCTCACAACATTTTATGGCTGAAGTAATTTTCAGAAATTTTGTCATTTTATTATAATAATATTGATTGATGGGATTACGTTAACAAGAAATTTGTATTCAACAAAATTTGACCTTTAACCATAACATATAAAAATTGTGAAAATATTTTACTTCCCACCCACATTAAAACTACAATCTGGAATAATTTTCTTTAATCATCATTTAATTTTGTTGGTAATCATTTCCATGTAATATTGTTGTCTACGCATAAATAAAAAAGTTGAACGAGTTATATATATTCTGGCACTTAAACTTGCAGTCTTTCTGCAATTCTCAATAAGTTTAATTGAATTGAATTGCATCTTATTTTCTCCTTTTTTTATACATAAAAATTCGAAAAATATAGTTTTCTGTTTATAGGAAAAGTATGGTTTAATTTAATTTAATTTATTTTATTTATTCACTCTACCGTTTACATTCTCAAAGCATATTAACTTATTTTTAAATTCAGCTCTAGATAAATTGAAGTCTATGGGGTTATTAAACTAAATAAAATTGCGAACGCATCTAGACACAAATTTTTGAAAGTCATAGTTAGTTTTGTGTGAAGGGGCGAATAACAAATCTCTAGATTGCATTGGGCTGCTTGAGAATAAACATGAATTAAGGAAAGCAATTTGGGACAATTTATCCTTAATGAACAGAGCGCAAGAGCTATCACGCCTATAGTGAAGAGATGATACACCAAATACCAAACGTCTTGTATCATAGAAAGCTGAATTTCGGCCGCTTAATTTGCAATATAAATATCTTGTAAACGATCTTTGCACTGCTTCAATTCTATTAATATGACCAGTATAAGTAGGATTCCATATAATCGACGCATACTCAATTACCGATCTTACAAAAGACACATACAAATATTTTATGGTAGATGTTTGAACATTTTTTAACATTTCTCTTAATAAAGCCAAGAGTTTATACGTATAGGCTTTGAATATGACCTGATTAATGTGATTAGCAAAGAATGTTTCCTATCAAAAATAATTTCCAAATCAGTAACCTAACATCGACTCGTTCCAGCAATTGATTATTATAATAGAATAATTGTATGAGAGAAACGTTTTTGAGTGATAAAATGATGTAACAAGGCATAAGTTGTAAACCAACACTAGAACTGCCAAGGCCAGTCAAATTGACTGCATTCTCAATTTCTTCTTTCATTTAATTATATTTTTTTTTTTAGATTCTCTTCAGATTTATTTCAAAGCTTAATAAGATTGAGAATGACGAAATATTCAAAAGTCTTGCTGCAACTTTAAGCAACCGTTTCCTTCGTGAATTTCAAAAATAAGTTTCAGATCATCAGCATAAGTAAGACAGCGTGCACTGCATGTAAGAAACACGTGGTATTACAATTATATTATATATATTATATAACAGAGTACATATACACACATAGGCAGAAGAGACTATAGGTAATGAGATCCATATGGTATTTGTTTTTTTTTTTTTTTGTCAAAACATTTATTAATTGCAGAAGAAATTGATACTTTTACTTTACATTATGTCCTCTTCTATGAGTTGGCGTAACTAAGCTAAATAAGACTCGGTATTCCTATAAGGGAATCGCGAGAGGTTAGGAGTAAATTTAGTCGTACAAAATCTTGGAAATACTTCGTCCATTAAAGTTATTATGTTATTACAAATTTTTTTGAATTTTCGGGTTTCGAAAATGTCCATATACTGGGATTACTTGAAAATTCTAACGACTTTGACAAAAGACGGAATTCGACTTTCAATCAATTTTAAATTTGGAGGAGATGTGCGATCGACCGATACCTATACATACATATATTTTATATTTATACATAATAATTATTTTTTTTTAATTTAAAGAACTGGGTGAAAACCGAAGAATGAACAATTCATTCAATTTAAAATGTTATGAAAAATTAAAATTTCATTGAATACAAATCGCCACTTTTACCCGAAGGTACATTTGTAAGTAAGAATGCCCGTCTTTTTTGTTGCGAAATAAACACTCCACTTAATGCGCGGCAACCTGAATAAGAAGAAATATGAAATTGTGCGCCACCGAGTCTTGGGTGCACTACAAAAAGTGTAGTGACCCAATATAACTAATTCCGGGCACACATGTGCTCCGTGCTCCTCGAGGGTATCATGTGCACGCTTCCAGTGGAATTCGACAATAAAAACTCGAGCAGGATGTAAGCAATTTGCGGGAAATTGGTTAAGTGCCCCGAAGAAGTCTCAGCCAAATGGTTTTCATGAATGAAATCTCTCGGGGAAATAGCGCGACTCCAGCCATCCTAATGCATACTCATAATTCTTTTTCGCCATATTCTCAGTTTCATTAAACAAAAATAAAGCGAAAAAATACAAAAGTAATATGTTGGCCTCGTGAAACGGCCGGCTACTTTTTATTGTTGGAACATGTCAATGGAGCCCCACGTACTATAGAAACGCCCGCGTCTAGCACAACTATTGTTCGGCTAGAAAATTCCTCAAGAGTGTTTTATTGCATTTATGCCTTTTTATTATTAATAATACACGGACGCGCATTGTTGGTGCGTTTCTTGTCGAGTGGCCTACCATTCAAATCGAGTTATGTAACAACAGATTGCCACCATGTTGGTGCCGCCGCCCCCGCGCCTCTGCGTCGCTCCAAGCCATTCTCATGGATGCTTATCCACCTAAACAATTCACACGGTGCCGGCCTTGGGGGGAACTACTTCCAGGCGGTGTAATTTCCCTTTATTTTTATTTTTTTTTTGTTTTGACTACTAAAAATAGAGAATTAGCTCAGATGGTCGCGGTTCGCGACGCGACATACATGCGTTCACTTTTTCGTGAGTTCTCCTCGCGCGACGATTAAATGACTTGCAAGATGCAACAAAGTTGCAAGTGTTGCGTTCACCACTTGGGAGCGGTCTGATTGCGTCTTGCTGGAGGCAGGGGCTACAGACGCGAAATGTTTGTTTAATTGAACACCGCGAACAAATTGAGGGCCCCGTGAACGCAATCTGAGCGGAGATGACGATTTTGTCAATGCAGGTCCAGTTACCATGCACATTAGTCATAGATTAGTGCGACTAGTCCGAGTCGTGGCTGCCGCAGTCGAAAATCCCAGCGAACCGAAGCAATTTATTAGCGTAATTAAAGCGCGCGCGGGCCTTAGATAAGCGCCCTCGGCTTTAATCCGCCAATTCAAGTGAAAATCCCATGTTTGCTCCTTCCGTAATTTCACAAACTAAAAGTTGCCCGAATCGCGTTCCACTTTTGTTCTTAAAAATGATTCAAACACGTAAATGGCCAGGGGTTCAATTCAGTTGCGCCATAAAACGCTGAGACCACGAGCGACCTGCAGTTTAGAAGATCCTTTTTGGGAGCTGCCATAGTGTTTAATGGTCAGTCCGAAATTCAGGGGGATTTGAGTGCCTTTCAACAAAACTTTGTCTGCTGTCCCTTTTGTTTCGCCCAGCTGAGGGTGATTTTTCGACCCTGTGAAAGTTGTTCTCAGTTATGACTCCTAATGAATAAATTTCATAATCCGTTCCGTAATCGGGATTAGGGCGCTCGCCTCCTAAAGATACTTTGCGAAGGTGGCAGAACCGGCAGTCGAACCTCTTCTGAAGAATTGAATTGTCATTCGCTGCCGATCGATTAGAGTGGATTAGCATCACACTTTTGTGCATAAGGCCGCCTTAATCCGGTCATAAATGTAAATACATACATAGGCCTAGAAAGTATGATTTTACAAAAGTTCATTGTACAGAAAGGATTTTGTTACCAGGTAAATAATTCTTCAGGAATGAGAAGAGTTACAGAATATTTAGGCTATTTATTTAAAAAAAAACGTAACTATCACAGGTATTTTATTTTTTCTTGTTAAAAAGGATGTACATATTACTATGTATAGTTGTATTGTAATTTCTCGATTTACTTAATTGTCGACAAATCAAATTTGTTACTTAGATTATTAGATTATATATAGTGAATTCAATTTGTCAACTGACGACAGTTCTAAATTTCAAAGAATTTCTTGGCCTATATTGGCCAAGATGACAAATTACGAGTTTATTTTTCAAACTTCAACTTTATAACTCGGTTCAGACTGCGAACAGAAGTAACATGTCTTGATAAGTTTTGTCTGTGATAATACATTATTATGAACTGAAATAACAAGGTTTGATTGATGGACGTGCGAAAAATAAGACGCCAATTTCAAGCATTAGCTTGTAATATTTAACTACTCGAATATTTTTTTAGTTAAGTTTTTTAATAGGTATGTATTGTTGTTTGTGTTAATATCAAATTGTCATATTTAAACATATTTTGCTTATGGGAATGTTTTTGTTCATTTTCTGAAAAAGAAGCCTCCAAGAAATTTTAATACGTGCCTCTCTAAAGGCAAGCTACGCCACTGATAAAACTAAATCCAATTGGGTTATTTCAACTCACTTCATATGTGTGTTATTTTAATGTATATTTATGTTTGTACACGTTTTTGCTATATTGAAATCTTCTATATATAATAAAATCGTAACTCTGTTCGTGTCTCTGCACGCATCATGCAAAAACTATTGAAGATATCGTGATGCGACTTTTTTTCAATTTCTTTATAATAGTTGTTACGGATAGGAGGGAACTAGATGTTTAGTGCTGTCCCCGTCAATATAAGATTGATTCTGCAGTTTCATCTCCTTCCAGAACCTCCTACGCGGAAAACGACGTCCAAGGGTCGAGCCTCGGGTGGGAGCTGGATCACGAACTGGTGGACACTCGCCATTACTCACCATTACTTGCCTAGCGAGGCACCGCGGTTACCAGCCCGAGGGAGGGAGACGCCGTATTCACTACCGGAGGGAAAAGTTATATAGTTGGTGGCTGCAAACACCACTAGATGAAGGAGTTATACAAGTTGGTTGCTGCGAACACTCACCGGGCAAGGAAGGTGTATAAGTCGGTTGCTGCAAACACTTACACATTGGCTACAAGTACTTACCGGACGAAGGAGCTGCTTGCGAACTGTGTTATCTGCTGCTCACCGGACGGAGGAGAACCCGATTCAGAAGCGGTACTTAACATAGAATAGAATAGAACGTGGATAGAGAATATTGAGTAGAAGAAGTAGAAGTAGAAGAAGGTTCAGTAACAAGAGGAAATAGGTGTAGGAAGGATTGGTCAGCCATCGAAAATTTGATATGGAATTACTTACCTTATAAATTGTTAAGATTACTCATACTTACCTTATAAATTGTTAAGATTGTTGTACGTCGTCCCGGGGGAGCCGACACTCCCGCAGAATCCAATTTAAGCGGCGAAGAGGGGGGGAAAATTTGGTTCAAACACGATTGCCGTAAAATTGAGTTTTGAAGACGTAACCGGTTCCGGTTCCTCTCGAAGAAGCGACGCCACCACACGGAGCACTTTATCCCGGCACTACACGACGCCCTTATCTGCGAGGACTATAACGCCGAGAGCCAACCGCAACCCGAGTCCTGGCCCTTGACCCGGTGCGACTCCAAAGCCGGATGCTTAAAAAGAAAAAAAAGAAAAAAAAAGGAAAAAGAAGAAAGGGAATTCCAGATGGAAAAGGGCATGAATCAACCACTGGAGGAAGCACGGACAAACAATGTGGCAAGGCCGGAGAGCCGGCTAAAGGCGCAAAATGGACTCGGTAGGCGAAGCGGGCGGCTCTCGAGCGATGAGTCAGTCGAGGACAAGCCTTGAGGTGGAGAAGTATCGTGACAGTTAAGAAAAAAAAAGGTGCGTGCCCAGCCAAGAAGAAGGTCCTCGGAGGAAAAGAAGCGAAGGGAAAAGGAAAGGGAGGCAGGCTGTGACAGGGAACAAGAAATCCCGACGGGACCCGGCAGAGGAAGCTGGCGCTGGCCCACAAAAGGAAGATAAAACCGGAATTCAGACGGATGGCGGCGAAGTCTGGAGATTCCCGAGGAGCCACCCGCGGCGTCGTGGACGAAACGAGGGAGCTGGAATCGGGCCCCGTGGGCCGCGAAAGATAAGTACCCGATTTTCTCTTCCTCTTACTGAAAGTGCCCGAATCAGTTCTCTGGTTCTTTTTTTTTTGTGCGCAGAATTTCTGTCGTGTGATCGCGTGGTCGGCTCGCCCTGTTCGACCCCGCAGGCAAAGGGGCCCTTGATGAATCTCCAGTCAGACTGGAGCCTTTAGTGAATCTAAAATTTTCTGGCAGTCAAGTTCCGATATATGAGGTCCGCACTTTTCATTATCGATAAGAGGCCTCCCTTGTGGGATATGTTCCTCTTTTGAATTGTATTAGAAGCCTCCGAAAGTCTTTCTTTTTTTTGGTTATTATAGTTGCTGACCTCAATAGGGGGACTTATCTGTTCCGTATCCTAGACCTGAATTTTGAGTATAGGTATGATTTTGTATTCTATTTCGGAACTTGGAGTATAGAATAATTTATATATATATATATATATTTGTATTAATTGTGTATCCCATTGTTGAATTCAAATATAGGGATCTATTACAGCGAATAACCGGCGTTTCTCCTCCCACCGCTCCCCGTTGGTCGAAGGTTCTCGGTGAGCCAGAGGAAAAAAAACCGAGTGGCGCCCAACCCGAGTTTTTTTTTTGCTCGACTTCCCGCGTGAGATCCCACCCGTCTCCCAGCTGGCCGGGGGAGCCCCGCTGCGAAGTGAGCGGGTAACAATTTTGGCGCCCAACGTGGGGCCTATAGTTGAGTGGAATTCGAGCGATTGGCGAGTAGTTAATTTTGCGGAGGTGTTTTGTGAGCAAGACAATTTAAGGAGGCGGCGGTAATTAAGGAGGAGACAAGATTTTTTTTTTTTGGCTGAAGCCTTTTGAAACTTCCGATCACGGAAATAACTTTTGAGTTATCGCCCCGTAGAAGCGGAAGGGGGGGGTGAAGGAGGAATCAGCACGTGCGCTCCTTATTTTTTTTCCTTCTTCCTTTTTTTTTCTTTCAGCTGAGTGTAGTTTTGAATTCCTAATCATTATTATACTATTATATATATTATATTATATTATTATATTATGTTGTAGTATGGGAACGACTTTTTCTTTGAAGTCGTAATCTTTGCGGGATTAGCGGAGCAATGGTATAGGCCCCGTTAGTTAGGTGCCGTTATACAGTGGCGTCTAAGGAAACGTGACGGGGGATAAACCCGCGAATCATACCTAATATTGGAATTACATTTAAGGTCTTAGGAGGCCATGAATTAGTTGGGGATTGCTATATTATACTTATTTCTCTTTTCTCATCTGGTTGGAATTGGTTTGGGAGTGTTATAGTATATCGAATTGTGGTAGTATATCACGTGGTATACCGATTTTTTTTTTCCATCTGGTTGTTTTTAATTTTGAAATTTCGTGTTCAAGATTGGAGCTGAATTCTTTGGTAGCGATCTAATTTAATTGAGCTACGGGAAATCGTAGTGACTTGGATTAATCTGTGCGGATGTTAACAATGGAGGTTAACAGACTTAATCAAGAGGAGCTTAGCTATGAGCTTATTATCAGGGGTTTACCAGTAGGCAAAGTTGAGGACATGCGGATCACGTTTAGGGCTGCCTTGAAGGCGGAGAAGGAGGGCAAGATTCTGGTAGTTTCCCCCCACCCTTTTAAATTCGAAGAGGATGTGAAGGCGCTGAAGGAGAAGTGCGAAGAAATTAAGAGTCTCCTTGAAAAGTTTAGTGGCCTTCCTGGGTCGCCAGAGTATGCGAAAATTAGGACGAAGCTGGAGTGGGCGTTTGGGAGGCTGGAGCGAGTAGTGACCGGGGGAGACGACGAAAAGGAAAAACAAAAGGCCGTAATTCGGGCGGAATTAATTATAGGCCTGGGAAACCTCCAAGTGAAGGCAGACGGTGAAGAAGAGGAGGGCGGCGATTCAGATTCGGCAGAAGAGACCTTCAGGTCTCCGTTGAGTATTTCGGGTGTTTCCACCCCTCGTCAAAGGGTGTTAATCAGCAAATGGAATGTACAATTTTCTGGGGAGCAGTCCCAATCCGTAAATTCGTTCTTGGACCGCGTGAGCGAGCTAGCTGAAGCCCGCGGAGTTAGTAAAGCTTACTTATTTCGTTCAGCCCTTGATCTTTTTACAGGCAAAGCTCTGATTTGGTATCGTGCCAATAAGGCTCAATTTAACTCGTGGAACGATTTGGTACGCGAGTTGCGAGTCGAGTTTTTGCCGTCCGACTATAATGATCGTCTACTAGAGGAAATCAAGAAAAGGACTCAGGGAAAGGATGAGACGATAGGTCTCTATGTAGCGATGATGTCAAACATGTTCGCTCGTTTGATCGAACCCTTAACAGAGTCCCAGAAGTTGTCTATCTTAAAGAAAAATATAGCCCCTTTTTATCAGACTCAATTAGGCTTAACGGGAGTAAAAACGATTCAGGAGCTGGTTGAGTTGGGAAGACGCCTGGAGTCAGTTAGAGCGTCGGTAGAGGCTTTCGTACCACCCCCTTCCAAGAAAAATAGTCAGCTCCTGGAGCCCGATCTTGCCTACGTTTCAGTAGAGAAGCCGAGCTTGTCTAGCGCGCAACACTCACAAGCCGGCGGTGGTGGTGCAAGGAAATGTTTCAAATGCGGCCAAGAAGGCCACATTTCTAGATTCTGTAAAAATAATTTTAGTTGTTATGGGTGTGGCGCTCCGGGGGTCTTGCGCCCAAAGTGCCCTAAGTGCAGCCCAGCGAAGTCAGGACCTGCTACTTCAGGTAGGGTTCAGCCACCCAAACCGAGTTCGTCGGGAAACGAGAACGGAGCTCGGCATTGAGCGGCAGTTCGAGCTCTAGTTTTTCCCAAAAGACCGCTGATATCCGAGTTAAGAAGTTAGGGAAGTGTGGGAGTGGCCTCAGCGCCTTAGCGGATTACGTCTTTTCCAAAGTAGACGGAGATTCACGCCCGCACTTAGAAGTAGAGATTTTTGGAGTTAAATTTAAGGGATTATTGGATTCAGGGGCGACAAGGACAGTTATGGGAGGACCCGGTTGGCAAATTTTTCAGAATATGAGATTAAGGATCCAGACTGCGACGGCGCAGACAGTATATTTGGCAGATGGCAAAGAGGTTCGAGTCCTGGGAGAGTTGAGTTTGCCTTTGGTCCTGGCGGGAAAAACTAAAGTTGTGGATGTCCTGGTTATTCCAGATTTACCACATCATTTTATTTTCGGTATAGATTTTTGGAAAGCCATGGGGATAGCTGCGAACTTGAGAGACGATGTGTGGAAATTCGCTGAGGAAGGGTATCATATTGGCGCGTTGGAAGGGCATTCGAAGTTGAGTATAGGACAGAAGGACCAGTTAAGGAAGCTAATCGAGCGAGCTAAGGCCAAGATGGGAGAGGGGTTAGGTCGCACGAACGTAGTAGAACATGTGATAGAGACCGATTCACCACCCATTAAACAGCGGTATTACCCTGTCTCTCCGGCGATACAAAAAGCAATAAATGAGGAACTGGAAAAGATGTTAGCAGCCGATGTTGTCGAGCCTTCCAGAAGTGCTTGGGCTTCGCCAGTAGTTATGGTGAAAAAAAAAGACGGGTCCTATCGATTCTGCGTGGATTTCCGGAAACTCAATAAAGTGACGAAAAAAGACGCGTACCCCCTTCCCTACGTTTCCGCCACGCTAGACAAGCTAAGGGATGCGAAATACCTATCCTCCCTAGACATAAAATCAGCTTTTTGGCAGGTACCGATGGAGGAAAATTCGAAACAGTACACGGCCTTCACAGTTCCCAACAAAGGGCTTTTCCAATTTAAAAGGATGCCCTTTGGTCTTAGCAATTCTCCAGCGACGTGGCAACGTCTGATAGACAGAGTTTTGGCAGGGCACCTCGAAAACCATGTATTTGTCTACCTAGACGATGTGGTGATTGTGACGCCAACCTTCGAAAAGCATTTGGAGGTTCTGGAAGAGGTCTTAGATTCACTAGAGCGCGCCGGCCTCATTATAAACTATCAGAAATGCGAATTTTGTCGACCCGAGTTAAAATATTTAGGCTATGTTGTTGGTGAACAAGGGCTTCAAGTAGACCCGGTAAAAGTTAAGTGCATTCTGGATATTCCTCACCCTAAGACGGTGACAGAGGTTCGTCGCTTTATCGGTATGGTCTCGTGGTACCGTCGATTTGTGCCCAATTTTTCCACGCTATTGGCACCCATTACTGAGCTCTTAAAGAAAAAGCGGAAATTTTCCTGGTCAGAAGAATGCGAGGCAGCCTTTCGGGAGACTAAACAAAAATTAGTTAGTGCACCCATCCTAATGTGCCCGAATTTCGAGCATGAATTTATAATACACACGGATGCCTCAGGGTACGGTTTGGGAGCCGTCCTCACACAACAAATAAATGGGCAGGAAAAAGTAATTGCGTACTTAAGTAGGTCCTTGAACAGGTGCGAAAGAAATTACTCGACTACGGAAAGAGAATGTCTAGCCGTACTGTGGGCTGTCGATAAGTTGCGCCCATATGTAGAGGGTACAAAGTTCACGGTCGTCACCGACCACGCTTCGCTCGTGTGGCTCCATAATTTAAAAGACCCGACCGGTAGATTGGCTAGATGGGCCATGCGCCTACAGCAGTACGATTTCGACGTCATTCACCGGAAGGGAAAGGAACACCTATTGCCAGATTGGCTATCGCGCTCTGTACCTGTGATTGACAGCATTGAGTATGAAAATGATTCCTGGTCGGGTAAAATGATTAGTAAAGTTCAGTTGAATCCGGAGAAGTACCCGGATTGGAAGGTAGAAAACAATTTTTTGTGGAAACATCACCGTCCCAGATATCCCGCATTAGCTTCGAGGGATGATTACTGGAAAAAGGTCGTACCCAAAGCTCAAAGGCGGAGTCTTATCTTCCAGGCTCACGACGTTCCGACATCGGGGCACTGCGGTGTTCAGAAAACTTTCGATCGCCTGGCCGAAAACTATTATTGGCCCAAGATGAAAGCCGACGTCGCTACCTATGTAAAAAGTTGTGTCACGTGCCAGTCGGTAAAACCGATTCTCTCCAAACCAGCTGGCCTGATGGCTGGTCGCAATTTAGCTGGCAGACCGTGGGAATGCATCGCGATAGATTTGGTTGGCCCACTGCCACGATCTACGCGTGGCTATACTTACATTCTTACAGTCGTAGATCTGTTTAGTAAATTTAATCTGTTATTTCCCTTACGAGGCGCCACAGCAGGACCAATTTGTCGAATTTTGGAGGACCAGGTTTTCCTCATTTTCGGAGTACCTAGAATTCTCGTTAGCGACAATGGGGTCCAGTTCAAGGGCAAGGAGCTCCAGAAGCTGTGTAGAGAGTATGGAGTGATGAATAAGTTCACGGCTTTGTATCACCCCCAAGCTAACCCAGCAGAAAGAATTAACCAAATTATAAAGACCATGCTTAGGGCTTACGTCTCGGACAACCACCGAGTGTGGGATCACCATTTGGCAAAAATTGCCTGTGCTATCCGGACGTCTAGCCATGAAGCTACACGCTTAACACCGTATTTTATTAATTTTGGTTACGAAATGGTTAGATACGGGGCGGACCATAAGGAATGGGAGGACGAGTTCGATCCCGCGAAGCGCGCAATTGCCTTGGAGAACGTTAGGAATGATGTAAAGAACAGACTCGCGCAAGCTGCTGAGAAGGCTTCCAAATCATATAATTTACGTAGGAGAGACCAGCGTTTTTACAAGAATGATTTAGTGTGGCGGCGAAGTTATGTCCTGAGCGACGCTGCAAAATATTATAGCGCTAAACTGGCTCCAAAGTTTGTAGGTCCTTTTAAGGTGAATAAGGTCCTATCCCCTTGGACTTACCAGTTGGTAAATGATCGTGGAAAAGACGCAGGGGTTTGGCATGCGAAAGACTTAAAGCCCTATTTCTCGGAAAGAGGTCGGAGTGGTAGTGATTGAGGTTGAATTTATTTTGGTGGCCCCAATAAGGCATCCAACCAGCTTCACTGGGCATCGACAGGTTGTCATAAAGGCCGCCTATGGCCAGGGTAGTTATGCGGTTGACAAACCTTTTGTTGTTCATCTTTTTCCAATTTTATCCTGGTGGCTTTTCATCCTACATGGTAACTCGCTTCACGGGAATTCCATAATAGTCTCGATTACAAATGTTGCTTTTCTAATAATTCTTATTGTTTTCTTGTGCCGTGAAGATCTAGTGGCCTTGCACATTAGCCGTAGGTTAGAGTTGGAGTTGCCAACGACAGGGACCAGCAAGGGGGTTCCCTTTGGGGAGGGGTATGGGAGTTGATCAGTAGGAGTTCAAATTTTTTTTTTCATCCCCATCCCTGACCCTAGGTCCGGCAACACCTTTCTTCTGTGGGGTCAGAGATGCGGGCAGCGCCGAAAGGCCAACTTCACCTGTACACTGGTGAACGCCGGGATGAATTGTAAACGTGTACAGCACATATTAAGGGTTGTTCAGTACGAGGAGGGTAGGATTTGATCCCGTAAAGTTTTTTTTGAGCAGAAGAAGAACGTCGTTAATTCTTTGTTTTTGTCCAAGTCGCATTCTGGACGGATGAACTGCTTTCTATGGTGTTGGGATCGTGTTCGCACGAAGTCCAGTGGAACGCAGGTCATCTCACGGCAGCGGAGGCAGAGGACTCGGCACAGTTCGTGCCAAATTACGAGTTGTGGGAACTTCCACCCCCCGTGTGTTTTATGGTGTTGGGATCGTGTTCACGCACGAAGTCCAGTAAAACGCCGATGGGTTAACTGGAGAGGATTTGCCTGGTCGAGGTCCTAGCGGGTATTTCCCCGGATATTAGTCTCCCATAGCCAGATTTCCGTTTAAACCTAGAACTATTCAGAATAGGGCGGCTTGGGTTTTGGCATGGTTTGGTTTGGTTTGGCATGGTCTCTCGAACGAGATTTCTACGAAATCGCCCGGAGGAAAGGGGGGTGTGTTACGGATAGGAGGGAACTAGATGTTTAGTGCTGTCCCCGTCAATATAAGATTGATTCTGCAGTTTCATCTCCTTCCAGAACCTCCTACGCGGAAAACGACGTCCAAGGGTCGAGCCTCGGGTGGGAGCTGGATCACGAACTGGTGGACACTCGCCATTACTCACCATTACTTGCCTAGCGAGGCACCGCGGTTACCAGCCCGAGGGAGGGAGACGCCGTATTCACTACCGGAGGGAAAAGTTATATAGTTGGTGGCTGCAAACACCACTAGATGAAGGAGTTATACAAGTTGGTTGCTGCGAACACTCACCGGGCAAGGAAGGTGTATAAGTCGGTTGCTGCAAACACTTACACATTGGCTACAAGTACTTACCGGACGAAGGAGCTGCTTGCGAACTGTGTTATCTGCTGCTCACCGGACGGAGGAGAACCCGATTCAGAAGCGGTACTTAACATAGAATAGAATAGAACGTGGATAGAGAATATTGAGTAGAAGAAGTAGAAGTAGAAGAAGGTTCAGTAACAAGAGGAAATAGGTGTAGGAAGGATTGGTCAGCCATCGAAAATTTGATATGGAATTACTTACCTTATAAATTGTTAAGATTACTCATACTTACCTTATAAATTGTTAAGATTGTTGTACGTCGTCCCGGGGGAGCCGACACTCCCGCAGAATCCAATTTAAGCGGCGAAGAGGGGGGGAAAATTTGGTTCAAACACGATTGCCGTAAAATTGAGTTTTGAAGACGTAACCGGTTCCGGTTCCTCTCGAAGAAGCGACGCCACCACACGGAGCACTTTATCCCGGCACTACACGACGCCCTTATCTGCGAGGACTATAACGCCGAGAGCCAACCGCAACCCGAGTCCTGGCCCTTGACCCGGTGCGACTCCAAAGCCGGATGCTTAAAAAGAAAAAAAAGAAAAAAAAAGGAA
This sequence comes from Eutolmus rufibarbis, assembly GCA_963920795.1. Classification (NCBI taxonomy): domain Eukaryota; kingdom Metazoa; phylum Arthropoda; class Insecta; order Diptera; family Asilidae; genus Eutolmus; species Eutolmus rufibarbis. The sequence goes on from OY987205.1 coordinate 42,502,770, forward strand.
AAAGAAGAAAGGGAATTCCAGATGGAAAAGGGCATGAATCAACCACTGGAGGAAGCACGGACAAACAATGTGGCAAGGCCGGAGAGCCGGCTAAAGGCGCAAAATGGACTCGGTAGGCGAAGCGGGCGGCTCTCGAGCGATGAGTCAGTCGAGGACAAGCCTTGAGGTGGAGAAGTATCGTGACAGTTAAGAAAAAAAAAGGTGCGTGCCCAGCCAAGAAGAAGGTCCTCGGAGGAAAAGAAGCGAAGGGAAAAGGAAAGGGAGGCAGGCTGTGACAGGGAACAAGAAATCCCGACGGGACCCGGCAGAGGAAGCTGGCGCTGGCCCACAAAAGGAAGATAAAACCGGAATTCAGACGGATGGCGGCGAAGTCTGGAGATTCCCGAGGAGCCACCCGCGGCGTCGTGGACGAAACGAGGGAGCTGGAATCGGGCCCCGTGGGCCGCGAAAGATAAGTACCCGATTTTCTCTTCCTCTTACTGAAAGTGCCCGAATCAGTTCTCTGGTTCTTTTTTTTTTGTGCGCAGAATTTCTGTCGTGTGATCGCGTGGTCGGCTCGCCCTGTTCGACCCCGCAGGCAAAGGGGCCCTTGATGAATCTCCAGTCAGACTGGAGCCTTTAGTGAATCTAAAATTTTCTGGCAGTCAAGTTCCGATATATGAGGTCCGCACTTTTCATTATCGATAAGAGGCCTCCCTTGTGGGATATGTTCCTCTTTTGAATTGTATTAGAAGCCTCCGAAAGTCTTTCTTTTTTTTGGTTATTATAGTTGCTGACCTCAATAGGGGGACTTATCTGTTCCGTATCCTAGACCTGAATTTTGAGTATAGGTATGATTTTGTATTCTATTTCGGAACTTGGAGTATAGAATAATTTATATATATATATATATATTTGTATTAATTGTGTATCCCATTGTTGAATTCAAATATAGGGATCTATTACAGCGAATAACCGGCGTTTCTCCTCCCACCGCTCCCCGTTGGTCGAAGGTTCTCGGTGAGCCAGAGGAAAAAAAACCGAGTGGCGCCCAACCCGAGTTTTTTTTTTGCTCGACTTCCCGCGTGAGATCCCACCCGTCTCCCAGCTGGCCGGGGGAGCCCCGCTGCGAAGTGAGCGGGTAACATAGTTCAATGATTATTTTAAGATGTATTTAATGACAATACTACCACAGGAAGTCACTTAATTATAAGTATAAAATAAAAGGAAAAATATGTCGTTTTGCTCGCTACGCCTAGCCCTAGAGAAAGCACTTAGTTTTGTTCAAATTTTGCTTAATTTCAGTTATTTTGAATTGCGCTTCGTAAACGCTTCTGTACTATTGAAAGTTCAGCTTATACTTATGATAGACTTAGAATAAAATTTCAGGATCGGCATGAAGACTTGTGTTCGGACAAATTCCTTACTTTCCTTCAATAGATTTTTATTATAATAGGATTGAATTAAAAAGCGGTTTTAATTACGTTCGACTCATTTTTTGTTTTTCAGGAAATTTTTATTTATTTTTCGAAAATTCGAGTGTCAAACTTTGACACCCAGGAACATTTGTAAATGAAAGCATATAGAATGAGAATAAATGGATCCGAATTGGTCCTTTTACCCTCTCTGTTTTTCATGCCATCAATTATTTATTAATAAAGAAAGTTGGGGTGGTGACTTATACCTGTTGTAAATGAAATAATGGGTTTAAAGGCAAGATAAACCCGTATTCTGTTCTGAAAAGATAAAAGACCTACTGTCAGCGAAAAAGGCTCCCTGAAAGAATTTATTAAAACGTCTCGCCAAACCTTATACGAAATCATCCCCATCAAATATTGGCGGCGGTTACAAAATAAACACCACCTGGTGCGGGTGCCGGTAGCCTATTAATCACGTGTATCCCCCCTCTTCTCCCGTGCATCGGGATAACGGCACTCGGGGCCCAAGTAAAGCCAATTTCGAAAAGGAGGCGAAGTGAAATTCCGAACTCAATTGAATATTCGCCAGCGCCAGGACACGCCGCCACATAAACTTCCTCTCACTTTCGAACAATTAAAGCCACTTAACTCCTTTCATCGAATTCCGGGAAAAAAATCCCGTCGCAAAAAAGGGAAGACACCGACCGTGGTGATCTCTGGCACAGGATCCGCACCCGAAAAAAGCGGACAGAAAAAAAAAAGAAAAAGAATTCAAAACAGCCGGCGCCCTGAGTGGGGATGTAAAGCCCCACAAAGCACACCTATACACGGGGTCCGGGTCGTGTGACCTTTCGCATACACGTGTAAGGCATCCCCGAGGAGCGCATATTGGGGAAAGTTTTCCCGAAAAAAACGCGCTCGATGAAAAATGAGCACCAACGATGGCGGGGGCGGGCACGGCTGGGGCCGCGCTGGGGCGTAATGTGTTGAATGCTGAAAAACACAGAATCACTCAAATAAAATAAAAAAACAGATATAAGTCGTCGTTATCGACTGAGCGCACGTACTACGTGTGTGTTGCACTTTTTCACTTTTCCACCGACGTCCCGTGCATTGTGCATCCTCGAGGACCCGGAGCCCACCCGTCAGTCCCGCCCCCCTCCTCCGGCGCGGATAATCTTTTTTGCCCGTCGAACGGAAAGCGCATCAAATTTGAATCATGGCAAGCTTTTGTCCGCATCATCCCGCGGGGAGAGAGGGGCGCTAGACGGGGCCTTGGCCCTTTTCTACGCCGTGTAATTAGATGGACATAAAACCGGTTTGTTTTACAAAAATTCCGCGTCTTGCTTTGTTTCACGCGACACGGGGAATTAATGCACCCCCGAATCAGGCACCGTGTAAAATTGCAAACGCACAGTAATTACTTTGGCGCTGCAAAATCGATTACGGCCACGGACAAGTGGATTACTGCGCCGCGCTTAGGCGCTTACATCGCCAAACTTTTTTAAATTTCAGCCTCCCTCCCCGGAGATTAAATGGCTTAAAGCTTTGTTGAACCCTTGTTTCCACAAAACTCGGGTCGTCTGTCATTTTAGTTATTCAAATTTGTTTCCGGTTTTATTTTGTTTTAAAATCGGTTTTAGTACATGGAGTTCTTTTCATCGAAAATATAAAAGCAATATGTTGACCAACATTCGTTGATTGGTTTGAAATACAATGACCAAACCTGTTTTAGAGGGATTTCTACCTTGAAGACTTGCAAAATAGGCTATTTAAAAAAATTCATATGTATATTAACTAATTTAGACATGCCTGCTAGTGTCCCCTTATTTCGTGTCATTGAGTTCTGGCGCCTGATTATTCCCTGAAATGCACTTGGACTATTATTTATAATCTTATTGAAGTATAACAATCTTTACTTCTTTTAATTTTATTTCCAATATTAATATATTTAATGTCTGTTTGCCAATAAGTCATTCTCACCAAACCAAACGATTCATAAATGTATCGGAAAAGAATTATTTTAAGAGAATGCATCGCTCGTTAACGATATCGCAAAAGAATCGAAAATTAATCAGCTATTGGACTATTTAGACTTTCGCTATAGTAAATACTTTTAAACATTTTTTTTTAATAACCCGCAAAATCTCGGGAAAAAACGATATAAAGTTTTTTTATTTAGTCACGAAAACTATTACATAAATCGAAAATAAATTACTTACGAACGAAAATTTAACTCAATTAAGATTTAGTTTTCACGAGTAGGTACATAAGAAGATTTACAATCGTTTTTCAGGAAGGATTCACGAAATAGTCTCTATTTAAACAAGAAATTTAAGAATGTATCAATGTATAGTAATATTTGTACAATATTTTATAATATATATTATATACATAATTAATATATATATAATGTAAAATATAACATATACTGCTGCGAAAACCGCTTGACCATACACTTACAATAGCTCTTGCGTATTTAATAAAAATTTGAAATTTTCTAAGGTCGCCAAACTCATCAATTTGTTAATTTAGACGGAACAACATCTCCCATATACCACATCAATACAGGAGTACCTCAAGGATCCTTTGTTAGCCCCATATTGTGCAAAATCTATAACCAATGACATACCAAAACCTGGAGATTGAAAAATCGGAATATTCGTTGATGACAAAGCAAACCTATCGGCCTCATCACACCCAAATCAAATACCAATCAAATTAGAATTTAGTTTTACACCAGTCACATTACGCTAAAATCCACATAAAGATAATCCATAATCTAATAAGAGATTAATTTTCAGAGCTGACAATGCAAAGGTTGGACAATTAGCAATCAATGTGATTTAAGCTAAGTGCAGGTTTAGACTTTAATTATTTTTAAATAGTCTCACAAGGTTTTTGTATTTAATAATAATTAATTTAATTATTTATGTATAATAAATACTTCTATCCCCAAAATAGACAATATTTAAGATGAAAAGGCTTAGCTATTCCTTGAAATCCAGGAACCACTAAATCATAATTGAATTGAATTCTTATGAAAATGGTTTAATTGGTATGATTATTAAATTTATATTGTACATGCTGAAGTAGTCCTTATAGTGGATATTCTGAGAACCTATATAAAACTCATCTGTGTCAAGTGGATCTGGTGAAATCTATGAGGATGAAATTGAAAACTAACAAAACTCAATATAATTTCACCGAAGTCCGCTAAGTTCGAATATAAACTATGAACTATACGATTTATTTTTTCCTTGCAGTTTTGAGTGGTATTAGACACAATGGGAAAGATGAGCGTCTTGCTAAATATAAGTGCAATTATGTCTTTAAATTGGAGTTGTCGAATTTTACTTAATTTAATAAATTTAATCCTTACCAAAAATTGATTATTCTTAATTAGTAGCCATTTTTCTCATGAAAGTTTAGAGTTGTTAAATTGAACTCATATTTAAAAATTGTTACTTCTTGTAATTCCGCTAATTAAAATTTTACATTGAAATAAAATATGTAGATATCATTTAGCTCGAGCTCGCAAATTACTAATCGCGTACTCCAGCGTTCTGAAATAAAAATAAAATAATTCCATTATAAAAAATTGGATCCCGGATGAAACATTAAGCTCAAAAGTGAGAACTGCTTACAACTTTTTAAGTCGATTGTCTGTCCCGTTTCCTAGAATACATATTAAACGTTAAAATTTCAATAGGCAACATATTTAAAGATTTTCGGCATTTAACCTTGAAAATGGGTTGACAATTTTGTAAATAATAAGTAACAGACCTTTAAATTATAAATAAGTCTTGCAGTAATTTTCAACTCTAAGTAATATAATATTTTATAAGATTTCTCTTGAAAAACAGAAAGATTTTGCAGAAATTCTAGTTCTTCACGTGGAGATAACAAGCATAACATAAGCTTTCAATATTCAGCGAATTTTACTGAGTTTTCGGAAATTTTAAATGACACCTACATAGAATACGGGCAGCATTTCACTAGAAAATAAGGAAATTGATATAAAATAAGCAGAAATGTTACCTATCAATTTTCCTCTGCATTAGAAGAAAAAGCTGGAAAATTTAAAAATTTCTATTAATCTCTTTTAAACAATTTTATCTGTAAACTTCCTCTAACATTGAGACTCAATATAAAGCTGAAAAATGCTTGGACGACGCGAAGATTCAATTTTCCTGATTCTTTTGCCTGATTTGCATCGACAAATCAATATTTCATCCCAAGGAGTCGATTCGGCAATATCTCACCTAGATTTTTAGGAATTTTCAGGCAACTAGACTTTCAACTGGAAAAACAAGGAAATTAAATCTATAGTAGTTGCGTTTTTCTGTATTTGAGATAAGTTGATAGTGTGGTAATATTTTTATTTAAGGTTTTGGCAATACGAAACTTTTTATATGGATAGTTTTTAAATCCGACATATTGTTGTTAAAGATTTTAATTTCCGGTCATGAGTGCAGCTTTCAAACTTCTCAAAACATCTTTTTAAAAATAATTAACATACTCTTTTTTGGTACTTTCTAACACTGTTCTGTATAAAATTTAACCTCTTCTGTAGCAACACCAAACTTAATGGTAAGTAGGTACATATAAATCCAAAATTAGATCAAACGCTGAAGGGAAGTGAGTTTGTAAAATATGGGGACCACGTTTTGCTAACGAATATGAATTTAGGAATCTCATATTTTAATTTTGTTGATATAGCCGGATAATTTGATAGCCCAATTTATTCTTAACTTGCAATTTCTCAACTACTAATTTGCTATTTAGAGTGGGAGGACAGGAATGAGACTAAGCCACTAGCATATTTGGGTTCCTTAAGGTCTTAAGTAAAAGTTTTAGTCAAAATTGTTCGGCCCTCATATTTTACATACTAAAATACCTTCAGCGCCTGGTCTAAATCCAATGATAAACAGAGTTAAGTATTTCAAATATGTAATAAATTCCTAATTTTTTTCCGCGCGAGTTTGTACCTGTTTCAGTTTCGTCTTTATAATTCTTGTAGTAAACAAGAGTAAAAAGTCGTAAGTAAATTGCAATGCAGGTGCAGGTGCTCACACCCGTCTAAAATGTTACTCACCTAATAAAGTGCTGAATCACATGAGAGAGAAAACTACAAAAATCTTTTTCCAAATCACTTCATCCCTCGCGAATTTCAGTGCGCGTCCCCTCCGCCCGCACCTTCCAACTGTCGCGGAATTATTAGATGTGATGTGCGTCAGTGGCATCGTCAGCCGCGGCTTTACCACTCACGAAAAACCTCCGGCCTCAACGAAGCCACCGCGGAGCTGTCGCAGCATCCGCCCACCCACCCACCTCGCGAAAAGAGTTCTTTTTTTTGGCAGTCGCACGATGTCTGCACCTGTTGCGCTTAAAAATACGCGATTATTTTTTATCCCTAGACATCGCGAGGTTTTTTGTGTTTTGTCGCGAGGTCCCTTTGAATTTTTTCTTTGCCCTTTTCTGTTTTGTGTGTTTTTTGCGTTTAGCAGGTGCATAAAAAGCCGTAGCCATGCAAACAGGGTGCACGTGAAAAAAATAAGGAAAAACAAGTGCGGGAGTAATTGTGAGGCTTTGGCCCTGGACGAGGCCGGGCGGATGCGACGAGGAGCGGCGAACGCCCGACGGCACCGCGGCGGTGGCGGGCAGCATCACGATTCGAACTATTTCGTGTTTAGAGGATGCAAAACCCCCCGATTGGATGCTGCCATGTGATGTCACGCTTTTTTTCAACAGCTCGACTTCTTTGATATTTTAAACTGTCGATGTCGACGATTATCACTTTAGTGATGAAAGGGAAAATTAGGAGCGCTTTGATGCCTCTTCCAGGTGTGGAAATTAAAGGACTATTTATTAGCGGCCAATGGGCTTTTGCGGACCTACTTTATCATCTATCACTAGAAAATAGTTCCCTCCGTTGTGGTCTTGTTGGTCTATAAAACTTTGTACATCCTACATTTATGTACTTTAGTTAGCAAACAATAAAGTATCACTTTTTATCAAGAAACAAAAAAGTATAATAATAAACAAAATATTTTAAGAAAAATCTATAAAATTACGCTGAAAATGCAAAACTTTTATCAAATATACTTTATAATCGACAAGTTTTATATATGTATATATATATTGTAAGTTTTGTATATACATCATATTGTAATAAGATCATAACCAATAGTCCAACCATTATAAGTGTAATTTGAAGAATTTTCAAACGTCAATTCAAGTCTTTGCAAGTGGTAATCACATAAATTGAAACATCTTAAAACAAAATTATTAAAACAAAAGCCAATATACGTCTTTCTGACTTTATCAATCATATCGTATGAAATCGCATCTTGAAACATAAAACTCATAAATTTTCATTTCTCCTAAATAATTAGCTTTAAAGTAATATAGAAAACAACGTTATTTTTTGAGTTAAATACATTCTTTGCCGTTTCGCAACTAACTTGACATTGGACAAATAATGATTGCATTGCCATTGACAAATAAAAAAAATATTTCATATCAATATCTAGGTACATAAATACATATACCTAAAAGTACATGCTTTACAGAATTGTGTACAACATTTTAAGACCACCATTGTATTTCCACTTTAGGATCCTCAATTTTAAACAATCGCATATTTTTATCTATACAAATATGTATATAATATTAATTTCCATAACAATTTAAAACAACGGAAACAGTTTGTCAAAAGTTTCTTTTAAAAATCAATAGAATTAAAACGTCTAATTTTGTGCAAAAATGTAATACATATAAATTTATTTAAGTATGTAAAGATTATCTGGTAATTCTGCACTATAATTTTATAATATAAAATAGTAATTTAACCGTATTTCGTTAATGTATCTGAATGTATAATGGATCGCTATTCATAACGCCCTTTACTTCAATTTGGAATTGACTGTAGTAAATATTTCTTGCTTTAAAATTAAGTCACCAATATTATTCAGCTGACCATGGAAAAAAAGGCAGATATTTAAGAAATTTTGTGGCAGGTTGACTTTTTATAATCTTTTAATAAAAACCGACTAAAATTTTGAATTTAAAAGTAATTGGTCTTTCTAGAAACTAACAGAGAAAATAATAGTATACTAATATGAAAAATCGATGGGGTCTTAAATTTTTTTCAGAGTATTGAGTGAACTAAATAAAAAATTTTTAAATTGTTTCTTCCGTGTGAAAACCGAAGTTCACTTTGCACACAAAACACGAGATAAACTTTCAGTTTCTTATAACTTTAGCTTTGCTTTTGAATAGTGAATTTAGCCACCTGCCTCATGCCATGGCATTAATATGAAAACTGATAATCAGAAGACACGATCAATAAGAAATAAGTTTCTTATATACCAAACCTTATCTTGCCGCACTCAATCTTATGTACAATGTACATATGTACATACTATGCGTACGCAACTAATCAAATTCGAATAATAAATTTGTTTACACCTTATTTAATTTTAATATATCTATAGTTCAGTGATTATTTTAAGTTGTATTAAATGACAATACAACCAGAGGAAGTCACTCAATTATAAGTACAAAGTCAAAGGAAAAATTTGTCGTTTGCCCATTACGCTTAGCCCTAGAAAGCGTACTTAGTTTTGTTCGATTTTTTGCCTAATTTCAGTTATTTTGAATTGCGCTTCGTAAGCTCTTCTATACTATTAAAAGTTCAATTTAGACTGGCGGTAATCAATTGAAGTAATGAAATTAATACCACGCGAACGGATTCGTGGACATTTGCTAGTAAATTTATAAATGTAAAGCTTTTCCCTCTGTTGTGAGGAATTGTTAGTTGGTGATTTAGAGAAAATTATTGACAAACACGCATTTAGTTTATAATTTAATAAGTGCAAAGGTATATAAAAAGGCACACAACTTCTCAATTCCTTAAAATAAGACGTTATAAAACCCATTTTTCCTTTTATTACTGTTATCGATTTAAGTAGAATTTATCACAAGGATCTGAATATTTGAAAATTCTGAGAATGTTTCGTAAAAGAGTTACATTTTTAAAAGTTATATCTAAACTTGTACAATTTGTTTTAACCTTAAGGGTTCTAAGTTCGAATCCATACTTAGTTTTGGTAGCCCACCACTTCCCTCTTTGGTTGGCGTAGAGCCGTGTCCGCCGCATGGCTATTAGTCGTCCCCTCATTGAAATAATAGTTGCCGTCCAAAAAGTTCGCCATGAAAAAGTTATCTTTAATGCACCTAGCCATAAAAGATAATTAAAAGGGGGGCAGTGTTTTATGTTGCGCCGCGGGGGGCGAGGGCAATGTTTCAAAACAGGTAAAATTTTAGATTTGTCGGGGTAGGCCGCAACTATCCCCCAAATATGTTGTCACTGGGCTGGCTGGCGTTGTTATAAATTTGGTCGCATAATAAATGCATTGCCCACTAAAATATAACACAAGCCCGCATTTTTCCAGAGTGTTGTAGACCCTGTTTCGGCTTTACACTGGTAAACTACAGTCCGCCCTGATGATGGCAGGTTTTGTTAATATCTCATGTGTTGGTCCCTGTCCAGGGATCGTCCCGCCCACCCCCCACGAATGGTGGTGTGAGACTTTCATAACGCAATGTCGGCGAAAATAAATTATTGGACCAAAGCGCTAGCACAGGTACTGATAATTGCCATAATGATGTTTATCTTCGCTCGCTGACGCAACTGTTAAATGGCAACCGGACGAAATTGTTATTTTTTCCACTATGCAAATGGTGACTTTTCTCTTTAAGGCTTTAATTACATATTTTAATGAGTCGAGGCGAATTCCCATGCAAATGGGGTGACCGCATTGCAAAAATACAACCGGATGACCAGACCAGACACTTTTGCCAAAAGTGATATTGGACAATCGCGCATCTGTCCTCTTTTTCCCTTTTTCCTTTTTATGTTACATTTATCGAGTTTGGAAAGTATCTGCATAAAATTACAATAAAGTATTTATATAAAATCGCTATAACGAATCTGCTTTCCTTTAAAAAGTATTATAGCTATATATTTGCTACCAATTTTTTTAAAGAATTTTGGTTTACTTGCGTTGCCATGCCTTTGGAACAATACGATTTTTATTTTCAGTAAGAATATCGATCTAACAAACTAAAAACTAAATTATTTAAAAAACAAAAAACCCGACTGCAGTAAAAATATCAACTGAAAAGCGAAAAACAAGCTCTATAATCTATAGAAAATTGTAAGAGCAATGTCCTTATAAGTAATGCACCATGCAATTATTTTTTGTTCGATACCTCGTTAACAAATAATACAATTTATACTATTATTTAAATATAACTTAAATATTGGAAAAGGTATTGCAGGCGGGGACCAATTAGTCCAAATGTTACTTTTTTTCAAGAAATATGTTTTGTCGTTCATTGCTTGTCCCCGCCTGCAATACCTTTTCCAATATTTAAGTTATATTTAAATAATAGTATAAATTGTATTATTTGTTAACGAGGTATAGAACAAAAAATAATTGCATGGTGCATTACTTATAAGGACATTGCTCTTACAATTTTCTATAGATTATAGAGCTTGTTTTTCGCTTTTCAGTTGATATTTTTACTGCAGTCGGGTTTTTTGTTTTTTAAATAATTTAGTTTATTTCACACTTTTTTTTGATTTTCCTGTCAAAATGGTAGCATCAAAGTGTTGTAACGGATATATATTTGTAATGGGCTATTTATTAGCTTTCATTTGAGACCCATATTGTTATAATAAAAAAAACTTTTTTTTTATTCCCCTCCATTTTTTTTTCGCCGCGGAAGCCATATTGAGATATTATATGCCCATTTGTAATGGGCTATTTATTAGCTTTCATTTGAGACCCATATTGTTAAAATAAAAAAAACTTTTTTTTTATTCCCATCCATTTTTTTTTTCGCGGAAGCCATATTGAAATATTATATACCCTATAGTACTCCGACAATTAAGACGAATCGAATGACACCTTATATGTTAAAATCTGTCATGCCGTTTAGGCTGCAGAGCGACACAACGAAATAGACATACATACATACATACGCTCGAAAAACATAACCCTCCTTCGGCAGTCGGGTAAAAATTGATTTTAATATCTCATTTTTGTTAATTCGTTTTTCGTCAAATAGAAATATTATAATATTTAGGAGATATATTTTCAGAAATGATCATCACACTAAATACATGAAACAGGTACAAAAAATAACCTCTTCCTTGTTTTTGTAATCTCAAATAATTTCTCAAACACAAGACTGTAGTCATAGTTAAGTGTAACCGTTTTTCTTTTTATTTTTTAATCAAATCAGAATTTTATTTTTGTGATCAAAGTGTACGTACCCAAATTATATTAATAAAAAAACAAAAACCACTACACGTTTTAACGATAACTCCAGTTTTATTTATTGAGGACAAAGCCCACATTTCTGCTGTAATTATTAGTAATAAATATTAAAAAGAAAATTTTCAATCAACAGACTTTTTATAGAAAGAAAATATTCAGTCAATAGGCATTTAGCATACGGAAAATTTCAATTTCAAGAGACATTTGTAAAATGTAAACTAGCCATTTTAAGGTAAAAAAACCTATTGCCCTGGTACAAAGTGAAGCAGAACACGTAATCAATACACGAAATCAATGGCAGTAACATTTTTTCTCTCATCGTAAAATATGCATAAAACTACGATCCTAACGAAGGACTTTTACGCTAAAGCAAGAATTATGATTAAATAACCTGATTTCAACATGATTCAATAGAGCAAAAATGCAATTTATTTGTTAATGTATTTGAGCCAAACTAAGGTTTTCTTCATTTTCGGATTTAAATTGCATCAATCTTCAATCAAACTTCTTGCTTAGTTTGTCTAGTTTTTGACTTTTGCGCTTTAATATTTCTCAGGCACTGGAAGCATAAAAACCATGAAATGTAAAGTGAAATTGCAAAATTGTTATTTATTTATTTATTTTTATATATGTATATACGAGTATGTACACTATATGTACATATATGTACTTACAACACATTTTATTTTTAATTTAATCCATTAACCATTTTGGTTAAAAATGGGATAAAATACTTAAATTGTTTCCGAGAGTTTTCCACTAATCACTAATTAGAGTGAACAATCTTTTATTGCAGCGTTCGAAACAGGATAATACTTATTATTTTAAAATACAAAAACAATTTAATTCATAGCATACTCAAGTAAAAGTATTCGTAAATATGGTGATACTTCTCGGCATATCCATTCCTTTTGTTTTGAATGTATCGTACTCTCTGTATTCCGAATTTATGCATTTTTATCCTGAGTCCAGCTGTTAAAATTAACTTCATCGTACGTTTTTTCCTGTTTGTGTTATTTTTTCTGTTTTTCGTATTTTGCTTTTTTTATTATCTTCTTATTTAGGTTATAAAAAATGTTTCTAGGTGTTCAATAAAATTTAAATATCTCTTACTTACAAACTAAAGTATTTTTGTTGTAGGTATTATAAGACTCTAAAGTTTAATTATACGTCTCCTCGAAATACTATTATTGGATTTATTTTTATACTTAGCATTTCTTTAATATGTCATTTCACAAAGCAAATGCGTGCTTGTCGCCATCAGTAAGTCAAACAAGATATTTATGCCAACATTTAAGAATTTATGAAAATTCAATATCTTTGTTCAAGAACATTCATTAGAACAAATTTAGGTATTCATAATTTAAATTTTATTTCTGCTATACACTTATAAACTGATTTTGAATACCAAATCTAATTTAAATATTTTATTAAAATGTTTAGAAGAAAGATATAACTGAAGTTGATAAAACTTTCATATAAGGGCTTTCCAGAAATCTATAAAATAGTACGATGAGAACTACTATATTTAAGTCAAATAATAAGTAGTCCGGACAAGGCCGGCTGCAGGGAAGTTAGTAATTAATATGGATAGAAAGTTTTTTACATTTTTAATTATTATTAATGGGCCTTGCAACATTTTAAGATTTTTCTTTGAATTAATTTATGAGGATATTTTATATAATTTTAAATTTTTTATAAATCGATTGATCTTAATAAGGACAATTGTCATATGATGCCAGTTAAAAACCTATTTGAATTTTTTAATTCAGATTTTTCCTTCTGAAATATCACCAAAATATGCAAGGAATATTTTTTCGATTACTCCATTTTTGGAACCATCGACTATGTTTTTAGTCATTTTACACGTATCTAAATCAGAGTGACCCCTTAAGTTAAGTAAAGTAGGTAGCCCACAAAATATCTTAACACGACTAAGTTAAGTATATGTTCCTTTTTAACCAATGATTGGTTAAACTTTCGTCCAAATATATTTTATGGAATTTTTCAATATTTTTAAGTAACTTATTGTTAGTTAAAGAATTAATTTCTAAGTTTCAACTAAACCATGGTAGATATAGGTACTAATCCAATTCTGTGTTATTAATAGCTTACAAATGAATTTTGCCGTGACGATTGGTTTTTTGTTCAATGTACTTATGTACATTTGTATATTAAATTGTATTTTTCTTCCTTTCCATATAGACGGGGTGTTTAAAATTCAAAAATTATGTTTAGCCAGTAAATTTTGTATAAATTGCAAAGATTGCCATCAGTCCTGACGATGTGCTCAGCGTCTCGGATAGAAATTGCATTCGGCCCCCGAACGGAACGAGCACACGGGCCAGAGCACCTCCTTCCGATCGCCTGTGACCCAAATTCGCAGAACCCTTAAGTTCAAAGGACTTCCCTTCACACGATTAGGATTAGCAATCCAATTACCCTCCCCCAAAAAGCGAGGGTCGTCCGTTCCGCACACACCCACACGAGGTGCGAACAAAGGGAAAGCTTAAAAATTCTAATGTTCCTCCTGTCCCGACCTCGACGGGGGTGGGACGGCGGTAAATATTTATGCAGCGAAATATCCTGATTAGACGACCTGCGGCAATCGACCCACATGCACACGAATTTTAATAAAATTTCTCATCATAGTTTCACCTGGCGCACACCCGGCGCGCCCGGCAAGGACCCTGCTGCTCGAAACGACCCGTCGCCGTATAGAAGAAGGCGGATAAACTCAACGAGCTCACACATTAGGGTTGGAAAAAAAAAAAAATAGGAAAACTTGGAATTGGTTTCCAGGTAGTCCTTCGGGATCGGGCGCCTTTGCTTTTCGCCTCACGGCACGGGCGAGTGCGATCTGGAAAAAAAGTCGACAGGCGAGCAAACAAAGAACTTTAAAACATTTTCTTGACCTACGCTGGAAAAGTTATCGCAGGAAGTGAGCGTTTCCAACTTTTTGTCCCTAACTCGCCCTCCTCTGATTCCCCGCATGCTGCCAGTTGGTCACACACACCCCCGCCTTGCTCCCCCCCGTCCGCCGGGAGCCCCTGCCCGACCCGAATCCTATCATTTCTAGTCCTCTTCTTGGGGCTTCTTTTGTTTGGGATCTGGCATGGCAGCTCCCCGGGTCCTTGTTGTAACTCTGGTTGGCGCTCGCTAGCTGGAGCTGCTACTGACTTTCTTGTTGTTGCGTTTCACTGCCATCCGCATCCAACTCCTACAAAAAAGACATGGCGCCTTCGCAGTCCGCCCGCACTCTCAGGGCACTTCCTTTGATATGTCTTAAAGGAGAACTGCACCGAAAATCGATAGGTAATATAACGAGCCTGATCCCGGTAGAACAGGATGTATGGTATAACCCGCACCGGCGGATTTTAGCTGATAAAGGCGCTCAAAAGGATTATGGGGGGATTTAAATGATTGGGCAAAGGGTTTATCATGATAAAGTCAAAGGGCAGTTCCCCGAAACTGGGTGGAAAAAAAAAAAATAAAAAAATCCAAGCTGAAAAAGTCTCACAGAGCATTAAGAAGTTATCTTTTCCCAGTGGACATCCATCACCTTGATGCCGAACCCCCCATACCTTAAAGCTGAACCTACTGCACGGTATATCCCCTTTAAGTTTTTGCCCGAAATTATCCTCTTTCATCCCCCGACACACGGGCATACTATCCGTACCGCACACACTCACCCGGGGGTATAGATGCTACGGGTATACACATATATGACGGCCCGGGTATGGCGGTATATTAGAAGAATCTTTCCTCCGCTATATGAATACCCGGTGGGTGAGAAGGAATGGATGGTAGGGCCAAAGAAGTGCGGACGAGAGCGAAAGACGGGGCATACGAAAATTCAAAATCGTTGAGAAAATTCAAGCCCGGTATACATCCCCTTCAGTTTTTCGTCCCGGCAAGTATTTGATTTTTCGTGGCAGTACACCCGGATCGAGAAACTCTATACTTCCTTCGGACGAAATGTCGTTGTCCCATAAAAAACGGAATTAAAATTCTACTCAACTTGTTCTAGACGACGAATTTAAACGGCCGCAATATGGCGATTTTTGAATGTATCGTTGCGATTTTCGAAACATGCATTCATCCAGTGGGTAAGATTATTCAGAAAAAAAATGGTTGAAATATATTCGATAGGTTCGTTACAATTAACAAAAATCTTTTGAGACAATTTCAATGAGAATTCCCCTCAAAATATCAACACTTTCTGGAGCGACCGCCCCATCAAAACTACCTTATCTTGGCCATACTTTATACCATGCCAGGATACCCGGCGCTTTCTGGGGCGGCCCTTCTTGCTTATCTGAAATAGCATGCAGCCCGGGTGCTCCATATATACACACAAACATACCAGCGTACAGCCATACAGGCAGCAACATGTATACCAGCGGAGGGTATACACCGCACGATAGATGGCGCTAGCAATATACGAGACACTATAGGAAGGATATTCCCAGAAAGGATATATGCCTGCGACTGTATAGGTATACACTATTCAGAGCCGTCGTCATCGTCTTCTTCTTCCTTGGCTTTTCCATTATTGTTGTTGCCGCTCTGCCCCGGCACGGCACACACACACACACCGAGCCGAGGGTTCGCGTACATGAATGAATGAATCGAACCCGGGGCACGTATAGCGAATTAGAAATATACGCACGTACGGGCAATTTTTGCGAGGATACTTGCGTAAGTGCGGGCCGCGTATATGTTCAGTTTGAAAATTTTTGCATTTTATTTTATTTTATTTTTTTTTTTTTTCGAAAAAATTTTCGTTCAGTGGTAATTTTTTAAGGCCCAGCCGCCTCCTCTTTATAGGGATATCCCTTCGACGGACGTTTTGCTATTCGGAGGGAAAACAGGGAAGTTACTGGTTGAATTTGTAATTTAAGGAAAACAATTAAAAGGCCGCCTGCAATTGATGGTATCGTGTCTCTCCCGGGTGCCAGGATAGGCGGAATGGGGATGGCACGTGAACCGATGCAAAGTACCTGTATGTATGCAAATTTCTAGAATTCGTTCCTTGTTTTCTTTGCGTTACCCTAACGTTAAAGGATGCGAGGGAAATCAAAATGTTTGCTGCGAATGTCAAAGGTTACAATTGGCAATTTTAGAGCACCGAGATAACTTCTCAAACTTTTCCAATTTGTACGTCGTTCTCATTTAAGACTCATCATTCGCTTAATTAATGTTTTAATACACCTATGAGAACTACCACATAAATTTCAACTATTCTACAACAACAAACAACAAAACAAGCAATTTTCACATTAACACGCAATTTCTTTTACTAAGACTTCACATTAAGGACCTAATGTTGCAGAATTATGTCTCTTCCTTATTAAAAACATAAGAGGAATTCATATTATTTTCAACTGGAGCCTTATACAAAATTAAGAGGTCATCTGAGTTTTTCACCAAACTACATTTTTGAAGTTGGCGTAGGTACAAGATAACTCGAGTTCTATTAGTCCGGTTGATTTGAATCAAAATTCATTCAATAGATAAAAGATTTGATGAAAACCTTGAAGTACTTTTTCTAAAAACAAAAACAATTGGAAAGTCTACGACATTTGTCCTATTGATAATCTAAGCAAACCTAAAAGTATTATAAAAAAGTGTTCAAAGTTTCAGAAAAATAGCTCTTTCCATTTTCTTATAATACTCCCAAAAATGACATTTTGCTTCCCAAACGTCTTTAAAATCATTTTTCATTAATATGTAAACCACATTTCTTAATGATATTAAAAGAAAAAATTACTCTAAAATAACCGATTCAAAATTTAATACGATAGCCAAAAAATATAGGTTATATGATTTTTCTCTTGAAACGAAATGTTCTGCTGATAAGTATATACTTTTAAGAGAAAGAACACACTATTTGAAAATAAAAATCAAAATTATACATTCAAGTTTTAAACAGAATTTCTAATAGTTTTAACTCAGTTTCTGTCTTGGATAAAATTATAGGAAAATCCCTCTTTCTTAATTGTTTGCTTAATTTTTCTTTAAAATAAAAAATTTCACGAAAACTTGAAGTAAAATAATTTAATTAAATACTCTTCAGAGCTGAACAGCCTTTCAATCATTTTGTAGTTAATTTCCTATTTGTAATGAGTCGGTCATTATTTTATGTCACCTACTTTGAAATTGCACAACTCGACACAAGCAATATTTACACTGCCCTCCAAATGACATGAAGCAGTGGCCAATTTACCTAATTAATGGCAATATATGTTATTTATCTGGTTAGTTGTAAGTTCTTATTGTTATAAATACCGCACGGTTTTGTTAATAAATTTAGTATTCAAAGAACTTTAGAGTATTCGTCTTTACTTTGACCACCCTCAGTCAAACGGACACTTTAAGAAAAATTACCTGTAATTAGTCACTTTCTTAAGAAAAGAAGAATTAAATTGTAAATGTAATCAACACTAAGACAAGTGGCGAACGATGAAAAGTGTATGCTGATTTAGGGAGGTCATTAAAGTACACTTAAAGATAAAATTGTTTGGAAGCAAGGACTATCTCTTGTATTTTCGCATATAATTATAGTCTAGGCATCAAGGAGGCAACTAACATTTCTGTATGGAAATCTGAGTCCACTTGCCTTAAAACTATTGATTTTGGTAGTTATTGCTATATGCAAATAAATAAATAAACAATATATTTTGTTGCTTGTAGAGACCGAAACTATACCTCAAAATAATTGAGACAATAATCTCAAACTACGCACTAAACTTAAACTATAAAATTATTATCAGTACAACAGAATGCTTTATGTAAGTAGGTATATCTTGGATTTCTTTAAATTTTAATTTGTGACTTTATGAAAATAAATATTAAACAGCAATCTTGGTTATTTTACAAGTGATTTAATGGCAAACTTAAAAGAAACGAATATACTTTAAAAATGAGCTTGAAAATATTTTCCTAAATTAAATTAAATTATAAGCATAATTTGGTTATAATTAAAAGGCAGAAACATTTCTTTGAAAGATTTAAAATTAAGTCTATTATAAAAACATTTTCTTCTGATTTTATTTTTAAAGAAAAGGAAACTAAGCATAGGTCTTTCAATGAAAAAGTACAGTTGAAATGCAAAATTAATAGACCATATGCAATAGTCTATAGTATTCATTAATAAAATATTTTCGAATTATTCGCTCATTAGAAAAAATGTTTCAGTGAATATACGCATACGTAATTTCATCTGAAAATTATTTCGTTATCATTTGAACCATTTGAAAGTAATGTTCTTTGAAATTTCAAGTTAAATGTACGACGAATGGGAATGGTAAATTGTAATAAAATTATATACATATTTTTTATGAAATCCTTCAATGAACAATAATCACAATTAAGGTTCACCAATATTTTCTTTTCATTAATTTTTCGACAAGGGGTGAAACATAAACATTTCAATTACTGCTAGTGTAAAATTCACATTTTTAAAGTCCTTTTTTGTCGCCAAGTTAACTTAGAGTAATCATTATTTATTTACTTTCAAAGGGCTGATTTTTAAATAAACTGATAACTTTATTCTTTAGATAAAAAATCAACTTGGTTGTGAGGAACAATTATTTTTCATTTTATTTGTCAAAAATTAATAATAGTCCTACATGTGCTGCATTAAGAAGCGAATGAACTGTGGAATAAGTTTATCCATCTCAGAGCTATTTTAAATCAAAGCCAAGTTAATTATTCAGGCAATTTTATTTGACGAATAAATTTATCTGACGATTGAAAAATTGTCCCTAAAAGGAACGAAGTTTTGCCTTACAAGGTATGTAAATATTTGTAATTGCATATAAAATTTACCATATCAATATGATGTGGAATAAATATTCGTATGTTTAATTAACGATACTTAACACAAAAGGGCGCAATGTGTAGTCTCTATAGCATAAGGTGCCAAAATTTAAATTTCGCTACTATAGCAGTTCAACACTTATTAGAAACAAAAACAATGCTTTGTGCTCTATAAAATTATCGAAAAACTCCTCGATCAAGCACTGTCTGTCTTTTGAGTGTTAATTTTGAGTTGATAAACGCTTAGAGAGGAAGCATGAAGGTATTGATGCGATAAGTCCCGGGGAAGTACTACCAAAACATATTTTTTCACTAATTGCCGACTCCTAATGGCTGCGAGGCTACGGAGCGATGCAATTATCCCTAAAAGGGACTGAAAGAAGGCCTTGGCCGAAGAATACCCGCCGCAATTCAGGCGCATTATCAGGAATGATTCCGCCCTGCGTTGCCATTCGCAGGAAATTTCACGGAGGACGGGGAACTCCGACGGCGGTACCTGCTGCAATTAAGTGATCAACCTGTCTGCCGTGCACTGGCAGTGATTAGAAAATTGTACGTTTGGGACGAGAGATAAATAATTAGCTAATGGCTGTAAAATGGGTCGAATGCGCCCCGAGGAACTATTCGGCTGCATTTGGGAATACCGAAACTTTTAGCTGCCGCCGACGGTTTTTTTCTCATTCAGTTTTTGAGGGCAATTTCCCAACACAATTTTGGCGATATGCATTCTCCCAGAGGATGAGATAGTACGTGAAAATTTCAAATTGCACCAAAAAAAACGAGCCAATTGCTCGCAATTGAAATGCTGTTGCGCTTTGACATGTAAATTAAAGCAACACCATTTGTTGCAACAATTTTTTTTTTAATTTTCCCGAACAGCCATTAGACGCTTCTCGCACTATCGTGCCGCACCGGAGCACAGCACCGCACCGCCCGCCGGGAAGGGAATTGGAAGAGAAAGGTCGCAAATTTTGAAGGCAACTGGCCCCCTACATGAAGCCCTCCTTGCAGGGGAGCCATAAGAATGAAAAATGTGTCTTAAGGGAGCAAAGGGTGCGAAGGTGGGCAGGGTGAAAGAGCAAGTAAACCGCTCTGAATGCGAAACTAAAATCACCCCCGAGAAGGAACCCTCAGTGGGAATATTCACGGGACTCCTTCATGAGTCCCCTGCCCTTCGAGGGCTCGCAAAAAGTCCCCTTCGATTCAGCCTGGGTATAGTCAGTTTCCCTTATTTGGCTTTTTTCGCTTCACCGTACTTTTCGTTGGGTTTTTGAATTTTCTAACCACCTTCGATGCGGCAGTAATCCCAGTGTGAGAACGCTTGGACCAAATGCAAACATATCTACACACAAAACCCCCCGGAAACAGAAAACGGCAAGGCAAACCTCGGGCATACCCAGTCACAGCGGGGATTAATGGGTTAAGGCAAATTTAATAAATCATCAACGATTCTGGCACCGAGTTTAATGGGCGAGGGTATTTACGCAGTCATTACTTAATCATACCCGTTACTGGCGAAGGTAATTAATAATTGAGGCAGGTGTGTGCTCACCCGGCTACTGAGAGAAAATCTTAAAATGTTCTAAATACCCACGAACCTGACCTGTAGTGCAGATAAAATATAAATATCAAAAAACTCAATACAAAACAAAAAAATTATGAAAATCTAGGTTTAATTTCTAGTGTGTATGCGCATTGTACAAACTTCGGCTGGTCGGTTCTTTCAGACTTAACAACTTTGAGGTAGAGTAATTTGCAACCAAAATCAACAATTTTTAATGAGTTTTGTTTTTTGCAAAAACTTTAAATCTGAAACAATCTGCAAGCCATCTCTTCAAAAATTCGTTATTGTTTGCCTTTTATTTATATTTCGGAAAAAAATCCACTGCAACTTTCCGGAAAATTCTTATTTAGAGGGAGAAAATCGCCAACAAATGGTACATAATTTACTTTAATATTATAAAACTTTTTTTTATAAGCTCTTAGAACGGAATTTGGGCAATAACGCAGTATGTATAACGAAATAATATGAGATAAATAATCACTTTTAACCATTTTCTTCATTTTAAGCTAACTCCTTACATTACCCACATTGTACATAATTATGGCCATTTCATACAAAAAAACATTTATATTAAGTACATTTAAATTTAATAAAATAATAATTTTTACTTTCAGAAACATTTTATA
This sequence comes from Eutolmus rufibarbis, assembly GCA_963920795.1. NCBI lineage: Eukaryota > Metazoa > Arthropoda > Insecta > Diptera > Asilidae > Eutolmus > Eutolmus rufibarbis. The sequence continues at coordinate 42,524,533 of OY987205.1, forward strand.
ACTCATCATTCAACGTGTGTGAAACCTAGGTCTGCAAACAGGAAGTGTTTATAATCCCATAAATCCCAATTTAACCAGAATAGAAGAATAGAAATTCCAACTAACTAACTCACAATGGCGCCTATGATATTGGAGATTGCATACATGCACATATTATTGCGTCCGTTAATTAGACAATGTTCGAATATTCGAAAGTTAAAATATACAAAACCTTTTATTTTCCACTCACTTTGCATTTGCACTGTATTGTTGTACCACCCTAAAAATCTAAGAAACAAACTATATTTTGTACTAAAAGCTACATATGTAATAAATGTGCTAAGTTTCAAATTGTTTTATTGATTATCAATAATTACGTGGTAATGGTTCCAAAGAAACAAATAATTTCGATTTGAAAAACGCCCTCAAACTTTACACAACTTTTTATTAAATTTTGAAGTTTTGGGGTGGGAGCTAGAAGAAAATTGAAAGTGGCATAATTCACGAACACCCATATAACATTTCACATTCAACAGAAGTAATTCAATGTTCTGAATTCTACACTGAAAAAAATCTTTAGTTAAAATTTCGAAAGAATTAATCATAATCATATAAAGAAAAGCATTGATTTTCAGCCTACTAATCTGTTTAATTGATTTATTTAAATCAATTTAGATAATTACACCGGCACACAAAAAAAAAAAGTGGTGTGCGCATTTGCCCAGACCCACCTACCGACATGTATTTCGACGCGCTGAATCCGAATCTGAGGTCCGTTTGACTCGTACACCCTCAAATTTCGAGTAAATTGCGAAAAACCGTAAAAAATGGCAAAAAAATGCGATAAACTGCAGTTATGGAGATGAACAAAATTTTGTTGAAAAAATGAACGACAATGAGAGATCCGCTTGGCTAAGTTTTAAAAATGTTTCACAAATCTTTTTGGGAAATAAAAAAAGTGAGAATTACAGGACTTTAGTTGAAGAGTTGCTGGAAAATTATAAAAATTTGGGTTGCTTAATGAATCTTAAATTGCACTTTCTACATTCTCACCTCGACTACTTTCCTGAAAATCTTGGAGACTACAGTGAAGAACAAGGAGAACGTTTCCATCAAGACATAAGTGAAATGGAGAGTAGGTATCAAGGAAATTGGAATGTCAACATGATGGCAGATTTTTGCTGGACGCTAAAAAGAGAAATATCGAGAGAAAATAGGAAACGAAAAAGAAACCCACTGCGTAGGTCATTTGAAGACAAAAGAGTTCGATACAAACGAAAAACAGTTTGAAATCTACGAGAATTTTTTGGGATTTTTCGCAATTTACTCAAATTTAAAAGGGTTAACGAGACAAATAAACTTCAGATTCAGATTCAGCGGATCGAACTACATGAAAATCATACTCGATCCAGGTCCACAAAATTGTTTTCATCTCCATAACTGCAGTTTATCGCGATTTTTTGCCATTTTTTACGGTTTTTCGCAATTTACTCGAAATTTGAGGGTGTACGAGTCAAACGGACCTCAGATTCGGATTCAGCGCGTCGAAATACATGTCGGTAGGTGGGTCTGGGCAAATGCGCACACCACTTTTTTTTTTTTGTGTGCCGGTGTTATTCTTCTGAAGAATTAGCTGATATATCTACTATTTACAGGCATTTTAACTAATTTGTTTAGATATTTCAAATAATATATTTATACATTTCTACAGAATATAATAGAAAAATGAACCAAATCAATTAGAAAACACAATAAATTTGTTTACATATTTCAACTAATGTATTTATATATTTCTTAAGAATAGAATAGGAAAATTAACTAAATCAAATAGAAAATTATTTAAATTTTATATAGCTAATATTGATAATTACTTTAGGTGAAGATGACTTAGGCCCTATTCTGGAATCCATTCGGGTCAAATCGAAAGAAGCTTGCTTACAAAAGCCCTTTTTTGATAAAAATTCCTTAATAAAGTTCCTTTAATTCTAAAATTCATTTCAGTTAGGTACTTTTGATTTGAATTAGTTTTTCCGTACAAAACTTAAAAAATCCGAGTAGATTTTTCTATCGAATCATTTTATTTACCTAAAATTCGATGTATTATAACTGAAATGAGTTTTTGAAAATTTTAGGAACTTTTAGATTTTTTATCAAAAAACGGATTGGAATGGATTCCAGAATAGGGCCTAAGTCATCTTCACCTAAAGTAATTATCAATATTAGCTATATAAAATTTAAATAATTTGTTGTAATTAGTTGCCCATTTAGATAGATAAATGTTACATGTATGTACATTTTAGTTCTCTAATTAAATTCTTCTTTAGTGTTTTAACTCTTTCTCGAAAACTAAATTTGGTTAGGTTAAACTAACCTTCTCGAAAACTAAGTGCCATTGAAATCAACATTCGCCTTTTAATTAGTAACCCAGGATCTTTATTACATACTTCTTTAATCAGTGTTTTCTCATAAATCTGCAGCTCAGTTTCCGTAGTCTCCTGTTAGATTAATTTGAACATATGTAGTGTAAAGATAATATATGTACATATACATGAATATGCTAGCATTTGGAAAAGTGAAATAATTGAACAAAAGCAGATGATTTCTTTTAAACCTTTTATTTTGATACAAAATGAGTATTTAATAAAAAATAATATTACATGTTATTTCATTGAAATGGAGTTTTTACTCTTATTACTATCATATTGCTAAATAATTTTACAAGATGTGTTGGCGCAAAAGTAATACAGGAAAATTCTATAAATTTATTTACTTCCATACAAACAAAATTTACGACATAGCACCTATAATGTGGATCATAAAATTTAATTTTGACTTCTTGTCCAATAACATAATATTGATTTTCTCAAAATCCGAAGCTTCCTGGGGTAACTCACAAACACTTAACATGTTAAAATCCAATGGATTTCCTTGCAAATTTTCCATTTTCACTGCATTAAACTTGTATTAAACACAAATAAGAATAACTGAGGATCTGGTGGTAAAATATGCGTCTTCATTGCACGAGAGGTCGAGTCCATTTAACACGTGCGTGCATTCAGCAAGCGAAATGACAGGAGCGAACGCGTCAATTCTAAACCATATATATGCTTTATACAATTTAACTAATGGGAGCGAATCGAATTAAATAAATGTTTTAAAGTGTTCGTATTTAAACTAAAAACATTAGTCAAATATTAAGAATTGCTTTCTAAGAATGATTTGACGATCAACTAATTTAAATTAGACAAATGATTTAATCACGGTTTGAAAAATCATTTAATATGTGTAAAAATTCAAGTAGACTTTTAAATAAAATTTCTAAACACTAATCATCTATTTGCGTTTAGATGAAATTGCTATTTCATTTTTTTCTGTGTAGAAGTTCTTGTTATTGTTTGGAGCTATTTTTTTAGTAATAGCTAAGAACTAATGAATACAGCTGTTTGCCTTATTATTATATGAAAATATTATATAAAGACTACGCAGTATTATTAATTTAAACTATACCAATTAATAAATCCTTTATTGTTGTTGCTCGTTTAGTAAATTAAATTCGAATAAGAAATCTTCCTATACTTATGTACTGAAATTTTCCACTATGATAAGAAAATAAGTTCATGCTTTTTTGATGAATTTAAAAAAAGTTAGTCATCAGCTCCCATGAGGAATAGAGTGATGATTTCTGTGTTGACCGTGACCCTAACTATATGATAGTGTACAAATCACTCAAAATCCGTCCAGGACTGAGACAATTAAATAAAAATTCTGCTTCATTATTTTCTAATAATTATAATTTTATTGATTTTATAATGTCTAATTAAGTATATGTATTATATATTTACTAAATTTTCAAATTGAAGTCTTAAAAGGAGTAACAAAAAAGTAATGTTCATTAAAAAAATGTCCTCTGCTCTATCTGGAGCTAGGAAGGATTCATCGAATTATTTATTCTGAACATTAAATTTAGATGTAACTAAATTTTCGTTGAACTTCTAATTTTTTCTTTTCAAATCCTATTTTGCTTTTATACTGTTGGGCAATTTCCTTCACATACCCAAAACATGTTTTTATAGCAATAACATAATCCAGGGCCAGCCGCAATGTTATGTGGAATATTTAAAATTTATTAGCAAATCGTTTCGGCAGCCAATTTAAATAAAATTTTTAAAAAAATATGAAACGCAGATCGCCAATTTCAAAAATTTCAGCGTATTTTCCGCATTTTCCCCGACCAAAACAAAGTTGTTGCAGACGTGGATGGCATCTAAAGGGTTGGCACGATTTTCCGAAGCACTGATGAAAATTTAATGCAAAGCTGAACAAGATGGGAGCTTGTCGGCGGAACCGTTGTTAGCATTCCCGCCATGTTGCAAGTAATTAGTTAATTAACATTACCAATTTTGGAAATTATTTCGAAAATACACCTGGCTAACATGCCTCGGCCGTGGGAGGGTGCACTGCCCAAGCAAACGCCGCGGGTCTATCTAGTGTTGAGCTACGCTAAGTTTGGGTGATGTTTCCTGTTTCGCGGGTGGGAGCACCTTTTGTTTATGTTATAACACTCAATTTTTTGTTTATGTTCAAAGAGGATGTTAAAAGATGAAGGCATTACTCGAAATTTACATATTTTTCGCAAGTATATAAAGAGAAACAAAATATTGCCTCCTATGTAGTGCAAACGTGATCTTGAACTTATAAAAAATAGCCCTAGAATCTAATGCTTTTAATAAAATCGATATACAGCCACACCTTTTAGATGATAAATTTTCATATGAAGGGAAAAAAATGAACGTCACTCATATTTGGGTCATGCGTGTAAATATATATTTGAATTCATCATTTCATAAAACAATTTCGAAGGATATTTTTTAATATGACAAAAGGGAAACAATTACTCTGACTCAATTCCTTAATTAAAGATACTTCAATAAAAACCCTTATAGAGTTGTTTAATATGTACATATAACAAATAGCGTCAAAATTTGAATAATTTCTGAAAAACTAAAACGAGTAAGCCAAAATTCTTGTTTCTTTGGAAGAATATGAACTCCAAGAAACGCTACCGAAAATTGAGCAAAGCTATATAGAGTAATGCAAATGTTTTTGAAAACTCCAGAAAGTTGAAAAGTGAAAATAATTAATTTATAAATGAAAATTATTAATGGTATAAACCGAATTTTAATTGCAAAAGGGAATTGAGTTTTCATCTGTGTATTTGAAGTGGTTTAAATTTGATTTCGCCTTCAGCACAGTTTTAAAGACAAGTACCAAAATTCTTGAAAATCACAAAAATTTAAACAACTTCTAAGCCATTAAACTTTATATTAAAAGATTGCTAATGACACCCTGAGCTTCATTTGGTCAACTAATTAGGTACTGGCCACCCTATGTATACTTTTATATCGTTATGGGCCGATTTTTGGTGTTTTGTTATCGCGTTATCTTTCTACGTTGAGATAGCCCTTTTACAATATTTTTTCTTCCACAGACTGCCACCCAATCAGCTTTTGAATTTTCTGATAAATTTTCCATTTTTCAAGATACTCTTTAGTCCTGCCTTCATTAGGCGTTCAAATATTCTAAAATATTTAAATGTATGTAAATCTACGTAAAAATACGTTTCATTTGTGTAAGCTTTTATTTCACTTGCAGTAATCATATCTAATTTATTTTCAGTTCAACATTTTTTGCGAGAACTTTACCTGACTTCCTACTCGAGTTGAATACTGGTCACTACAATTTTTAGTTTATTCAGATGAGTACGAGCACATTACAATCAAAGAATAGCATTACAACTGGAAATACAAGTTTAAAAATGATTAGCTTATTTTCGGCAGTTAGGGACTGCTATCTACATATTTATAACTTAGTTAGTAAGCCAATTTTGTCTACAGTCGGCATATTATTTTTACCAAAAGTTATGTTTATTGTCTGGAATAATTTCTAGACATTTAGCTTGATAAGTTCTTAGTGACAAATTAACGCTAGGTAAAAAAACACAAAACCTTGGAGCCACTGTAATAATTAATTTAAGGGTCGACAGCACTTTAAAATTATGAAAAAGAGGTAGTTTTTAGTATATTTTTAAAGAAAATGACAAACACCAATTTATTAAACATACATATATTCTAGTCACCAAAATTAACATTAAAAACGCGTTTTTCTCGAAATTGATATATTTTCAAACTGACGTGCAGTATAAAAAAAATTAAATTTTCAACCTGAAATTGAATTTTTTTAGTAAAGATTTGAAATTTTTTAGTAACGATTCCTTTTTGAATTATCTAAGAAAACACGTTTATAAGAATAATGTTGAACTTTGTTATTTTTTTACAAAACAAAAAATTAATGTTAATTTTGTATACTTAAATGCCCCTAAGGTGTTCCTCATTTTCTAAAAACGATTTATTCATTCATTCATTCGTCGATTGATCTGTGTGATGAATATTATTCACCCGCATGCATGCCGCAGTGTATTTTCGCGAATGCAGCCGTAGTGCGGTCATGTGTGCAGTCGAGGTGGGGCTTTATTTGCTCATTAAATAGACCTTAAGTGGCTGAAAATTGAAATTTGAATATTTTAACTTGTTTTTATACATAATTTTCATGCAACCAAGCAGCTGTTCTGCGGCCATATAATATTTGTTATAGTGGGGTCTTTCTAGTTTTGCTAAAATTATGCTAAAGGAATGAAGAAGCATGCGTCAGTAAGGTCGCTAAGAGTTGTTAGAAGTATTTCGGCAGTAGGGTCGCCGAAACTTGTTAAAAATATCTCAGCAGTAGGGTCGCCGAGATTTGCTAATTTTATATAGGTAATGTTGTTGATTGATGATGGGTTGATTTTAGTCCTCCAATTTGAATGCGTCTGTTCGAGGCTGTCGGGGTCATCAGTTATGGATGTAGGTTTCAATAGTTTAAAGATTAATTATTGTAAATGTTGATTCTAAATAAAATTAAATTAATTTTTTTAAAATTGTATTTAATTTATTTTTAATAATGTTCACTTTATGAAAATAAACCCTAAACTGACATATTTTGTTTTTAAATCGTTTTTCCTAAATACAATTTTAATTACGATTAAACTTCCTTTTAGTTCATTGATTCCACTTGCCTCCACAATGCCTTTTAGGACTTTAAAAATTAACCAGTTTTGTACATATTGATATTCTTTGTGAATACCTTACCCTATTTATTACAGAAATTAAAAACAAACCAAATTTAAATAGAAGAGGTTTGCAAAGTCTAACTCTGTTACTTTCTTATTCATTTATAGAGTAATAAAAAGCCAGGTAAATTCAACTGCTTCCGAAATTGGAGAATAAACTGGTTACTTTCTTTGGAGCTTTCGTTTGACCTTCATTTTGCGCAAAATTTTCTGAATAGAATTACTTTAGTGTAACTACCTACCGATGTTGCGTAAAATTAATCGTGCTCAAAAAGAAAGGAACAATGGATGGCGAGTCTGTTTTAAGTTGTGCGCCCACCTGTGTGTGAAATAATTTCAAAGGCAAACAGACCTTCAGTCCTGACTTGCGAGTTTAAATCCATTCCAAAGTAGGCAAAGTTTTCTAGCAGGCATCCCTTGCTCCACTCAGATGTGGGAGCTACTCCCCGAAATCCAGGGAGCTTGTGAACGCACGTGCAAATGTTTGAAACAAAATTTCGGCCAAATGGGCACCCCACAATTTCTTGAATTACCAAAAGATAATGCGGAGCCTTATTGACGGAATTCACGTGTAAATTTAACCACCAGTAAGTTTGGTGAATTTCGATAGAATTCTCATTATTTTGTGCGAAAACCGCTTACCCCCTGGCCGGATTACAAAAGAAGCCCCGCGCACAAAAGTGTTCGTTGGGGCCATGGCCGCCCGGAAAAACCGAAGAGTTTCGTAACGCTTGTGGCAGTACATGTGCATGCGGCAGGGCGAGGACGGCGGACGAATAAAAGGCCGAATATAATAGCACCGCCAGAATCCAATTTTATATATTATATGAAGCAGATTTTAAATTACATGCTTTCCGAATACACGAAAGTCCAAACACAGCCCGTCCCGCGACCGGCCGGCGCCCACCGCCCCCAGAGCGCAATAATCCCCCGTGAAAAGTTGGATTCTTGCATTTTTCATAGTAGTCTGGGCCGTGTATTTATGCGCTCGCATGTATGCCCCGCTCCACATAAAATGAATTTTATATTATTTTAAATTTTAAAGTCCGGCCGCCTGGAAAAATGTGCTGAAATTAAAGCAGAGGCTTTAAACAGGCCCGACTCTGACTCTGGCTCTCTACGTGTGCATGCAGCAGAGCATCCGAGCAACCGAGCTGCAGAATCCGAATGCAGTTCGATCCGGGGCAGAATGGGGAGGGAGCTCAGAAGCGCCTCAGGCCGGGCCCGGGTCCGGCCCCGGACGCCCATCTCGGTGCACTGGCTGCAACCCGGCGGCCTGACATAGTTGCGCCATATACGCACAAATTTGCAGTTTGCTCATAATGAATATGCGTTTCGTTTCAAAACATTAAAATATGAACGGCTACCCACACGCGGAGCACTATCGATGCACGCCGGGGCGCATATGTTTTTCTATATAAAATGCTTATTTTATTCGCTTTTTTCGCTGTTGCTGTGCGCCGCACTATCCCCGTACATGACCACATGCATAGATGCTCGCAATTTCAATAAATTGTTAAGTACAGGCCCATATATGCAGATAAAAGCGTAACAGCCTACATATAATTATCTAGATGCAGCCTGTGCTCCGCCAATCTACGAATGCTATTCCCACGCTATGTGCTAGCGGGGCGCGGCGCGACGGCGGCGGCGATGGCCAGGATATGGAGTGCCCGAGCTTTTTGAAAATGCTGCAAAATTGCGTATATTTGCATTATTTTCGAGCTGAAATGAATTGCTGTGAAAAGATTTTAACAAAACAATTCGTTATCAGGAGGACTGCGGCCCACAGAATGGGGGCGACACAATTGCTGACAGTGTGCACACAAAACAGGAAAAACGGCTGTACACCCCCTTTCCCACCTTTTCTCTGTTCGACGCCCGGGTCCGGGTCCGGGACCTGGTCTGAGTCCGGGGAATCAAAGTCTTTACCTTGCAACTTTGAGTTCAAATATTGCGTAATTAATTAATTACAGACAGCTTTGCATGTGCACCACCTTTCAAAATTTAAATTTAAAATGTTCCCTCCCAGCAATTTCCAATTACAGATGAGTGGACGGATTTTAATTTAAACCATGTTTAAATCTTCATGTAACTTCGCGGAAAGCTTCGCATTCTAATAATCAAAATAAAAACTCAGTATTTCAATCGCTTTCTCATGCTTCTTTTAAAATTCGTATTTATTCTCTTTCCTTACCACACTTTTTTAAACACAATCCTGTAAAGTCAGAAATCGAATGCAATGAGTAAAAGTTGTTCCAATTTAACTCATTTAAGATTCAAAATGCTAGCATTAATAACAATGCTGAATCTTAAATTATATGTCTCTTTATGCTTAATTTCTTAGACTTATCATAAACACTGCACCTTGAGAATCCTTGTCAAATTCGATATTTCATGCTCATTGAATGCGAAATGACTGACTTTATTTTTTAATGATTTTTTATAAACGTTACCACTATTCTGAATAATAAAATGTAACCTCAGTTTTCGGGTAAGTAAAAATATCAAGATCTTTGTTAGTGCCAATTTATAGAATACCTATAATAATAAATTTTTTCCAACAATCAACGTTAGTAATTTGTTGGCAATAATAATTAGGAAAAAATTACACGTAAAATCCAAAATTAAATAGCACATGGAAAAACCAGTTCAAAGTCCAATTGCATAATTTCGCCTGTTAATTGTAAGTAAATTTAGTTTAATAGAAAAATTTCCTTTGAGAGTGTAAAATTACATTTTCAATTTGATTTTACATTTCCAAATTTAAACTATAAAAATTAATTTCTGACTTTCTCCATTTTGAATAACAGTGTGTGTGAAATTAAAACTTTAATGCGGTCTTAAGTCTGAAAAAATACATTTTAAATTGTAAACTTTCAGACGTACAATAAATTTACACAATCATTCGCAATATACATATGTATGTATGTAAATATGTATACGAGTATGAAGTTCGAAAAACTTAAGGGCATTATGCTTGAAAAGCAAAATCATCTATAATTAATTCAAACTTTAAAATATTCTTTGTATTGCAAACTCTACGATTTGGTAAGTACATATTTCCTATTGTATCATTGTGCTGAGTATTGACACTTTTATTGTTTAATAATTTTACACTCTTTAAAATAATACAATGTAAAATATACAAGAAATCGTGAAATCTCCTATTATGTCGCGAAAATTTAAGGAAAAAATATAATTTATAAACCAGAATTAAAATTAATACAATATTAAACACTATTTTGCGCAGAAAATTTGTTCACAAAACTTAACAAAAACTAAATTAAAACTGTGTATGTAAGTAACTATATGGAAAATTCGGATAACCCCAACACACAAATAAACTTGAAAAAATAAATACATAAACAAATTTCAATCGGTCAAAAATAAGTAAATAAATCAAGTAAATATTCAATATTTTAAAACATAAATATAAAATTTACATTGTCCTTAAATTTTTGGCAACACAAAACATGGCGGGTAACCTCGGACATATTTCCCCTGTACCTTTCTAGTTTTCCTCTTGGTGCCATTAATTTTCCGATTTCCTCTTGTTTTGTATGATGAAAATGTTAGAAATTTTGATTCTTTGGTTCTTTTATAAGTCCACGTTACTAAGCGTTTTTTAGATGCGGTGACAAATTTATTAATAAAACTACTGCCCTGGTCCCATGCGTCTTCAGCGGAAAGCTGAAATTTGAATTACCAATATATGTAATTATAACACATTAAAATATGATAATATAGCGAAATCCAAAACTTAGAATTGTATCCGGTGGTACCCAATCTTTATCTAGTAATATTTTTAGTAACAGCTGTTATTTCAAATTTGCTACATACATATCCTCTATTTAATTTATTTATACAGTTACTAAGAATCACACATTCTTTAGCCGTGTAAAGTATACCCCGCAAGTTAGTCTACCTTATGTACTCGTATATAAGATAAATGGCATAAATTGAGTTTGAGGTCTCTTCACGAATTTAGATCAAACTTTGTAGTAATGTCCATTTAGGGCCAAAAGTGACGGATATGTAAACAAAATTTGTCGGTCGCTTATATTTCCTTAGATATGTATTTACCTTTAAAACTCTTAAAAGTGATAGTTTTTGTTGGAATTTCTCCATAATCTCACAATCTTTTGGTAAAAATTATGGAAAAACCTTAAATTAAAAATGTTTCCACCGAATTTCTGTAAACAAAATCTACACGAGTGCTGAAAATAAGGAAAATCTTACTTTACTTCGATTTATCATTTCACAAGACAAATGCGTTCTCATCACTGTCAATAAATCGAAAAAGATATTTACTTTTGATTCGTTAATTTAAAAATTTTCAAGAATTTTTTATAATGAAAAGGTGGAAATGTCCTTAATTTATGGTATTTATATAATTTGCAACGAAATTTTATGGGAATATGCAAAAAATCGTGGCGGTAAAATGTCAATTTTCGAAATTTCAAAATTAAATATCTTGGGAAGTACAAGTTACCTATAAATTTTTTTTGCAAATTCGTCACTTTCAACTCCAAATGAACACTCCTACAAAGTTGTATCAAACTCCGTGCAGAGACCTCAAACTTAATCTGTTCCAAGGTAAATATACAATATATAATATATATACAATATATTATATATGTATGTATTTCGGGTTAATGTAGAAAGTACTATACAAATAAAATTCGAAAAAAAGGAAAGCATGGTAAAATTTTATGATAAGGTGTTGCAAAGTTTAATCCAGTATACTCAGCCTAAAGGGCTCATGTACTTTATAAGGGCCTCTTTTTATTATGTGCAACTTTCGGCAACTTTTCGTGAACGTCCTGGTTGCTAGCTGAGCTGGATGCTATTCTTTTTAATCGCAGTAAGTGTGAGGCGCGAGTTCCAGGAAATCGAGGGATGGCGACGGAAAAAAAAATTGAATTTGCCGTCTTAATGGGCTCGCCGAACGAAGCCAGTAGCCGGAGAGGAGCGCGCGAAGGAACAGCTGAAGTAATCCAGTTTAATTGCAAGAGGCGAAAACATTTCTTAAAGCAAACACTGTCCAGAACCTTAAAACCTTAAAGCTAATGATCTGCACCCAATCAGGGCGCACTCCGTGCCACTGCCTCCGGGGCTGGCCTGGCCGGGCGGAGGAATCCCCCGAATTAAGGGCTGACTTAGTTCGCCTCATGTCCACATTTCTCTGATTGAAGTTCTGATAAAAAGTTGCGTCCTTGCAGGCCGGCGAGCTCCCCGACCGACGCCTTCCCGCCTTGTCCGTTGCTTTTTTAATTAACGAACTTAATTTAATTTTTGTTTTGCTTTTCCGCCGGCTCTCCTCTGCTTTTTTTTTTAATTTTCGCTCTTCACATTGTTTGGCCTAATAAGCGCTGGAAGTCGTCTCTGGCGTCCTCGGGGGGCGGGGGTGGCGCCAGGACGTGTGGATGTGTCCCAGCTCCCGGGCCCCGCTGCCCGTGGACGGAGGGCGCCGGGACGCGCCTACGACAGCCGGTTTCAAGTTTCCCTCCGCCTCCGTACGTGTGCGTTTGATGGGACTTTTCAGGGGAGCTTTGAGACTTATGTCGAGTGGATAATGGCATTAATCGAGTCTTCGCATTGTGCGCCACTAATCAAACTCGACGTGCGGAGCCCCGCGCCCGCCCTCTAGCACCACCCACACCCACCCCCGGTGTGCGCGCAAATAAAAGAATATCCCCCGGGTCCCCCGGCGGTGCTGCGTCGTGCCCGTGCGCTCGCAACGCAGGATCCGCTTCAAGTTGCACTGGGGGAGCGGGGCTCCGATTGCTGCTCAACGGCTGTGGATGGTTCTTTAAAAGCTTTTTGAAGTTCTAAACTGGTTTTCGAAGTGTAAGTGCGCCGGGTACCGGGGCTCCGAGGGCTCCGGTGCGGCTTTGAGCTGATGGCTGCAGATTTAAAAGGGATCTGTTCGCATTTTCGGGTAAACGTTAGGCCGGCTGCTGGGGTTCCATTCAGATGTTTATTGCAATCCTTAGTTTAGAACCTGACGGGGCGGGGTAAACAAACACCGCGGAGACACCTAAAGCAAACACACGCGATTTTCTCTTTAAAGGACATCACAATAAAGAAAAAATTTACAATGAGGCTGAGAAAATAAGAAATATATTTGTTATTGTACAAAATAATCATAAAAAACCGTCACCTTCAAAAAGTCGAAAACCCTAAAAATTATGAATAATTTTCACCAAATACATGGACAAAAGAACATACTTATTTATTTATTTAAAAGAGTTATTTGATTGAAGATTAGATCACTACTAGGATAGAGGCACTTTGTGTCTTTTGAAGGTTTTAAATAGCGTTTTAATTTCAGTTAATGAATAATTCGATGTTAAAATGGTTCGTTGATTTCCAAATTATTGTAAAAATAAATAGTCATTGTTGAAAGCGGTGTTTTACAGATAATATAAGTTCATATTGATGTTGTCTTAAGGAGTTTATCTAACGTAATTCATAAAAAAAAACTATTTTTCACATCTTTTATTAAAAAAATTAGACGGCCGACTACTGGATTTCTTCTTTCATCATGATTTCCATTAGTTAATCTTCCCAGCCGACTTTTGATTCTATGTTAATTTTAAGAAATCTTAATCTATTAAACTTTTTCATAGATATTTTGTAATTATAACAAATTTTAATTTTAAATAATGTCAAGATTTTCCTTAAAATATTGCCCGAATAGTAAATTTTATTACTTATATGTAAATAAAAAAGAATTTAAAGAAAAGTAAAATTCTTAACTCGCAGGATGAACAGAATGAAATCAGAATGGAACTTAGAAAATTTTGTTCTATAATAAAAGAATAAAGCCTAATTATTAGCATAGACAAAAAATACATGTAAATACAGTATGTACCAACTTCAAATAAGCAAAATGCCACAACAAATTCTGAGATCTGCAAAGCTATGAGCATGAAGTTTTAAAATAAATATCTACGAATTCGATTTAATTTGGCAACAGCAGACGAAACGAGACAAACGGCCCTGCTCCTTTTAGTAAATTAATTTCAACTCCATACTCCATAGGCATTCCTGAGAAAAAGGGTATTGATGGACAGACAAACAGACGGGGCAAAGAAGGATTTCGTTTTGAGGCATGGAATCCTAAAAATGTCCAAAATACGATATTTTGTATACTCTTAAAACTTAATATTTCTCGAAAAGGTGTTGTGATGGAACATTTTCGTTTTTAAATTTGTACGGAAATGATATACAATATATATGAGCCGTCTACAACCCAAATCAACTAACTCCAGAAGCAAAAGTTGAGAACAGAACAATGATGAAATTACACACGTTTCAATTCAAATAAACTTTTGCAGCAAGCAAATCAAGAAAAATTCCGTCTTGCTTCGACTCGTTAAGAATTATTGTTTTCCCATGGCTGTGAGTTAGTCGTATCGACAGGAAAAATTTTCACAATGCTTGGAGGTGCTAATCGATTAGATAAAGTTTTTATTGCCAGCAAATAAATGTTAAACTATTAGGATGTGTGAATGCATCCTTCTTCCGAGCAACGCAAGGTAAACAATTGTGAGATCCTGCACAAAGGGTAAGCTAGACGACAACCAGTCGTTAGGGATTTAAGGCCGAAGAGTAGCTGACGAATTTTTATTGTTTTTCAAAGGTCCCTGCATGGGTAACGATGGATCCTTTTTAATTACTCTTTAAGTAAGCAAAACATTTACATGAAATTATTACCCTTTATTCTTGGAGAATTGGAGAAACTATAAAGGGTAGCATTTGGACTGCTGAATCAATCTCCTGTCGGACATTGCCACGGATTGGCGCGTTTTTAAAGAAATCAAATTTTGTTCGAGTTAGGACTACTTTACTTTGCTATACACCTAATTCTCTTTTCACACGAATTCGATTTAAAACGAGTTAAAAAGAAAAACAAATTCTCTTTTTACACGAATTGTTTTGTTTTAACACGATTTTCAATACCTACACGAAACTAGAGATGATAATACAGAAATAATTTCACAAGATGTGAACAAAATAATTCTAGTGGTAGTAGTGATATTGTAGTCTTACGCAAACTTATGCGTTTATTGTCAGAAAGTGACAATGCATAAAATTTTGTTATGTTTATATTATTTTTACTTTTTTTATATGTATTAATGAATTTCAGATATTATTTTCTTTTTTCAATGTATAAATTATTTTTTATAACATGTTTATTGAATTGTAATATGTAATGCACGAAATAAATTCTTAAGTGAATTCTAACAAGAATTTTTTAATATTGTTTATTGTACTTTTCAGTTGCTTTTTAAGGTCTGAAACCAATCAACTATTTTTCCATTTAGCCAATATATTTTTTTACACGAATTTTTTGGGAACGTATGTATCTATGAGAATTAGAGTAATGTTTCTTTTACGTAAAATTATTAAGGTAATTCATTTCCAAAATTTAACGTGAAGCATATGTATATCAGGTGCAGACATTTTCAAAAGTAGAGTTAATCAATTTGGCCTGTGAACGGCTCATATATCTCGTTCGGAGTAAAAATTGGTGTCCAGTTAAAGCAAAAAAGGAAACAGGACCATATTTACGGGTACGCTTTCTAGGCTGCAACCTGACGTCTTTGCAAAACATTAATCACTAAAGAGCAACATGTAAAACAATATTTGTTTGTGGTACCTATACGCAAACTTAAGGGGGGATTCTGGTTTATGAGGCTCAAAAAATCCATTTGTTTTGTTATTGCTTAAATCTCTTCCTAATATATCTAATATGTCTGTAAAGTTTTATAGGCTAATTCGAAATATTTTCAAAGATATAGCACTAAACGCAGTGGGGTGTCGAGCAAGTATACGAGCGCATTTGTTCTGACCGTAAACTTCGAAGCGCGTTTTCTCGAGTTTTAATTTGTATGATTTTACTAAATTGGCGGGCGTAATTGCAAGAAAACTAAACGACCAATCAAAATGAACCAAAGCTTGTTGCCTTCAGATTTAAATTCTCTTTAGTTTGGACTAAAAATATTTATGAACAAAAATTCTAAACAACTTTTTTAGCAAGTTTAAATAATTTTTTTCTTGCAAAAAACAATTTTTTTTTCAAATCTGAGAAAAAATTTTAAATTTTACAATTTTTTGGGTTTTTCTTAGTTCACATTAGAGAAAAATATATAACAATTAAAATGTTCTTTGGTGTTTTGGTTTCAGACAAAAATTACGAGCTGCATTTCTCCCGCCAATTGGAGACTGCGATTGCAAGGTGTTGCACAAATGTACATATAAATTGGCTGCGTTTGAATATTTTTGTCTCAATAAATTTTTTCTGTAACGTTCAAAATATGCAATAACATAATCTGAAAAGTTCGCTACACTTGCTTATTTTTTCTGTCCTAAAAAAATTTCCCAAAAAACGCTTTTTTTAGGCCTCATAAAGCAGAAACTCCCCTTAAATGAACAATTTATAATATTTACTTTTGAGACAGTTTGTTTATAGTTATTAACAGAAGGGACAATTCATAACATTGTTAATGAAACATGGTGTATACTTTAATGATTTTCAATTATTTTAATTTTTATTATCTCACCAAATCATATTTTAGGTTTTTAGTTAGAAAATTGCTCTAAAGTGCCATTTTTGCAGATTAATTTTCAAAAAAAATCCTCCCTAGGTCTACAGATCGTAAATACGGCCCTGACGGACAATACCTGCAATGAATTACAAAAGCCTATTGTGATTAACTTTTTTAACCTCCTCAATTAAACTGAAGGACGCCCTCAAAGCAGAAATTGGTAAATTTAACACCCTTACCTGTAAATCCCGTTATAAGTCGCTTCGCTGCCATCTTGATGTTTCAAATCAATTTTATTTGATGGAGGAAAGTATTTCAACCGCCAGAACAAAATCAGTGCAACATTTTCGAGAATCACAAATTCCTCGGCGTCTGACTCAGGTTCGGAGGAGCTAAAAAATTTTACCTGCGGGCCATCTTCCAGGAACCCCAGCCAACGGCCCATCGTCGGCCGCGGTCCGTCGAGACGAGCACCAGCAGCCAGCGGCAGCAGGCGAAAAAGAGCAAAACTGCAAACGCACCCGACCCGCCGTATAACAGTTGTGAGCGACCGATGTAACTTCATGCAGCCGCCACCGGCGGAGAGAGTTCTCCTCTCCGGCAAGCACTTCCAACATGGCTGTCTAACGAAATGTCAGATCTGTTCGTGTGTGCCGCAAATTTCTTGTTAGAAACAAAACCGAAGGTGTTCGCTAGCTAATTGCTGAACGGGCGTCAAAAGCAGGCTCCAGCGGTCCCGAGTGGTGCTCCGGTGAATAATGGATCACAAGAAATCGCCGATTCGTCGCCAGAAACGCCAGTCGAAAGTTTTAGAGGACAATTTCTGGGACTGCAGTGTTTGTACATATCGGAACACGGCCGAAGCGTTCAAGTGTTTAATGTGTGACGTACGGAAAGGTTAGTGCACTTTGATTGCTTCGCCTTGGCTTCGTTTTGCATGTTTTGTGCGTGGCCAGTGTCCGTGCTGGCCGCCCCGGGCCCCAAGGTGAAAACGGGCCGCCCCGCCACCACCCCGTTTCGCAGAAAAACTTGCGTAACCCGTGGATGGGCCGCCCTCCTCGGCCCCACGACCCGCACCCAGCTCCTGCTGGTGGGTGCACTTAATCGCCGAGGGCTGGCTCCGTGCCCCGCCGACCTGTGTGCAAGAAATCGCTTTGAAAAATCGATAAGCGGAATTCCTTGGGAGCAGTGCATTCCTTGCAAGGAATCCTGGGAACCCGCGCCCTCACCCGCCCCGTCGCAGTGAAGCTTATACGTCCAGCGGCGCCCCGGCCCGGACCTCGATCCAGATCGAGCCTAGAACCTGCCGAGTGGCTCTTTTAGTTTATAAACATTCCCCAGCTGGGCATAGAGCAGAAAGTCAGCTGGTGGCCGCGTAGCCATAAAATCCCGTGGTTATGACTTTGTTTATATTTCCCCGCGAGCAGTTACTACACGCGCGCACAAACACACATGCAGTGCCGCGGTTTACGTACAGCGGCTCTCTCGGGCCAGTTTCGCAAATTACGACGTATAACAGTTCTGTTTGTTTGGCTAATGAACTTCGATCGCTTTTTTGCACTGTTTTGACCGATGAAACGGATTCTTGAAATGTTGCGATGCCTAAAGACTTGCATAAATCGCAGCGCGAGTTTTGAATTTCACTTATCGATTGATCCTCGGCCTGGCTGTGCCCACAATCAGCGAGTTTGTATCAAAACTGATACCAAAGGCAAACTCAGTTGAACAGCGTGCATTTTGCCTGCTCGTTTTGTTGTCTCGTTAAAAACTTGATAACATTTTCTAATTGTAGCCCTGCGTAATTTGCATACACTTTTCTTGAACCTTGTCTCACCTACGCCTTGCATTCTTCCCCATCATTTCTGATGGTAAATTTTTAAACTGAGTGAAAGGCTTTATAACGGAAATGACTTCAATTTGCACATTTCTGGTAAGTAATTTAATTGATTAATTGGCAATTTAAGCACAATTGCCGGATTCTGAGACTCTTTATCGGAATTAATCGCTCCCTTTTGTTTGAATTATTAAAAATAATTTCAACTAAAGGCGCGTTTATCATTCAGCTTGGAGATTCAGATTATTTTCTGTTTCCACACTCGACATGACAGAGTTGTATTTTTTGTCTTTTAAATTCTCAGTGCAGCCGAGGGTCAGCGCAAAAGTAGGTCCTAGTCCTACTCTTACGCTGAAGTTGTCGAAAGTTTTTGAACTAGATTTTATACGAGATGGCGCTACTTTAAAGTTTATCTATTGATATGAAAACTTAACAAAAATATTTCTACTTATGTGTTAAGCTCACTTATTTTGCCTAATTTATTTACAGAATATAATACTACAGATATAATACTCTGCAGAATCACTCTATTCTAGCACTGATTTGGTTTTGATATTTTTATTTTCGAAGAAATCGCACTAAGCGATCAACAGATGGTTCCTAAATTTTCGAATTGTACTTTTGAAAATTGTGATGTGATAGATTCGTATTTTTTGTCTCTCTCTGCCAGCGCAAAAGTATAGGTTCTAGTTCTGCTGTCGCACCAGATACTGCGAAGACTTGAAATATGAGCTCACCCAATTGACACAAGATGGAGCAACTGCAATATTCGTGTTCAATAAATTTTTTTAAAGAAGAAAGAATTTTGGAAAATTTCTCATTATTTCAGCCATAATTTATTCTTCAACATATTCACGGACGTGAATGATGTATCAGTATCAATGAAGCACAAAAGCTTTTCTGTCCATGAACGTATTAAATTTGTATTTTCGAAAGAAATGCCTTCTACAGTTTCGAATTATTTTTGAATTTTCAAAAATGCTTTTTTGTTTTTAATATCAGAAAGCATCGTAAAAGAAATTGATAATTGATGAAATTAAATTATAGCTTTGACGCGTAAGCAAGACTTTCATTAAAATAACTGTTTTAAAGCATCTGCATTTTACAAGAAATTTGCTTTTTAGTTCAAAAATATAAAAATAATTGTTTGATATTTTTGTAAATCTATCTATTCTATCTACAAAGCCATTACATGTTTGTCTTATCCAATTAGCTACTCTTTGCAATTCTGCCAGTAATGTCTCTGTAATTGCATTGCATTTTTCAATTCTTGTATGATTATGCGTCTCCAAGTGTTTTTGTAGCGCACACATTTTTTCGCACATTTTTCTCCTCACTTTAAAGACATTCTCGTAATATCTTCAGTCGTCTTTCTGACGGTTTCTCCTATCCATTCCCACATAATTTGATCAAAATAAAGAATAAATCCAACTCTTTTCGCTTCAGCCGTTAATGGGGACCAGAAAATATTTCAAAGCATATATTTAGTACGCATCGGCGGGTTTTCCGAATAAAGTAGTAATTAATTTTGCAGCAAGAAAAAACACAAGAGATGTGCATTTTCAACGAAGTGCACTTGCCATTTCAACCAACCGGGTTTATCACCTCTATAAAGGGTGACTGGTAAGCTTAAGAAAGGCAAACATTTCCATCTTTTAGAAAAACGCGTGGGAGGTCGAAGGAAAATTTCTTAATTTAACCTTGCAAACGACGCGGTGAGTAACCATAAATTGAAACATAAACCGGACGCCTGGAGGTGGATATTCCACTGTGGAGTCAGAGGGTTAGGACAGTTTAATATAGTTCCAGTGGTGATGTTGGTTGGCTGGTTGGGTTTTCCTGGTATCGTGCGGTCAACTGACCAACAAAGTGAATGGTCATCGTGTACTCCAAAAACCAAAATTAGTGCCAGAAGGACACACACATAACAATTTTAGGGTATGGGGGTGAAAATATACAACATCCAGCCCGGGCGAAAGGAGTGCTCGCTAGGGACTTAGAACAAGATATCAGAGCCCCAATGTTTTAGACAGGGACACTGGTCGGTGGATGGTGGCTGGCTGCTGCGGCGGCGGGGGTGGGTCGGCGGGAAGGGCAAGGGCCCGGCGGTGCGCGCTCATGTTATTCAGTCTCGGATGAGGGATTCAGGTTATGTATGAGTTGTGCGTCCTTCGACGTAACCAAAGGTCCTCTTTCCTTGTCTCATTGAGCACTGCGGGTATAAATTATGCCACCGCTGCTCCACGTTGCTCTGCCATGAAAGATTCACCTGGTTCTGAAGAGAAAGGGATCCGCAGTGTCACTTGTTTATGTCAAATCAGCAGCCAGGCCTATTGGGAATTGATGGTAAAGGACTGCTCGAAGGTAACTTTTCACAGTTTTATTTGCGTTTTTAACTGCGAGGACGAAACTATCTGCCTTTACGCATAAGCGTTGCGTCGGAGGCACGTGTACCTCTAAATTCTACCACTCTTCAAATCGTACAACTTAAAAATAAGTAAATATGCTAATGACATTACAGAAAATTAACTTAAATTCAACAATGGTTCCTGACCCTTTTTCTGTGTCTTTTATGCTAGTACCTAGAATTATGAATTCAGTTGTTGAAAAAAACGCAACAGAAAGTTAAACTTTGTATGCACGACTGTGTTGACTACGCTCACTTGAAAGGATACAGCTTCCTCACTTTTACATATTAGAAATTAAAGATTTGTGGACACACTTTTAAAAGTATGAACTTTCATATAAGGAAAAAAAAAGTGTTCACTGTTGTGTATGTCGATTTTTCGGTAAGGTTTTAGGCTATAAGTAATTCAAAACTAAACAAAGTAATAATTAGGGTTCGAAGTATCGGCCTCGGGTATTAATACCGAGTACTCATTTGCTATATTGGATGCCACGCTATCGATACCCAATCAAGTATCGACCCCAAGGTATCGATACTACTTAGTATTGAGAATTTTTTTAACAAATTTTCAAGAAAGCTTTCGTGAGAGACTTATATGTAAAAATGCATTTGGGGAGAGAGAGCTTTCATTTATGTACCGTTTTTGGTATATTGCTCTATGTCAGATATCAAATCGAAATGATATTTTATCGAAATAATGTCGATGCAAAGTATCGAGTATTGAATTCCCCTACGATAGTATCGATACCTAAAATACCTCTTTTAATTGTTTAAGAATTATCCGCCAAATAGTCGAAGGGCACTGGTCGGCGAACAGACGAACCTTTCCTATGCTATAGACTAATTTTAGATTAAAAAAACAGAATAAGACAAAGTTTTTATAAGTGCACACGGGGGAGAGATAGAGCAAGTGGTGGGAGAAAGCGACGGAAATTGTATTTCAATTATTTTATTACTTGCCCAACCTTTAGGACATAAATTATTACGCTTATTTCAAACTATTGCTAGTATAATGGAGAATATCTCTTTTCTTTCTTTTATCTTGCAGGAACATCAACGCGTAAACCACGCCTAAATTCAGCCTTAGTTGCACAACAAGCTGCCACATTACCAGGTGCCTCTGGTGTACCGAACGGAACCAAATCGTCATCATCGAAAATGTCGTCGCGTCATAAAAACAAACACAAAAAATACCCGGCAAGATTAAAAAACGTGGACAGATCGACTGCCCAAACACGCGAGGTAACCGTAAATTCAGTGACTGTTGTAATAACGGAGTACAAACCGAAGCCGGTGGTGAATCGCAGGGAGTCCAGCGAGCAGAGCTTTAGCGAAAGTAACGATTCACGCAGTTAAGTGAGGCGGCCGCACCGATAGAGGGCGCACCTCTGGCAGTGCCCCCAGGTTCATATCGCTGCCCCGCACCCCTTGTAATGTTATTACGTTTATTTTATATTTAAATTATTTGTACACACTTCCGTAGGCTGTAAGATAGACAGTTGTGTCCCGTTTTAATTTTCATTTTCGAGTCTCGTTCGAATCATGTTTCGATAAGACATGGCCGCCAGAGATCGGCCATGTTTATTTATAGTAAGTGTCATCACCTGTAAATTGTAATTATGGCGAAGCAACTGACAATTTTTGGGTCTTAATTCAATTGTATTTTGTGTAATTTATTGATGCGCTGTTGTCGCAAAAGCCCTAGACTACGGTGGGCCGTCCCCGGACGGCGGAATGCTTGAGTGTGATAAAGTTTCAAACAAAATGGGGACTCCCCGCGTTTAGTTCTGTTGTAGAAATGGCACTTGTAACATAAAACTGAGAGGCGAATGTGGTATTTGTGTAAGAATGTATTTTTACTAAAAATATAAAACAGCATAAAGTGGCAAAGGTAAACATTACAAGACACCAACAAACATCAACACACCGAACGAAACGATTTATAGGCAACATTTTTACCAAGTAGGATAACGAAATATTCAAAATAATTTCTTGTACATGCAGTAGTTGAAAACTCGCAGCAATCGAACCATAACAGATCAAATTCAATCACAGTATCGTTGTTCACTTCAGCTGCCTCTTCGTTTTCGTTTTCTGTAAATATTCGTAAAATTAATTTACAAACTCGTTTTAATCCGCAATTGGACTGACGTGAGAAAAGGAAGGAAGACATTATTTATGCATCACATCGTTTCACACGTCATTTTTGAGTAGGCTCCGTCTCATCGTCACCGAAAGGGTAGGTAGATATCTTTCCCTTTTTTCTCTTGTGTGGTGAAGACGGTACTTCTCCAAAAAAAATAATAATAGAATAACCAGAAATGGACTAGTGGAGAAATATGAGGAAACTTATAATAACTGCCATGTTGAAATGTTCTAT
Source organism: Eutolmus rufibarbis (assembly GCA_963920795.1). NCBI lineage: Eukaryota > Metazoa > Arthropoda > Insecta > Diptera > Asilidae > Eutolmus > Eutolmus rufibarbis. The sequence continues at coordinate 42,547,858 of OY987205.1, forward strand.
CCTCGTGTAATATTCTTGTTAATTCACTTGCAAACTTTATTTACTTTTTATAGACTTACACTACACTTTATTATAACTGTAATTTTATTGGTTTTATTTTTACGTAAACAATAAAGTAGATTTAATTCCAGCCAAATGAATCTTTTATTCCCCAAACATTGTCCTTTGAGGACCTCCCAGATATTTCAGAAAGAAAAATGTTTAAGGTAAGTGTACTTTTATTTATTGTTTTCTCACTTTCGTAAGCCCTAAAATGGATTATGTAGTCAAAATAAAACTATCTTCATAATATAAAACATAATGTATGTACACATTTCAAATAAAAACGAAACAAATCAAGTCCAGTGAAGAAAAACCAAAAAAAAATTTTAAATTATTCTTTGCAATTTTTTTTTTCCTTTAGAAATGTTGCCTTATTCAGTAAAATGGATGAAATTATATTGACCAACAACGTGTATATCATAAATTTAAAATATTTTAAAAATATGTAATACAATTTTTACATGCATATATGCACAAAGAAAAAATAATTAATGCTTATTAAGTTACCAGTTTCAACCACTAGACATATAACACATCGTCCTCTAGTCCGTCACTTATTTTATCAACAATGTATGTTACATATGTATTTAGTTTCATAGTTTTCGATATCAAAAGTTTTTATTAAATACAGATAACTAACTAATCACAAAATAATAAGGCATCTGTGAAAGAAAGTGCATTTGCACCTAGGAAGATTAATTAAATATATTTTCTGTCAGTACTGACCATGATCGAGAGGTTTACCAAACAATCATTTTTTCTTGATTCTTTACGAGGTCAAATAAAGATTGCGGAAATAAAGTTAATGAAATATTACGAAATCACGATTTTTGGCTTTTGGTAGTTTAGGTTGAATCTATATAGAGTAAAGGTCCAGTCCCAAGTATTCGGTTACACGTTAAACATTTAATTTATTTATTAATTGACTGCTGATGAGACCTGTAAAAAATGTGGCTTGAAGTTTAATTAATTATGTTTTGGCATTTTAGAAACATCGGATTGAGAACGCTATAAAAATATTTCTTTAATATTATTGGAATAGAATTGCTTCTAACGAGAACATTTTCTTTATATGGTCTACTATAGTTATCAGCGTCAGTAGGTTTTTAATAGAACTATTTTGCATGCCTACAAGTTTCTTATTTATGTTAATTCTTTAAAAAAAAAATTTCGCCATCCAGGCACTTTAAATAAATTCTAATTAAAATCAAATCGCACCAACATTGAAGTTTTATTTTAATGATATTTTATTGTTCTCGAAATATTTTTACAAAAATTAATTGCAACCTGGTTTCGCATTTTTAGTTCATATAGTAGTAAGATCCGATATATGTATGTACATATGTACATACATCTGACGACTTTAGAACTACACAAAATATTCATCCAAAAATTCCTTCATTCTTCACGCTGAAGCAGTCTAGTCACCTTGGATTAGGATAGTGCTAAACATTTTCTAATTATAATATAGATATTCTTGCTAAAATTCAACATACATATTTTTAATTAATTTCGTTATTATACCTGGCAAGAATCATTATGTATTGTAGGTATGTATTTAAAAATGTTTAAAGTGTTGGCTTAAATTATCACTTTCTGGTGACATCAGGGTGATTGTGAGTATTGTGACCTTACAGAAAGCTCATTTCGGATGGGTGATGAGTAGATTTATCACCGTACTGAATGACACGTCCGTTTTATGATTGATGTAGAATCTTGGTTATTATCAATTAAATAAAATGTAAGGTTTTACTAATTTTCTTTTTAACATGATGCATGAGTCATTTGGCAAACGACATTTCTCAGGTCGGCAGACTTAAATGATAATGACTGATTAATATACTCGTTTTTTCCACAAAATATAGCTTTCACTGTTATTTTAATATTAATATTATTAGATTGAAGTAATTAATTAATCCTAAAAACACTTATAATTTATTTACATACATTATAAGGATCGCCGATTTTCTATTCTTTAATCTGCCAACCCGCGATTAAATATTTTAATGCAAAGAAGTAATTTAATTAAATTAATGAAAATTATAATTTAACCCGTAATAATCACACTTCATTAACAAATTAGATTATTTAATTATATTGGGTAAATTTGACTCCACCAAGATTAAATGATGACTGTGAAAAGAAAAAACGTTTCATTGTCGAAAAAAAAGCTTTTAAGAATATATTCCCAATTTTTTTTAGAGTACTTCTGTATAGAACTCGAGATATAGTCCCGAGAATAAGAAAAGGGCGATCTTACTCAAATTCACAATTTATCGAAATCTTTAAACAAATTGCGTTTTTTCTTCTGTTTTCTTAAAAATCGTCTATAGAAAGGATTATTTTTTATACCCATCACTCCTACATTTGAATTTGGATCCTAACAAGTCAGGAATCGCTGGAGATATTTTTATCTTCTTTTAAGTAAGACCTCGTCTGATGTCCTAACAAGGAACTATAAGGGTTTTACTAGTTATATCGAAATCGTGTCTTAAGTTCTTAAAAGTAGGTCCAATTTTAACTTACTTGATATTCGGAAAAGTCATGTGAATATTGCGTGGGGTCAGATTGACCTACCGTGATCATTACGGGCCGTATAAGTTCCGTATGATACTATAGCATAAGCGTGACAAATCACACCCTCTATTAAAAACCGAACCTCGTTGAACTTTTAATCTCCCCAATTGTATAAAACGGACGAGAGAAACCGACAAAAATAAGGAAATAAACCCATATTTCGCCACAGCTCGGCTCATCGCCTTTCTCGTTAATTAACCGCGAAATTGTCATGTTCGTCGCTAGTTTTCTGCAGAAGTCATGACATGTCCTGTCATCCTGTTGCACCACCAACCGCGTCCATAACGGTGCAATTTTTTTCCCACAACGGACGGGCCTCAGATATCACTTTCGTTTTCCATAGATCTTCCGCTCTGATGTCGTTTGTCAAATGACCAAAATGATTGCCCGATGCCGCCATATCCGCGCGGTTACTCCTCTGTTTACGTTTTTAATTGCCCCCCGAAAACACCTAGTTTTTTGCGCCTCGAGGAAAAAAATGATTTCCCACACACGCCAGACGGGTCACAGAAAAAAAAGAAAAAAATAACCCCCCGCAGCAGCCGCCGCCGGCACACCGAAAAATGTGTGAAATGATTGCTCCCATCAGTTTTTTACGTATGCCCGGGATGCATACATCAAATCAAGTCGGCAGAATATCAGCAAAAACCCCCCCGAAAAAAAAAAGAAGTTGCGGAAAAAAGCAACCGGGAAAAATCGGGTGCGCTTACCCTGCACCAGCTGCTGGCGTTCCTGTGTTCCCGCGCGCCCCGCGTCATGGCCACCAACAACCGGGACGAACGGGAGAACCCTGCAGACCAACGTGCGATTTATTCGTGTTCTCGTTTCGTTTATGCTTTTGACGGTTTTTGATCGGTAATTGATTTCTTTAAAGCTTTTTTTACGGCGGGACTTTTGTGTAAAGTAATCTGTCGTCGAATGAATCGAGCGCAAAAAACTGTCCGGAATTTAATGGCGCTGAAAAAGCGTGGACGCTCGCCCGGAAGGCACAGAGTTGTTCTTTAAGTGATTAACGCCGGATTGTCCCCCAATTAAGCCAGCCACCGCCGTGGCGGGCTTTGCAAATGAGCTTAAGGTCCCACCAGCGGCGATCGGCGGCTTTTTTGTAGCAGTGCACCGCGTGACGTGCATTTAATGAAGCAAAGTCCGCAGTGCATGGATATCTTGAATAAATATCCTTTAGGAATGAGAGAAGAGTTTATCTGCCTTTTTTTTGTTTTTAATTGGCCAAAAGGAGGAAATGAACATGCATAGCTTCATTTTGCATTACGATACTTTTTCGCCGAAAAGATGGTTCGCTGTAGATAATTGATAAACGACTATCGGAACGGGAAATTAATGAGACAGTTCTGTCAATCTTCAGCGCAACAAAATGAGTTAATGTCTTCTAGTTTAATTTGTCATATTTCTGAGATATAATACCTATTTAATTGTATTCTATTTAATTTTTATCTAAGATATTTTGTACACATCGGCCAAAATAAACATACCTACATCAGATAAATTTACGATCACCGAATGGTAGTTTTCTTATATTTATCTGTCGAATCAAAAGTCAAACTTACTTCAATCTGTGACAGTTGGCCAGGCTTGACAGAATCAGAATACCGAATGACTTCTTATTAATGTTATCAGCTGATGCCGAAATTAAGTTCCAAAATGCTTTTAATCTAGGTCATTGAATAGCAAGCACCACTTCGGAGGCAGGCTAAAAATTATTCAGGAGACTATCTATGCCGGTGAATACGAGCCAAAGTTCCAAATATGACCGAATTTGTTATAATTAAATACAATGTAATTAATAAAATTGATATTGGGTTTCTAAATAATATGCGAGAGCTTTTCATCTAGGTATCCAACACAAGTAATTATACGGTCTCAAAGAGACGAAACGTGATATTTTGCAAATATTTCGATTATGGCAATGAAATGATACCCAAGTTTAGAAAAGCCAAAATTTTGTATATAACTTAATACTACGCAGTGCCAACTTTAAAATTTCGTCAAAAAGGAAAAATGGATAATTGAATTTGAGCAAGAAACTACGTTCATGTCTAATATTAAATTCATAAAACGCAGCTGAAAAGCGACTTACCATAAGTTGTTTGTTCAGTTTGATATTCTGAATGTCGTTTGCTTTGGCACCATTCGCCAGCATTGTGAAGTTCGATGTTTCAGTTTTAGTATCTAAGTCTGAATGTACAAAAACGGAAATTAAGTGACAATTTAACTATTTGATAACTTTGTTATAATTTAACAGTACGTCGTGCTAGACACATGAGCGGAAAGGGTTAAGGGAGTGTTTGTTTCTTTATTTATTCAAAATGTTTGGAATATTCCATAAACGTTTTATTAGTCATTTAAACTTTAAAGTATTCCTAACATTCCATTCCATTTTTCTTAATAGAAGTATGTACCAAGATATTTTCCAATTTGCAGGCTTAAAAACAATTTTAGTCACCTAAGCGAAATTCTTAATGTGTGCAAATTTAATTAGATTTCACCACCTTCGCACGGTTGTAAGCCCTTAGGATACATGTAAATATATTATCGACTATAGAAATGCATATTCACATTCCGATCGGTAATATGCATAAGTATAAATGCCCAACCTTCACAATAGTTAATCCTTGTGCGGGTGTAATTAATCCTAGGTCTCTTTCCCAACCCTCAGCTTTAGGTAAGGGTTTAACTCCTTAATGCGATTGACATATTTCGCCTTACAAAGCATTAAAAAGATTAAACACCTCCCGCCCTAAAGCCGTCTACCCCTCCCACTTGCTGCTGGGCTACACAGCCAACACGAAATATTATCACCCCATCGTGAGGGCATTAGTTAATGATCCCCCCTGCCTACTTTGAAAAATGTCCTGTTTTCCACCACCCTCGAAAAAAAAAGAAGAGGAAAATCTTAAATTCCACGAGATCACCTCGCGAGCCTTCCAATACCCGTCTCGACTCTGGGCGCAATATCCTTGATGCATTCGGCAGGACACTTTAACCCTTTTCGGGTATGGGCGGTCTAACGAACGGTCGGTCGGTCGGTCGGCGAAGACGGCAGAGGTGGCGCCGTTCGTTGCCATTGCATTCGGCTGGGATAATTTGCCAAAAAGCAACCCTTTCTCACCTGGCACAATTATTATCTAGGGAAGGCTCATATCAAAGGGAGAATGTCCGCAGCCCCTGTAGCCTTAGCCCCGGTGTCTTTGGGCTTGAGGAAAAATTCTTTGGCACAAACCGAAGGGAAACGGAAGAGCTCAAGCTCTATAGCCCGGTGCCGCACAAGTGTATGCCTCCCAGCCCGGCAGCCAACCCGCGTCCGCCCGCCTTTCTAGGCTCTAGTCCCTCTCCTGCTCCCGGTGGTGCTGTGCTAGCTGAGCGTGAGTGTGGTTGTGCTGGCTTTAAAGCGAATTCCTACCCTTCCGGCGGCTCCATTCCATCCTCCAGCCAGCGCCGGTCCACCCCTTTATCTTAAGTTTCCCATCTAACCCATTGCCGCAAAAGGGTACATCCCCTTTAAACCCCAGCCTCGAATCGCTTTAAGGTCTTCCATTCCGGGCGTGTGTAGGAGTGTGTGCGACTCCCACAAAAGCCCGGAGAAGGGTAGCAGCAGAGTGCCAGGGGTTGTTCGTCTGGAATCCTTGCGATGTGCTTGCCTTATGCTCCTTGTGTCGATGTGGTAAGTCGTGGGCTGACGGGCAGAGGGGGGGTTCAGGGGGTTCAGTTCAGTGTTCAGCTGCCCCGCGCTGTACGGCACGGCAGTATCCTTCTCGGCTGATGGCTGAGAATTACTCTCCGATGAGACAGGGGGCCGGGGTCGAGGGGGCAGAGCTTTAAGGTTAGAAACCGAAGAAGCGAACTTTAAAAACGTTAAAGGGCGCACTTGACGAAAAATGCTTAAGAAGGGCTCTGGAGACACATGCACACACACTTCAGTGGCTGGATGGGGCGCTTGAGGGCCCTCGAGATGGTTTTAAAGGGCAGCAATGTGTGGTGGTGGGAGCCCGCACTTCGGGGACAAAGTCCACTACAGGAACTGGACACTGGCCTCCAAAGATGGCCAGAGAAAAAAGGATATCCACCGGGCGAGGAACTAAGGAAAAATGCTTTTCTGAAGAGATGCGGGAGTGACGGGCACACTTAGTTCCTCCTGCTCTCGCACCGCCCCCAGCAAGCACCATATCCTCCTCCATGCCGAGAAGGAAGGGGGCTAACTCCGTCTTGTGAAAAGGACTCAATTTTTCCTTAAAATCCTCGAAGAACTCTACAGTTTGACTGAAGTGCTCTTAGAAAAGTCAACGTGAATTAATCGCGTCGTGATCCGATCGCCTGAAATTTTCTTCCTCCTACCAATTTTTGGAGGAGTACTGCTGCTGCAAATGGCCGCAGTTGGGGTAACTGCTAAAAACTAGGGCGTACCGTGCCAGGAGGGGGCGGCTGCTGCAGTGGATTTCACATTGCGTGATAACGCGCGAACACGGAAACCGATGGTCACCTCACCGGGGGCTCTAAGTGGGCATGGCAAGCGGACATTATGACGATTCCATTTAGACACAATAGCGAAAAAGACAAATGACTGCGAAAATTGCCAATTGCTGCATGCTTCCGTCATTTAATAATGTCGATTTTAGGCGAAATCTAATCAAACCGTGGGAATTATAAGGAAACCTTAAAAGAGTGGGAGAAGCCGTTAAGTTGGCTAAAAATATTCTTTTAGTATTAAGGGGGCACCTAGTGTAACAGCTCAAAAAACACACTTATTTCAAACATTTTATTTTTAGACTAACTATATTTTTATGATATTTTAATGCATTAGCGCTTATAGAACATCTTTGAAAGTAGTTAAAAAAAATTTTTTATTAATATTTTCGGTACAAAATGGCGGCGTGGTAAGCATTTCTATCAGACGCGTTGCAGTTGCGATGCCCAATTTGTGGGAGTAATTACAGCCCTTAGAGTGAACCTGGAACATCCATTCAAACAATTTCTTGTTAATGACATTCATAATTCGTAGTTAAACCTATAAAATATATAAAAAATTGACAAAAAAAGTATTTAATTTGAAGTTTGAAAAAAATTTTCAATTTTTCGCATCAAATATTGAGCTATAAACATTTATAAATAATATTTATAACAATAATAACCAAAAAAGTAGGTTCAACTATGAATAAAAGTTGTTTTATAAATCTGGTAAAAATTTCAGCCCAAAATCTTTAATAGTTTTTGAGATATTACTCCCACAAACTTTGAAAATGCGGTCTGATATACATAAATGCTTACCATACCGCCATTTTGTACCGAAAAAATTAATAAAAAAATTTTTTAAGAACTTTAAAAGATGTTCTATAAGAAGGCCTGATTCATTAAAATATCATAAAAATATAGTTAGTCTAAAAATAAAATGTTTGAAATAAGCCTTTTTTTTTAACTGTTACACTAGGTGCCCCCCTTAAATGAATATTACTATCGTAATTTTCTAAACAAAAAGTAATTTTAAACGAAAGAAATATTTAATGATTCGATATTATATTTAAAACCATTCGCTACTACTTTCGTTCAGTAACTGGATGAAATTTGTGTTAGAAAAAAACATATCACAATGTAAAATTGTCTTTTGCAAATGACGGACTGAACAAAATTTGCTAGTGTGAATCTTTTAGTATTATTTTTAAAATAATCTAAAAACCGAAAATGCATAATTGCACTTAAGCACAATTTATAAAATATTATTCGAATTCCATGTACCTCGATTTTCAATTCAACTTTATTGTTGTTCCTGAGAACAAACATACGACCGCAAAGGGTTAATATTACATCACAAAGCAATGAATAAATAACTATAATTGTTCGACAGCTCAAATTCGAAATGCCCATCACTATATGTATGTACTGTCTCGGTATTCAGGTATATTTTATGAAGGCTATTTTCGTTTCACTCATAATAAAGTTGAGGCATCTCTACCTACTTCAGAAATAAATATTTCAAAATGGAAAAAATTTATGAATTGTGACAAGTGCTCGGACACTACTCGGAAAAATTTATTACAGTTTAATTTGGATTTTTCAAAATGTATGGTATATCTTCTCAAAAACATAAATACAAAAATTTATTTATTGTAGATTATTGCCAGAGGGAATAGTAACTAGTAATTTGCTACTGATGTACGGTCAGGTGGGCCACAGTTGATTACCTACCTTTTGTTTGGAAGGCTATCAAATTTCTCTTAGCAGTGGTAAGAAGCTACCACTCAGGACGAACATGTTATGGTTAAAGTCGTTTGAATTTTCATTATTTTTATGACGAATCGAATCTACAAAAGTTAGAGCTCTTTATAAAAAAACTAACTGACCCACTGTGCATACGACGGGAACAGTAGATTGCCGTGATTAAATCGAGGAAAAGAAACAAGTTTCATTATAATGAATAATTTTTTATTTAACAAATTTTTTTTTATAAATAGAGTTGGTATCGAAAATTAAAAGCATCACAATAAATAACAAGAAAGAAAATTATTCAAATGAATACATTTGATAATAATAGTTGAGCTAGACTCAAGACAAGGACTGATTTTGGATTTATTGTTAGTTCTTGTTACTCCCGTTAGCCAGAAATGTAATCTAAAAAAAAAAAAAATTAGTCAACACACTGTCACTATGTTAAAATTCCAACACATATTTAGTTTGACTGTATATTGTTTGGTCAATGGATTACCATCCGGTTCCAATGATGTTGATAACATCTGACGGTTCATCTTTTTAAAATAGAAAATTAATATACTTCCGTGTTTCACATAAGACCACTATTATTAATCAACACAAAATAAAATTATTGTATACAGCGCCTACACTTGTATGTAAATAATTGATCAATTCTTTATTGATGTCGAATAACATTAAACATCAACTGACTTAAATAAAGTTTATTGAACATTCTCAGAATTTAATGAAATTTCGTGGAAACATTTCTCAACCAACGAAAAAATTGAAACTTTTGCAGTCATAGCGCCATACCTGTAAAGAATTTAAATTGAAAAAAAATATATATGTATATATATTATAAATTATAATAATTAGAATTGATAATCAAATCAGTGGTGTTGAGGAAAAACCAGTTAACTGACATTTTTTCGAAAATTAAGTTACGTATATATTTTGATGTCTTTTCAAGTGAACTTTCATTTGAGACTAGTTGGAAGGGTTTTCGAACACCATATTTCACGTAAAACGTATAAAACTTTATCAGTTAACTGACATTTTTGAGGAAAAACCAGTTAAGTGACTTGAATTTAAAGAAAAATTGTAAAAAACGTTGGGTTTATTTGGGAATAATATATAATATATATAATGTTTTTTTGATTTTTTTTTACTTTATTGACAATGTTATATGAGAATTTTAACGTACAATATTGCTACATGATTCACATTTTAAACTTTAAACGTCAATATCTCAAAATGTCAGAAAAGTCAGTTAACTGGTTTTTCCTCAACACCACTGAAATGGTACTAGAGTTAATTGTTTTTAGAATTAAACTTAGAGTTATAATTCGGTAAGTCGCGCCCATATGGTGCCAGATCCCGAGAGCGCCTAATTATAAGTAGGGATTACAATTCATTGTATTTCTATGTACTTATAAATAAATAAATAAATCCAAACACACTTTTATACAACATTGTTTGCGTTTGTATTTTTAGAATTTGTACATACATAACATTTAAAAGACGTTTTGAGTTCCATTTCGATTCTTTCTTAGTTTCAAAAATTTAGAAGTCACAAGAAACGACTTTTTTACTTGAATATTGATGTTACAGCATATCCCAGTACAGAAATAAAATGGTGATTTTTTTTTTTTAGTAGTTTATCAGTAATATCTCAGAATTTCATTTATTCTGCCGTCTCCAGTCGTGAATGCTTTATTAATTCCTCTGGAATCCAAATGAAAACAGTAAAAGCAAATAATATGATTTTCTGGATTGACCAGAACAAGAACATTATCCGGGAAGGACTAGTACCCAGCAATTTGCACCGCTGGCGGCACAAGTTTACGTTGAAAACCGTTCCTCAAACTAGAAGCGATTCGATCTTGCCCGAGTCGTAGAGATAAAAATAAATTTAAAAAAAACCAATATTCCGCGAACCGGAGTGGTTCACAAAACGAGGAATAAAAGCCCTGGTCAACTTGTTCCAGCTCCAAGGGATTCCGATGTGCTCTAAATTCCGATAGGTCCTCATCAATCGAGGCCACAGACCTTTTGATCGCCACCACACGGTCGCGGTTTAAGCCCCTCGCAAAATCCTTTGACGCAGAAGAGCACCACCGACCGCAAGCCCGCTGCTCGGCGGCACGGCTGAGCCGCTCCGTTTGCTGCCTCGCTCACAACGTGCGCCACAAGCGGCACTGCAACTGGCGAGGCGAGGCGAGTGCATCGGGCGCGACGCGACAATGAGCGACCCGCGCACCAAGCAGATCGGGGACACTCGCGAGTTACGTAAAGCGGAATGCACGGGTCCGCGGACTCACGGGGACAAAAAATGCGGAGGGACAACGTAAAAAACGAGCCAGTAACGGCCGGAAAATTAATAAGCACAACAAAAACGAGCAAAACGCGAGGAATTTGAGAAAAGGGGGAAAATGAAAAATGCACCGTCGTCGCCACCAGGCCAGGCCAAACCTGATGAGCGGCTCTTCTTGCGTTATCTAGGAGCAGCGCGGCGCAGCGCACACACGACATATGACCGGGGCCGCCGCTCGCACGGCCGTCGCTACCGCTGCCGCTGCGAGCGGGGACTGGGGGGCGTTCGGGGCGAGTGTTCATCTGAAATGCACGGAGCCTCCGCCTATAGCCGCAGCGAGCGCTGTGTACACGTCCGCTCGTTTCATCACTGCCCTGTGCCGTGGCTCGGTACACGCAGCCCGTGTAGCAAGCCCAGGTACACTCGGCGCAGCAATAGCGGCCGTCGCCATGAAACACATTCCTGTAAACATTCCACCCAGCTACTGCGTCGAGTGTACCGGGGCCGCTCCAAAAAGTCACAGAAATATCCCTTAGACCGGCCCCATACCACGAAACTCGCTACTTTCCGACGCGATCTGTATTCCCGTTCCAATCGACCAAAAAGTTTCCGGATTCCCTGCCCGTCGCACTAAGTTTGACATTTCTCAAAACTTGCTGGGGCGCCGCTCCGGAAAGTGTCTGAATTTTTGCGCCGATGCTTGGCGAACATGGCGAAAGCAGCACTTCATGGCACGGCTGTACCCCAGCAAGTATCGGAAAAATTCCCGGATACCGATTCGAACAGTCAAACGGTACACTTACTTGGGCCGGCCGCCCTAGCAAGTCGGTGAAATGTGCGCGCCACAACCGTTGGGGCGGCGATTCCGCTACTTCATGGGGCTTCCTTCCAGCGTTCTGAAATTTTTCTAAAGCAACTTGTCATGTGGACTGCGCTGGTGTGTGCGTGCATAGTTGAGACGGGAGGCCGCTCACGCACACGCTCACAGCCTTCCCCACCGGCCGTTAGTTCGAATGGGATTCTTAAAGATGGAACGAGACAAAAGGTGTTGCGCTCAACGAACACAGCCTTGGCGCGAAACTGTCACTTGTGTGGGTCCGTTCGTTTTTGAGAGTAAAGTCGAAATGGTTTTCCCGTTTCTTCAACCGGCCGCTTAAACATGTGTGCGTGCTTTGGTGCTTCTTGAAGAATTCTTGAGTCGTTTCGTTCTCATTTTTCCCTCAACATTTTTTTCCTTTTATTTTTTTTTTTGAGATTTTATCCAGCATGCCGTGTATGGAAATTTTTTGTCATAATTCCAGTTTTCATTTTCTAGATTAGAAAAGTGCATGTGTATTAGTTCATGGCTGGCCCGCGGCTACAAACGGCTGCGATGATGGCGAGGCGATCGGTTTTTGCGGCGCGCTGATCAAGTCTGGCTCTGACGGCGTTTACTGTTTTCTCGCATGTGTGCCGCCCGACGGAGGGGTCTTTTTTGCATGCGGCCGCAGCTAAAAAACTGGTTGTGGACTCCAAACTCCAATCGGGTCGCGGCTGCCGAGCCGCCGAGGGGCTGCTTATTCGTTTTATTTTATTTTACTTATTTTTTCTTCTCCGCAATATTTCAGCCTTTCGGACTTTAATAGCACTAGTAAAATTGTCAACTCATGCAGCGCGAATTTTTGCGTAAGGAGATCTGCTAGAGTCTTGCCAGCTGGCACCAGTGCATTAGGCAAGATTAATTCCCTCAAGGTTGCCGCCGCCCGCCGTCGCCGTCACTGGGTTCTGGCGGCTGAGCCCCAGCTAGCCACCCGGCTGCTTTGCTGGTCTCTGGGGCTAAGCTGCTTTGAAGTGTGCTGCACAATGGCTTCAAATTAATTAAGCATCCTGCAGAAGCATATCGAGCTGCAGCTATTAAGGAAAATGGCTCGTTCAAGATTATTGCATAGGTCTTGCATGATTCCGAAGATTAACAAAAGACTGCCCGGGAAGGGGACGGGCTGCGATTGATTACAGAGTAATTCGGAAATCCAAAATTCCTGTGTACTAATTCCTTCTCCAACTTTGATCCAAAAAGGTACCAAAACTTCGATGGAACTTAATTAAAATACACTTTTCCATTCCACATGCTGATCTGAAATTTGAAACTTTTTAACAAATTCGTGGAGACTAAAAAATTTTATCTACATATTATGCCTACATATTATTTTATATGTAGCTTTTAAATACTTTTTTTCGCAGATTTTAATATTATCTTACATCATCATACCAAAGTAACCGAGTAAAACAACTTTTTCAGATAATGGCGTTGTTACAATAACCAGCTGGTAAAGTTTTAGTATGGTGTTGAGTTTTTTGCTTTTAAATTTTCTCAAATTGGGAGAACCAAACAAATTATTAAACCCTACTTAATGAATTAATAAAGATATTTGAATAAACTTGCGGTTGAAATTCTAAATATCTGGATTTATAAATTAAAACCTTTAAAATATTATATTAACGTAAATTTCTTAAGCAATAAATTTTAAAAATTCTGCTTCATACTATTTGATTTGTAATTAATTATATTTGAAGAATGAAGACACAAAGTCAACTAAATGTATCGAAATTCACAAATGTTCAATAAATTACCCCGTATTCCTTAATTTCCCATTTTTCCGAATATTATAGGTTGAAAAAGTTTAAATTTTTTACGTAATCGTCACATTACGGAAGGGGAATGTTTTGACTCCAAAAAGACATGTAGTTTTGCGACATATCTTGCTAATCTATATTGTTTTACTTATTAATAATAATAACAATATAATTAATATTTCAGTTAAATACATTTTCATAAAAAGAATAACAGGCGATCTAACTATTTCCTTGTTTTCTTTGTTTTTATCATAGCAAGTTCATCTTTTTTTAATCCGTAGGTTTTTCTCGTATACGAGTATCTTGAAGATCCAAACCGTCCTATCTCGCTCATATTTATTTGCTGATGTCACTGCTAATTTTTATCCGTCTATCGTAGTCTGTCGCCGATTTTTCAATTCGACTCGCTAACCATAATAGGGATAATAGAATTTTATATAGATTACAACATAACTATAACTTCCTTCAGGCAGCGAATTTAACTCATACTTGATCGGTTTTTTAAGTATGTTGTGTGTATATTTTATGAGTCCATATATACATATGTGCATATATGTGAAAATAAATAAAATATATTAAATATTATAAGTTTATTGAAATCAGTAAATTGATTGTATGTTTGTCAGAGAATTTCTAGTAGAGCCTACTAAAGAAAACAAGGAGACGATTACATCCTGATAAAGTCATAACTTAAGGCACCCCAAGCCCAGCTAAGAAACCTGACACCTGAGAAGTGAATGCGTCCACTGACCTCCTATCTTTCACCTGGGATCGCCTTTTCTATGAAATTTTGGAAGGTGACCTCCCTGCACGATAAGCCATCCGATAAACCCTCACCCATCGTTGCACCTGCTTTATTCGGTCGCGTTTTAATCCCGGCTTTCTTCGCTACTCTCCCACTTGATCCGCGTCATCCGCCTGCAACCGAATATCATCCGGTCGATTGCGAAATACCCTCCCCGGCATATGCCAACCACCGTAAAGTGGTGCAACTGCTTCCTCTGGGAACGAGGGGCCAATGCACGTCTTCTTGTTAGGGGAGACTGCGCGCAAATTGCACCCCATTCCGGCTGTCGCTAGATGCTGGAATAAATTTTTAAACTTGGCAGAGGATTATAAAAAAAACCCTTTCTGCAAGATTCCCCCAGCCGACATCCGAGGAGGCCAGCAGCGCCGCTGCTCCAGACCGGCCCGTCTTTCTGGGCATGAGCGCTCGGCTCAAGAGCGGACCCAGTTTTTTACATGTCGTACCTCCTTTTCGCCGGGGGTTTTTTCTTAAGAAATTTCTGCCGCTCAAGACAGGACCACATGCTATCGTAGTTCGGTCTCAAGTAGGACGGAATCGAGACTGCACATGGTCCGGACCTGCCAGTGTGAGGTCCTCAAGCGGTGCAGCACCGGTGCATGTGGGACCCTAAGTGGACCGGTTGTGTTGCTTGTCCAACTGAGTCCCGGTCTGCTCCTTCGAAGTTCGAAGATGACAACAAAAGGAGATGCTTGCGATGCAGATGGGGCCCAACAAAAAACATTGTTCGACCGGACAAAGTTCCTTGAACTGAGACAATAAAATTTTTGTGTGGGCCTCGTCGTACCTGGGAATTTTTAAAGAATAATTTCATGACTTGGGCCAATTAATTGAAATTATGAGGAACGTGCAGGTACTCGCGATGAGACGCTCAAAGTGCACTGCCCGGAGCGATTATTATGATACACATGTGATAACTATTTAATTCGAGACAAAGTGAAGCCTCACAACAGAAGAATGCGTGTGGCTCCTACCAGAAGAAAGGATGTGGATCTAATTACACTGGTTCACAGCCTATTCACTTACGCTTTACGTTAATGCCTGTTAAATTAAGCAATTATGTAGGTATCTCTCGTATTTTGAAAAATTTGCATTCAGCATCTTCATGTGTAGTGTAGCATTATTGAACATGGTAATGGATGAATTCATATAAAAAAAATTGGGACTAACAGTGGCTCATAATAATAAAATTTGGTCAATCGTTAGTTAGTAACTAAAGAAACATTATTCTTTTAATATGCTACTAACATTTATAAATTTAGCAGTCATCTATTTGATATCTTATAAGGTATATGCAAGAAACTTATAGTTGATTTAGAATGAACTTCAATGAAGTAATGGACATAAATGACAAAGTAATGTATGAATTTCCAATAACATATCTATGTATGTTAAAAATCCCTGATACTATGAATGTTTATTGGATGGATAGACCTCATTGATGGAGTAATGATTCAGTTTCCTACTGGGTAAGGTATTTGCTTTAATTGTTAAACTTTCTTTTGTAATCGTTTACGACTTGTGAAGGTACAAAATTGCCAAAATATTTTATATTAAATATATACTTAAACATGATATTTTGAGAAACTATACATTTTTAAAAAGACATCACACAGATGTGCTTTGGAACTGATTTCTTTTCCAACAGACTATCAGGAAACGGATCAATATCCATTCACCGATCGTTTTCATTTTTACCCTTAAAAAATGTTTTTCTTATGAATTTCTCCAAAAAAATGTGTTCAAAAATCGATTTAATTTTTAAAATACACATGTTTGCTGCAATCAATAATCCATTAAATATCTCAAACACTTAATGCAATCATGCACTTCTTCTTTTTACCTGCGTGATTTGATTATCTTTTCTAGCTTAAAAAATTTATTTTGAAATTTATGAGGTGGTTTTGGCATCTATACATGTACATGCCACGATCTAACGCTTCGTATAAAATTTCAACCGGTAGAAACTAAATTAAGCCAAACGGCCACTTGCTCTTAGACTTTAGACTATTATCCCAAAATCAGTTAAAATATATTTGGGCTATATTTTTCATCGTTTTCCATATGAGTCGCTCCGAAGTCAATGCGATTAAATCCAGAAAGCAAAAGTTGAGAAAATTAATGCTTTATAATACTTAATTATATACAACCAACACATGCTAAAGGTTTAAAAAGAAGCGTTTCCTTACACTAAAGAAGCGAAGCAACGAGTTAATCCTTTAATAACTAAAATAATAAATATTATTTAGTCCATTAAAATCTACAAAAATCATAAAATATGATAAAATGAACTGACGTTCTTTTATACTAATTTTTGACCACTTTAACTATACATGTCCGTTTTCCATGGTGGCATTTTTAATCGATTTAAGAAACAAAACAGGTTATCAATTCGACTCGTATGGGTGGACCTTCGAACAAGGTTTATTTTATAATCCTGCAATGTCCTTAACAGGACTTAAATAATGTGACTTTCGTAATAAATAAGTTCTCAAAGGCTTCAGCTCATTTTTTAGGTAGATTTCATATGAAATACTACCTATTACAGCGTATCTGATGAAAAGATTTCGGAAAATGAATGATGTCAGAACTCGTTTTAGAGGTCGTAGACTTCAAAAATAAAATTTATATATATATTATGTATACAGTATATAATGAAACTTGTGGACACGATAGAAGCCGTATTTCTTAACCGATTTTGACCTAAATTCGTAAATGGGAGGAATCGGTCAAGGGCGTGGGGAAATAGGGGCTACGTAAGTTCACCAAACTTAACATACACATTGACAACATGTAGTTCTAAGTCGTGTTGCAAAATGTTGGTGATAGGTCAAAGGGGTTAGAGGCTACATCAGTTTCTAAAAGTGATATTGTTACCGCGATAGCTGCTGCATTTCTAAATGGGTTTTGATTCAAATTTGCGTATGCATTTATTGGCTCAATATCTAGGTCATGTTAAAAAATTGCAAGGTTTGGGGAACTTGGGTACTTTCATCTCTTTATATATTTTAATTTGTTTCCATGTACCTACACCGTATATTTTTTTAGTCGATTGGCTAACATATTCTCCATGGCAATATCTCAACTATGTTCGTAAATGGAGAGAATCGGTAAAGGGGGTGGGGAATTCAGCGTTAAGCTCCCTTATGTAGAAATAATTTTTACTGCATTGAAATCTACCTCTTCTTTCTGGCTGCCGTCGAAAGGTCTTTTTTAATATCGAGTAAGTACTAAGTTATTTTAAAAAGTTAAAAATAGAGGTGCTGTTATAGAAGTTTCGCTCATTGCGTATATAATACTAGAATTTCTTTCATTAATTTAACGTGCGTGTATATTTTTGAATCTAGATTGGCTTTTGTAAAAAATTGTTTCCTACTGTTGCTAGCCAAAGACCTCACTCCAATCATCAGTGTGCGGGATTTGCCCAGAATAGCCTCCAAAGCGAAGAAAAACGCAATAGTTGGGCCCTTGCCGATAAAGACCGCGAACTATTTGCCCTTCCGATTAATTTATGGGCTTTCTTCATGCGAGGCAAAATAGCTGCCTGGAGGAATTCTGGCTAGATGACTAGCTCCTGCCAGCCAAGATGGATTTATGTGCGTTGGTCCTCTAACCTTTTCGATCGACTGACTGCTCCCGGCAGCCGTGCCTCTTACGCAACGCGCTATTTGCATATGCATGCCGAGAACGCCCGGGTGTAGAAGAGCAGTGCGATAAAAATCCGATGGCTTCTTTTGCGCGAATAAGAAAAGATCTAAGAACCGCATCTCCATCATAAACATTCTGGCGAACCGAAGCTAGCAATTCGCAATCTTGGGGCTTCGCTGGTGGCGGCGGCGGGAGCAGCGGCGCAGCATCTCCAGCGCTATTATGTGATTTTATACCGCCGATGCCCGCCGCTGGCGAATCCCTGTTTTTTTTTTTTTAGCTTTTTGCTGCTGTTATTGTTGCTGCCGCGCGTTATTAATTTTTCTCGTCGCCTTGAAACGTCAGAAATTCAAATGTCATTCCGCGCTGAGGCGCTTTTGTTGCTTTTCTTTGCGGGCTGGGTGAGGTGTGCCCGCGGACAGGGGGAGGTCAAAGACGACGACGACGACGGCGACGATAACGATGACGACGTCGGTCGGTCGGCGACGGCAGCGGCAGCGCCAGAATAGAAGGTAAAAGCGCAGCAATCGGAATCCCATTGTTGCGGCTGCTGCTGCCGTCGCGCACTTCGTTCCGTTTGAAGCCTTTGCTGCCCGCTAAACCTCTGGAGTCTAGAGTCTAGATCGCTCGTAGGTGGTTTAAGGTGCTCCCCGTTCATGCAACGCTCGGTGGGGCCTGCCATTGAAACTCGGGTGCTCATTCACACAGGTGAGAAAAATCGAAGAAAAAATAAAAGAGCATCGTTTCGCTGGCTTTCGTGTATGGAGCTGCGGTGTGGTTCACGTGTGAGAGGTGGGCACCTCTCGGTTACGCAGGGCACCCACTCGTCGAGTCCCACTGAAGGTGATTTCCATACCTGAAGGTGTTTCGGGGCGCACAATCTGATTGTGGATGCAAAAAAATAGTGAACAAAACCAGCCACCGCTACCGCTCCCCGCGATGAGGAAGTCGATCATTTTGCATTGCAGCGATGGTCATCTGATTTTTGCAATTTTCATAAAAGTGCTCGCCTCCGGGGATTCTTGCCGTTTCTCTTGAAAATAACTAGCCATGCCTGGGTAGCGAGCACTATCGCGATTTCCGTCCTGGTTTTTGGCTCATGTTTTTTACCTTTCAAAGTAAGATATTTAAATTTTAAGAGTTTTAAATCTTTATCTGCTATCCTCTTTACAAAGCTTTAAAGAAGAGAGGTCCTAACACGGAGCCTTGTGGCACCATGCAATTGGCTCAGAAATGCATAAGTGATTCGATTTTCGCTATTTTTCGAACCTATAAACGAATTTGAAATTTTCTGAATTTTCTGTTTTCTCGAGAAGTAATTACAATCCATGGTAAAAGGATTTTAGAATATGAAGTAATACTCAACTGTAGGCTGTTTTAACTCTCTAGATAACTTATCTGGTTATAGATAGATTCAAATGCTGTTGAACGTAAATTAAGTTTCAAGAAATTAGCCAAAAAACGTTGTTAAAATATTATAAATTAATATATAGTTTCTAAAAATAATAGAAAAAGACATTTCTCTTCTTATTCAGAATAACAGTCAGTTTTGTTAAAATCCCTACTACTCGGTCCATTTTTGTCATAACTTAATGGCGTACGCATCTATTCCACGAAAATCTCTTTTGAAACATTCTGAAAAAAACCAGTAAAAGTGAAAATCTAGATCCATCAATAGTTCTCGAGTTATTGGATACCAAACATTGGGACGGCAGACGTTATATGTATGTAGATAGGGGCGGCACTACCGGTATGGTAGGCATGAAAAACGCCGTACCTACAATTATTTATGGTATGGAAATCAATAACTTCATGACAGGCCATCCCCACGCAGCCCAGGAGTTTTGTATAAAATATCAATCAAAAGTCTAAAAGATGTGGTATTATACTTACAAAAAAAAATAGCGCTTTGAGAAACTAATCCTGGATCTTCATATATAAAAGAAAGGTCGCTTTCAGTTCTTAGGTGTCTTAAAACTTATCTAAGATCTACAATGCTTCAATACAGATTAGCAATTGTATATTTAAAATTTTATGAAGATTTTATTGAGAAATTGAATGTAGGTATAAATGAAATTATAAATACTTTTATAAAAAAAAGTACGCAGAGATTGTCCATGTTTGCAACGTTTTGAATGTTTTAAATAAAAAAGTAAACATTTGTATTGTCTAATTTTCAATATTTAAAAATTAAAATTTCAAACGTAATGCTATTTGTATTATTAATCATATTGCAGTATAATTTCATATTTTAAAACATATATATATTTATGATTTAAAATCAATACTGTGCATTCAATTTAATTTTAATTTTGTATTATTTCACAGGACACTTAAATTTTAGCGTAAGAGCCCTAGGGTGCGTGGGGTTATTTGGATTTAATGGTATTACAAAAAATATATAGTGCCGCCCGTAAGATACCTACTCGTACATCGTACTCTTTTATAATATATAGGGAAAGATTGTTGCAGTTTTTATACAAAAGTAAATAGTTTATACTATACTAATAAATAAAAATACATATGTATATTGTATATACCTCTCTTCCAATATTCCCGTAAGAATTTCATATAGTAAGAAAGGAACAGTTCATATTTTGATCTAATAATCTCAAGACTAGCATTCAGTTCTGATAGCTTTCTAAATAAAATTACAATACTAGAAATTGCTTACCTGTTATCTTCATACCTAAAATGGAAATTCTATACATCTTTTAAGGGAATGGTTCAAAAAGAAAAACATTTTGTTTTTGTCTTTTTTAAATACTTATTACAGATATTTAAAAAATACATATACATATGCATTATCAGATTTGTATCATATCTTTGATTTTCGTAGAAAGATGATAATCAATAATTGTGAAAATGACGGTGTTTCCAACATTTGGTTTTAAAAACTAAAAAAAAAAATCGGACGATATTCAGTATATGTTCTGAAACTGTGTGCTATATAAACTTAATTGGTTGAGTGAAACAGGAGTTATTATGCAAATACAGACAAAACAACTTTTTTTCGAGCTTTATAACTTTATTTTATCAGCGAATAATGAAATCTTTTTGCAGGCATATTTTATGAAGTTTAAAGGTTAAATATTACAAAATTGATTGTCTGTAGCCGTTATACTAGACGGCCTCCTTTACAGGCTTTACGCACAACGCCATAACGAATTGCTTTGTTGTCGGCTGCGAAACTGCATGTTATACCTATTTATTGACTCATGACATTGTTGGAACTTCCAAAGCTTCTACAGGGGACCAATTGCGTTTGGAATCAAAAGCTGATTATATTGTACGCAGTTTTGATCTTGATACATGACATAAAGCTCTAATTCGAGCGGCTACCTAAGCAAGAGAAATTTGTTATCTTTTAATTGTTTACCTTGTTTTTGAAAGTAATATGCGCAGCTGCGTTAAATCGCTCGCAGATCTGATCATACGTCAAAAATATGAGTCTCCGCAGAAAAAGTAGTCGGTTAGCATGCTGGAAAAAAAATAGGCGCTTTGGAAGAATGCACCTTTTGTGGGCCTCATCAGGCTTATCGCTTTTATCAGCACAGTTATCGCTTACAAGCTCTATTTGCAGGGTGAATGTACCTCTAGATAAGAGTTTCTCTGATTATGCGCCGAAGTCTGTATGTTTCCCACAAGCCTGGCTTTGGAGCCTCTGTTGACTGAGCAGTGCTATCTGCGTCTTTGTGGGACCTGGGGCGGCTGCCTTAACACACATTCGGGAATTAGCCACAGCGCGTGGTTAGCTCATCGATTTTATATGCATGCAAGTCACAGCCGACTTCCTCAGTCCTAAATTATAATCGGGTTTATTACCCAGCCTCGAGTTATACATGTCAAATGCGAAGGAAGCACACGTTTTGATTGTTTAGCGACTGCACTTCATGCCGTTTTCCCCCTTTTTGAACAATGAGACATTTCTTCATGCGAGCTCTTAACGCCCGCTGCAATATTTCCGTAAAAAGTTGAGTCGGGAATTTTAAGCAGGTACGCGGCAGTCTCGCCCATGTATTTATTAAGGGGTTTTTTCAGCGCAATGAATTTTACGGCACACGCCATTTCTTTGCTATTGACCGTTATTATGGGCTGGGCATCAACCCGTTTATCAGTTCATTATTAATTAGCGAAGTTAATATCTTCGTTAAATCGTTAAGATTACATTCAAAAGTTTTTAACTGATTTATTAACTTCCGTTGCATTTATCTTCCGTAAAATTAATTCTATTAAGTAAAAAAAAAGTACTACCGTCCATAGTCATACTTTTGTTATTTTGAAATTTTTAAAATCGTTTATATACTACAAAAGTTAATACCTATATACATATGTATTGTGATAATGTTTTTTTTTTCCTTTTATTACTGAGGGGTCCTACTATCAATAGTATCCAAAGATATTTTCATTTAAAGAAAGACAACTTTCAAAAAACTAAATGCAAGTATTATAGCTGCTCTCTGCAACTTTCATTAGTAAACATGACTGATTTTGCTAACCTTTACAGTGAAAGAAAATTGTATTGGATCTAACTGGCAACATGTCGTCAAATTTGTTCCATTTAGTCTAAATTTTGGTGTAGCACTGTGTACTATTTCTACTGCGATTGTTATTTTATTAGAAAAAGTTTTTGTAGCGCAAAAAATTAGATATTTTCTGTTAATTCACTAACACACAACAACAATAATTGAACATAATTAACAATAATTAACGTAATTACTAGGTTTATAAACTTAGAATTCAAATATCAAGGCATTTCAACAAAAACACTAGTACTTTTTTTTTTTAAAAATGCTCGTTTAATGCGGCATGTTTTGTTATTTTTTCGCTTTGTTATTGATTCACTGCCAGAGCATTGAAGTTTTAATTTTAATGGCAATGCTTTCAATTTGTTATTGCTGAACCTAAAAAGGAAATCAAAATCGGTACATATCCTTTACCTGCAATTGTGTATAAAAATATGTATAAAGTATAAGTATTTTTCGAAATTAAAATACAAAATACCTGCTTTTACGTCAGCTTTGAGTTCTGCTTATGAAATTAACTATTTAGGTTATGATTATTTATTATATTATAATTTGCACAAAGGCGCAGACTTAAAAGTACTTCACAAATTATAAAGACATTAAATTAAGGTTAAAAGAGATTAGATAAAAATTAGTTACTAACATTTCATAGTTCTGCCTAAATATTAGCGGTTTTACACTCAAAAGCCAAATCTTTACAGAATTTTGCTGCCGATATAAAAAATTAATCTTTCGATTGGGAATATAAATTTTGGTATTAAAATATTGCCTGCTCTCGTTGATTGTAATGAATTAAGAAAGTCACGAAGGACTATCAAAAGTTAGTTTAGTTTATTTCTTATGTACGTTTGTATTTCTTCATATCTATTATTATGCTTTTATTTTACTTATACATTATCAAAGTTAATTTTCTGATTAACGGTTAATGACTTAAACGTTTTGATTAACTGTGCCTACCTTTGACCGTTACAAATAACTAGGTTGGCAGTGCGGTGCGAGCTCCTCTATAACTCCTGTTCTGTCAAATCTCAACATCTCGAGAAGCGGGTTTACGCTTTCTAGTGATTTTTGCAAATCCAATCCAAACCACAAGAAGCGGAAATTTTGTGGAGTGCAACCAGCGAGCAGATGACTGCTTTGATGGGTTTCTGTTTCTGGCTTACCTCAGAGCTCCGTTCAGGGTTTGGAGTGAAATGAAGTCATCTGCGGCGCAGTTGCAACATTTCGCCCAGTTGGGACCTCGCTGCGCTATGCGTTGCGTATACGCGACGAGACGCAGCACAGCGAGTGAATTGAAGCTGGTGCAAAGCAAACCAACACGAACGCGATGCCACTGATCGGCCGGGCATAGCACCCGCAGAAAAAGGGAAAATCGAAGTATGTAATTCAATTCAGCACGAAACCGGCTGCACATGAGAGGCTCTAGTCTGCTCCGCTTGGTGGAGCCACCAAACCAGTGCAGCGGTCTGCGCCGTCTGCCGGGCCGGGCTGAGCCCACTGGGGCCACGCAGTGAACCCGATTCAGATAAACTGCAGATTTTGCAGATTTCTGCGGATCGCAGCAATGAGACCGCAACAAAGCGATGGCCGAACTCCTTTCAGGCGTTTCCGCTGGCATCCTTTGTCTGCCCTAGATCTTTGTGCATCCGGACATTCCTGTGCACCCCATTTCCTCCCTGGAGCACCAGCCCCGGGCCTCGGCCATTCACATCCTGTCACCCGGTATCTGCAGCCGCACACATTCCCCGGTCCCTGGGGCTGGGCTGACCTACCACCGTGCTCCTGCCGATCACCGGGAATCAGAGACCTGCCAGCGATTCGACCGTTGGGAACATGTGCGTTTTTTGTGCCCGTCATCCCGAAATCCTGATGCAGAATGTTGCGTGGTCGGACAAATTCTGGTTTGCTCCGTTCCGCGCTTATACCTAGGGCCTAGGCATGCTCGGTAAGACCTGGGATGCGCAGGTATTTGGATTTCATGCGCACAGGATGTGTCGTTTTTTGTTGCCCTGAACAAATTTCACGTTTTTTTCCCTACCTCACGTCTGGCTATTGTGTCTGCTTTTGAAGGGAATTGACAGGAGGGACAGGATGCCATCGGATTTACTTTTACCCCCGATGAAGGTGCAACGTACCCCAGGGGACAAAAGACATACTAAACTAGAATTTTCAATGCTTTCAGAATTTTCTTGGTGTTTTCTTTCTTCTTTTTTTTTTTCTGAAAAGAAAATCTCAAATTTTGTCGGAAAATAATTTATTGACCCTTTAGGGCCTTTACAACGCAAGGAACTCTTTTGAACCCAGCCGCCATATTGGGCTTGATGTTGCAATCGATGAGTAAAAAATGGATTTGTTTACTCCAGCGATTTTTTACTTTAAACATTTTTAAATTTGTGTCTTTTAGTCATTTCAACTGGTAGTTGTACTCCTATACTGAAAAAAATAACAATATGAAAAATGCTTTTTATTATTTTCGTTGATTTTCAGCCAACAAATTGAATTAGTTGTTAAAATTAAAATATTTTTTATACATACTTATTTTGTAAATGTTTTAGTTCTATCAAACTACCTATCAGCAAAGCAATATAATAATTGTGAAATTGAATACGCTCGAAATTCTAAATTTCGTTTATAGTGTGTCATGGGTATTAAGGCTATCCCGAAATTTTAGTAAAAGTTTGAACAATTGTTTCCTTTTAACTTGCGTAAATAAATTTTTGCATTTCTAATTTGAAACCAGCTGTCTTTTTTTTCTTGTATGTTTATAAAGACAACTAAAATTTTTAGTAATAAAAACCAACATGTGTAGAACTTCACAAGTCACAGGCCGGATTAAATGACCCTACGTCTTTTTGACCAGTTCAAACAAGATAAAATTATCAAGTTGATGGCACATGTGCAAGACGCTGTTTGTCTGTTGTCAAAGATAAATATATATTTGAATTTTCTTTTGTCGAAAATAAAGAATAGAGATAAAATCTTTGATGGAATTAATTGGATCTCACAAAGGCAACTTTGTCATCAAATCGTGATCAGACAGAAGTGATTTATTTGCACTATTGATTTTATAGAGGTGATCATTTCTGTACAATTTAGTTTAGCATAAGAAAGTTTTGAATTCTCACCGCTTGTGCCATATTATGTATTATATAAGGTATACTATACATCTTTGTCAATATCATAGAAAAACTTAAATATGCAAACAAATCAAGTCTAATAGCAGAAAATTGCAGATCTTAACATAGAACACAGAAATAAAATAATACCGGTTTGGACGATTTATGTTCAGAAATCATCATTAATTCTGTCTGGAATTGTGTGTGGGGTTAACCTAAAACAACAACTGCTTGGTGACGATATCAATTTGAAATTATGACAAATTAGTTTAGTATTTAAATTAAAAACTAGTCTACATATGTATTAAAATTAAAAAACAAAATTACTAGACTTAAAGGTATACTTTACGCGTAATTTTATCTTGTTATTAGCGATTTGTTGTATATTATGTATACATGCCAATATTCTATTCTGTGATCTCAAGATATTTTGAGAGCAAAATTAACCCCAAAATGCTATAGAGCCGGCCTTGTAAGACAGATTTCTTCTTCTTCCTGCCTAACTTTTTGTATCCGACTGGGATCAAAGCCGGTAATTTGAACCACATGTAATTAAAGAAATTAAATAATTTTATTTAACATATCTAGCTTCATTTTATCAAATAAGCAAGCTATTCGGTTCAGTCCTTTTTCAGTTATTTCGATTCGTGATAATAAATATACATAATAAAGAACTGTGTAATGTTAATATGAATTAAGCATTTTTTTTGTACTTTCGTAAACTCGAATGGAACAGAAATGAGAAAATGTCTCATTTCGTACTATCATATATTAAAAGTTAAACTTCTGTTTAACTTATTAGAATTAATGATATGGTAGAGTAGATGCATGCCTGTAATTAATTACCTTTATATTTTAACTTAAAGCTATTGTAGATTATGGAAATCTATTGACGACGATTCCTAGCCAATATGGCATAATTTGTTTTTTTTTGAGTTAAATAAGGCTTGAAAACAATATTCCTTTATTTTATCTTGTTTAAAACAAAAAACTTGTTTCAGTTAAGGATTACATTAACTGCCGATATCGCTCTGAATGGAGAATAATTTTAATTTCGAGATTCCATTGAAGTCTGCATAACGTGAAAATTAAATTTTGTTCAAACCATCGGTCTACTTTGCGAGCTGAATGTAATATTCGCATTTAAAAAGCACCCCTTGTCTCATTGCAGAAGCGCCCCTAGAGCACCGAACGTCGGAATATTTCGTCTCGTCCAAAAATTCATAATTAAAAAATAAAAAGATGAAAAAAAAAACCCGGAGTATATAAAAAAAGAAAGAAAACGAAAAAAAAAAGTTATCAAGTCGTCTCTAACTTTCCCCCAATCGATTTCGCTTTTAATCCCTTGCATTCCATTTAGCTGGCAAACAAACCGTGCAGCGTGCCGCGGTGCCGCGGTGCCGCCAGCGTCGAGCGAAGCACCCGAGGGGTGCACGGCCCCACGGCGGCTGAGAGCCTCATTTCCACCTAGTTCGACGCGATGAGGAGCGCACGGCCTGCACCGACCGAATGTCCCCCAAAAAAGCAGCTTTCCACACAATTTCCATGGGAATGACCTCGAATGCAATGCTCCGGCGGCACCGGCTACACTCGGCTTGGTTCCGTTCGGCGGTGCATTTCTGCTGGTTGCGCTATCGCTGCTAATAGTGCGCCGCTGATTCCCGGTCCCGGGCTCCGGCGCCCCTGCAGCAACAGCGCAACCAGCGCCGGCAACAGCAACAACAACACCACCACCACCGCTGGCAGTGCAGTGCAGCTCCTCTGTGCCGGGGCCGGGGGGGGTCTGGTAGCCGCGCCGACGTTCCGTTTTCGCTTGAAGACAGCAACAATTTCTTGGTTGCCAGCGAAACGATGAAAGACACCAGCGGGTAGCCTGCCCACCGCCAAGTAGCGGCGGAGCGGCAGCAGCGGTCGCGGCGCGGCGGTATGACAGCCACCCAGCCATGGGCAAAATGCAAAAAAGCTGAACGGATTCGATCGAAGCAAGCGACGTGGTCCGCCATGGCCGTTGCATGATAGCTTGACACGCGATCGAATAATTAAAGTGAGCTCCGCTCGGCCCGTCGTCGTCGTCGTCGTCGTCGTCGAGTCGAGCGTCGACGTTGGCGATGGAAGAGATGAAAATTTGCGCGATTCCGCGGCGATTATTCGCGCTTTTGAAGGAAAAGGGTTGAAAGTTTGATGCGACCTACAGCGTCGCTGGAGGTCGGCTCAGTCACGGCACGGAAGGGGTTTTCCATGCACCGCGGCGGCTGCAGGCGCTCCAGGAGATGAATCGCCCTTTCCTCGCTGTCTTCTGCGATACTTTCGAGTTGTCTTGTCGGTGTTATGGGCGAGGAGAAGGTTTTATCGGGGCAGCCTTCAGCGCCTTTTGATCCACGGACCACGAAACGCTAGAAAAATTGATGGTTGGACCTTCAGATCTTGATTACAACAAATGTCCTAAGATCACTCTTAAGCTAAAGGTTATCAATGTTTGGATTTGCTCTTGCTTTTTCATCATTCTCTACCACTTTCATCTATAAATTGGTATAAATAAATATATCTATTATATTTTATGTTTTAGTAAATAAATCAACATTATTTAGACGCCTTGCGAAGCAACTTTGAGTTTCTCATATAATCTTTGTTTTATTTTAAATATGAAATGTGCAGATCTTATTAAAAAAGTATTTACTATTCATATCTTAAATCTTATATCTGATTTCTAATTCAGAAACCAATCAACTATTTATTAACTAACCAAAATTGCACCATTTTGTTTTCTCTTTTTGTCCGCCACATTTGCTCTCTCATTCGTGTTTTCTTCAATCTGACTGCCTTTTTACGCTTTAACCAAAAGGAATAGTCATCAACTCAGTAGCCATTTATTTACTAGAATTATAGTACCAGCGATTGCTTGTTGGCGAACAATTACTATTTGAAATAAGTGGTGTATTAAGATTAATTATGAAATAAAGCTTTAATAATATTTATAGCCTATAACATTATAAGCAAATTTTAAGTTTTTCTCATAAAAAAGTGGTACAAATTTTTTTTCGATTAAATATTTTAGGTTAGCACAACTACAAGCAACGATTTGTATTTGTGATTCTATTAATTTACACTATTTTCACATTAACTGTGCAACTTACAAAATTAGACGAACATTTGCTACGCTCCCATTAGCGCCTTTCAGCGTGGCCTCAAGTATTCTTTATTGCCTCAGGGTCTGAATATTGCGTAACGTTAGTTATATCATTTGTACCGAGAAAAGCTCATTTTAAAATTAAAAACGAACTACGTAAAGAAATAATCTCGTGGATCACATGTGCTAGAATCAAAGGTGAGGTGATGATATAACGTTTGCTATAATAATATTCAAATATGTGTAATCCAATTAACGATTAGTCTTCGTTGTTGTTCTGATGTGAGACATCCCAAGTATTTTGAAAATTATTTAATCTAAAGTATTAGCCCATCTTTATCTAATCAGAACCAAAACTGTATTTGGCATTTGGTATTTACATACATATGTACATGGCGAAATATTATAGTTGGCATATGACTATTAGGAGTAGATATCTGGTTCTTTTGAAAACAATAAATTTGAGTCCCATTTTTGTTCACTTTACCATCTGAGATAACAATTTTGTTGTTTTCTATTATTTTCTCTGATGAAATTTTGAGTATAAGAACTCATATTTAGGGAAGGGTTTCCTTCTATAATAAAATTTATTCCTTGATAAGCAAACTATTTGATTGAATGTAAAATCCAGACTGACTTTTTAAGAAGCTTTGGTTTTTAAACACGATTTCATGTTAAATTTTTGAATCGGTTCAAAGTATGTCTTTAACGAATCACTACAAATTCAGATCGTACCTTGTTATGTTTCCACATACCCTGCCACCAGTTAAGACGCTGTCGTAGACTTGTAGTTATGCAAACGATTTTTGTACGACTTTCCGGAATTTCATTTGTTATTCTATAAAGTCTTTTAACAATATTAGTGTCACAGCTTCTTTCTTTTTAAATTTATTATAAAAAATGAATTTTTGACTCGTTCTCCGTATGTTGACAAAATCCATGCGTGAACCACATAATCGAAACAGGCCTAATTTCACAATGCTAATTCTTAAAGCCTTCAAAGTAAGAAATATTCAAGTACTTTCCTCGATGTTGTTTTGTGCGCCGCAAGAAAAAAAAAACCGACAATTGAAAGAAACTTCAAATGCAGTCAAGTGGCCCAGCAAAGCTCGCGACGGACCTTGAATAATAATCCCACGTTGTGTCGATTCTCTCGGCAGCAGAACTGTGCTATTTCCTGTGGCGGCCGCGAGCGCAGGCCGAGCCAGGCCAGGCCAGGCCGATTAACTTGGCAACGCCGCGGTGCTCCGTCAAGCAAGTTTTCCACTTCCCGAACGAACACATTTCGGTCAGTTCTCAATAAATTCAGAAACGGAAAAAAAGTCCCAACCAACCAAAGGCCCCCTCCTATCCGTCGCCCGGTCGCGAGGGGCTCAGCTAAGGTGACGTGCACATATGCATTGTATGGGTGCCTCAAGGAGCGGAGGGACGGAGGGACTCCCGGGAACTCATGTGAGGCGGCACGGCAGTGGCGATGGGGCCTAGGGCGTCCCCGGCACACCGCCTAGCCGAGCTGCGATCGAATGAATACTTAAACTTGCCGCGGTGAGCCCGACTCGAGCCGGAGCCCATCAACGGGCGACGGCGAGCCCAAGAAAAGGAAACGATCGAAGAAAAAAAAAGAAAATAATAAGTCAAGACTACCATCGCTCCGGAGGAACCAGTCTTCCCAATCGTCATGCAAGCGACGCACGGCCGGACGGCGGTGCCCCGCTGCTCGCTCACTGGCTGCCTTTTTTCAGCGGTCGCATCGCAGCGTTCGGGCAACCCGAACCCGACCAAAGCAAAGAGCCTCCGCACGCCGCACACACGCACACCCGCTAACAAAAATTTTTAGAACAAAAAATTCACGGAAAAAAGCGAACACACACGCACCCATCGCCCCAAAAACAAAAATAAAAAGTCCTCGGTGCGGCTGTGTAGCCGCGGGGCTCGCCTGTGTGTAGGGAACAGACTTTTAGGCCCGCGGGACGGGGCAGGCGGAAAGCGGCGTGTTGGCAGCGTGTGCGTGGGTAAACATTAAGAAGCCGGCGAAGGGGGCGACAGACACCTGCATGCATCGCATCGCGCGGTGCTCGGCTGGCGGGCGGCTGCATGGGGCTCTCGCGGCACAATGTGCGCTGCGTTGCGTCGCGAACGGTAGGTCGGATGCTCGTTGTCGCGGGGCCGTCTTTTCCCCGGCGGGCGGGTTGCTGCTGCCGCCACCAGAGGTCTGCCGTCCGGTCGGTGGATTTTTAGTTCTTCGCCATCGCCTCGGGCGGCTGTTTTTGAATTGGCTTTTTTTGGAAGAAATTTTTCCCCGGCTCGGCTCACTGCAGCCCCAAAACGCCAGCGGCGAACAGTGGTGCGGTGGCATAAAAAGCGGCAAGAAGGACAAGGAGCCGCCGCGCCGCCCGCCGTCGAGTTCGGGCTCTGAATTTTTATCGGAGCAAAAGAAGCAGCGCGGCGGCAGATAACGCGGGAAAGGGTCGTGAGAATGGAGGACAGCTTCGAGTTGGTGCAGGTACGGCTTTCGGTTGGATCTGGATGCGATCGATTTTTTGCTCTTCGCCGGATTCGAATAGGACCGCTGCGGCGAGATCTTGGTGGTGTCCTCGGGGCAGAGCAGACGCTGATTCTCCAAAGACAATTTCGATCATGATAGGCCTCCGGAGTCGGGGGTCTCTGGGGTTCGGTCGAGTTGATAACTTGATATGTGCACAACTTCAGGGCCCTCTGGCTATTTCGTGCACGGTTTCGTTGCTTTAATTCAAGACATTTTCTTTCTCCAGTTGGAGCTAGGTGAGTATGTTTTTCGAACAAAACCCTAGTTTTCATGAGGATGTTAGAAGTACACCTTACCGCTTTACCATTATCTTATTACTTTCATTAAGTTATACTATTTTCTTACAAAGATTATATTATTTATATTGTCTTTAGGTTCTGCACCAATGCTAAGTATCATGTAATCATGGGATTTAAATAAGTATTTAAATTTATTAACAAAAATGTCTTGTAGGATGTCTGTCTCGCATCCACTCAAAATATCGGATTATAGTTCCATTCCAAGGGATGGGGATGAATAATAAGATCGTATAAATATGTTGCTATCCTCTAACTCACGTTTTGAAATACTATCTCCTTTCGAGTATAATTTTATAATTTTTGGATTGTTTATGACTCCTGAAACCATAAACTTCTGTACAACATTTCTCAACTTAGCCTCAGTGGTTGGTATACTTCTAAATTTTAAGCTAAACATGTCCTCGACTAGCTTGTTTAGTTGAGCATAAAGGGCTATATTGTTTTATTGAATATATTTATAAATTGATATCCAGATCGGGCGAGGATCATCATAGCCTCGTACCATATGTTGAAAGGGTGTGCTTACCACTAATCCTCCCATGACTGAGAAAAAGTACATGAGCGCCATTTGTTTGGAAATATCAGAGAATTTAGCTTGTTTACTATACATAAAGTGAGTAGTCTCAAAATGATTGATCAAAATTGCAGGAATAGGGCTAATATTTCCTTTGGCTACAGCCTCTGTAACTGTGCCAATTGTGCTTAAGGAGGAATTAATGGAATTCATTCTATCGTTGATGTTGGGTATCAGTGGGGAAATTTTTTTTGTACCTTGGCTAATTGCATGACTCCGGTAATAACGTTGCTTCCCGTACTCAATCAGAGTCTTTGAATACACTTGTTTCTTTGTCCTTAAGTTTTAAGTTCAGTCTATTACTGAAGGTTGAAAGATCTTCAATAAACTTAGTGCGGATATTGTCCTTACTGGGTAACTGATCATCTATATATCTAATCAATATTACTTGGTTGTCACCTTGACCCATAATTGACACGTTCAATCGGTTTTTATCTGCAATGTATTTAATTATCGATATGGTAATTATGGTTCACTTTTTCTGATGCATTCCTTCGAACCCCCCTTCCCTTTATGATTATCACACATGAACTCTCCTGGCAATGCATGTCCTTCTTGATTGTAATGTGGCGGTGCAAAGCGAGAATTTAAAAACACAATAATTCAAGATTCTGCGTCATACCAATGATAGACGAGCAGTGTTTATTTATAACTTGAATTTCAGAGTTTGTCATCGTCTTTTCAGGAATTTACCTCATCAGATGATCTGCAGTGTTTTTCTCAAAAGAAGTTTGGGCTAATCTCAATTCATAAATTTGCTTCAGGTAGTAGCGTCCTTTAGGGTTTAATTCCCTTTCTTTCCGCAGAGTGTGTACATAAACCAGGAGAAAGGTAAGAACTCATTATCTATAGATGGTCCACAATCTTTTTAACTTCATCCTCTTCACCCATCAAATATCTGCAGACAGCTCTCCTAGTGGGTTTCTCTTTGTCATAATTTAGTGCCTTGTTTAAACCAAGATTTGTAAAAGCATTATGGTCATAATTGTCAAACCACTTCTCCGTAGGAAGTGATATTGTCGAGTCTTTCATCAACTCAAAAGTATCTGGAGAATAATCGTACTCGAATGTTTTCAAAAAATTCACAGAATCCCAAACATTTAAAGGAAGCTTTTTGATTTTGTAATTTAGTGTCTCTTTGAAGAAGGATCTTTTGAGTGATGGATGTAATTTTTCAACATTTACAGAAGGCCAGCGTCTATGCTTCTTGAAGAATTCCATGCAAAAGTCTCTTCTAAATGTCCAGACAGGGAATATGTCGGATAGGTGAAGCATTACTTGCTTTGTGGCGTGCTCCTTTACAGTGTTTAAACCTATGGTAAGATCCAGACAAGAAATGCCAAAGATATTGGTGATATACATCATTTCAAGGTAAAGTCGATTAAGTTCATCTGTATCTTGCTTTGGAAGAAGAGAAATTACCTCTTCATGACTGAGAAATATTTTGAGTGTTGCGTATGTATCATTGTATAATTCTTTAAAACGTAAATCTTTCTGGTCACTTTTAATTATGAAGCCGATTAGTAAAGCGCCCCAACAATTTAACACTTTAAATATATTCAACCTTAATAATCCTATAAAATTTAAATTTAAGTGTGTGGTTGAAACGACCCTTTATGTCAACATCTAATTTTGTTGATAATATGAAGGTTGTTAGACAATTGTAAGGATGACAGATTGTATGGTAAATTGAATCAGTGATTAAGTTATCCTTGATAACATTTTTATGATTTTCATTATTTAGAAGAACATTTATTTCATCACCAACTATCGGGGAATTTAAGTGATCTGAAATGAAGGATTCTCCTAGCCCTGACGGCTTGTTTTGGGGATTGATTTCTATTGGATTATCCATTATTACCCCTTATACTAGTAGTCCTCTACAAACCTGCAAAAGATGAGCAAAATTGGTAAGTATACTAGTAAATTATTCTTTTAATACAATTTATTGACTTATGTATTTATTAATTGATCACTTCATGCCATATATGCATATCCAGTTACGTCTTTACCCAATACGCACGACCTCAGAGCCCCCCGGTATTAGAAACCCCAGGCTTATAACACCTAAAAAAACAAAACCCAACAACCCCGAACTTTTTAGCCCTAACTATAATGGGTATATGCAAATTTAAACGCTATTTTGAACCTGCAGTTTTAAATGAAACTGCCCATAATGTTCAAATTTTCGTTAAGTTTCTTTGCAATTGGTTCACTTAGCTAGATGAAAAAAATTCTAAAACGTGTAAAAGTAAATAAATCGTGTAAAAAAAATTGTAAAACAGACCGCATAAAAAGAGATCTGGGTGTATTTGAATTCATAGTTGATTTATTTATACCTACTAGCAATCAGTGCTCAATTTTGTTATAACTTAACCGATTCAGTCATTATGTGCAATTGCAAAGATTATATACATAGTTAAAGCCTAAACCAAAATAGAAACATAACGAAACATAATGTAAAGTAATCATTTAAAAAAACTAAGCATGAGTACAAAATTCTCCAGTATTCATAATTTTATTTAAATTTTATATCACTGTAAATAGTTTTTAGTCAAGCTAACAAAGCGACTTTAGCGATCCTTATGAAGGCACTCTAAGTAACGTAACCGAAAATATTAATAAATGATCCAACAAGATTGTTATTTTGCTTTTAAATATTATTTTTTGCGTCGGGTCTTAAAAAAACAATTATAATTCTTGAAAATTATTCTGTTACCCTGTGTGAGTGAAATCGCAAATAAATTGGCGCTTACCTAATAAAGTCATTAATTGTCATA
Organism: Eutolmus rufibarbis; assembly: GCA_963920795.1. NCBI lineage: Eukaryota > Metazoa > Arthropoda > Insecta > Diptera > Asilidae > Eutolmus > Eutolmus rufibarbis. The sequence goes on from OY987205.1 coordinate 42,583,022, forward strand.
CAAAAAGTAACAAATTGTATTGTGGTTTTAAAGTATTTTGTAGGTTTTGGCTTTCAAAAGGCCTCCATATTTAGTGTGCCCAGGAGCCCCTATATGTATATGTATGTCTAAAGACGGCTCTGCATATGCGTCTACAGTAATCTAAATTAAATTATTATTCCTTTATCTTGTAGAATGGATAAGAGAATCTTCTCTTAGTTTCAAAGCCCTCCAAAAAAAGCTTAAAAATAGGGAAAAACACTTCCGAATTAATTTCCCACGGATATCCAACGATTTATCTAAAAGTTCGAAAGCAGCTAAACTTTAGCATATTCTTTGTAATTTAATAATCAATTTAAGAAATACCGGTAATTAAGCAAGTGGTAAAGAAATACCCCGTTCGTGTTTTTGCGAACAAAATTATGCTTAGTATATGACATGCAGTAGCTAAACTAATAAAGTTAGTACTAATTATTAATTTACATGTGCCATGTCCAGGGCACAAGAGTCTGAAACCAGTTGACATTTGAATACGCTAGTTGATTTATATTTCATCGTTATCGTTTTTCTTAGACTGCGTGAGAAAGTTGACAAAATATCGAATAAACTAATTTTTGGCATTAAATGCCGATGATGTAGTATTTAATATGCTTCTCATTTGACTTAATTGCTGACGCAGTGTCCACCTATACCTAAGTTATTTAATTTAAAGGTTTTGGACAAGAATTTATTGATACTAGAATGCGAAATTGTTGTTGCAAAATAATTATGCATATTATCTCCTATCAGGAAAAAATTAAATGAAGCGATTAAATATAGGTAATTTTCTTTTTGCCGTCACAAATTGGTAACTTGCATTACTAAAACTTCTGAGCACGTAGCGTAGGTCCTCGCTTTTACATTTCAAGCAATGGCCTTTTCACTACCTCGCAAATAAAAGTAATTTCTGGATTATGTTTTGGCGATTAACTATATCAATTGCAATAACATTTACACCAAAATTAAGCTAGTGACCATTCATGAAATTGGGCAAAAGTACTACCTATTCATTTATTTATTATATTTATGTATATAATAAAACAATTTTGCAACCTGAGCATCCAAAGTGTTTTAAATCATTATTATTTGAATTTTTGAGTTCCTTGAATTCCTACGCTTCGTTTTTTGTAACAATTTTATCCTAGTTCAATTTCCCTTTGTTTTAAAAATCTGTAAATATTCCTAAAAAAGGTTCAGCATTGAGAAAATGAGGTTGATATCTTTTAATATATTTGGAACAAAGAGAACTATCAAATTTTATGTAATACGTACATTAAGCGAAAATCGAGCAACAGACTCTAAACTTTTACATGAAGTGCCTTCATAAAAGCAAGCATTGAGATTACTCTTTCTCAGCTCAGCTTCAAAAGTTTTACTGTAGGCACGTTTCGTTTGACAAATTTCTAAAATATATTAATAGTTTATTATGACGATTTAACATAAACCAAACAATTTTGAGAGAAATATTGCGTGAATCATTTCCTAACACTGTCTTTTGCTAAATTTATTTTTCCAGTTATGATTTTGAATCATAAGAAATAAAACATGTATAAAAATAATAAGTTAACTTTGAAACAGCCAAACAGCCCTAAGAAACGTTCAACTGCAATACCTTGCTTTGTAACTTTGTCAGTTGTTTAGATGTTATTCTTTTCGAGTGTCTAAATATTATTCGAAGTAATTCATTTCGAACGGACCAAAAACGTTTGAAACCTGAAAACCGTTGTTCTGTTTAGCGGAAATCTAGGGTTATGGTTCCAAGTAAGGTCAAACGCACACTATAGTTAAAACAATCTCGAGACAGTCGGATCTCTCTCTTGCACAAGTACTATAGAAAGAAAGGTCCGACTGTTTTACGAATATTTTTACTATAGTGTGCGTTTTATCTAAGATCAAGTGAAGATTCTTATACAAAATATAGGGGCACAATCGAGTGAATTTGGAGTGTTAAGTAGAGGTAGAGAGAGTTAAATAAAACGGCAGATCTTAACTTTTCAAAAGGAAGTTGTTATTTCCGTCCTTTTCCAGTGTTCAACATATTTTGCATTTCGCGCGTCATGCACTCGCGACGGTCGTTCTCGTCCGCGTTCGTATAATTTTGCTCTTAATTTAGAGAACTTATCGAGAACTAAAAAAGAGATAACATAAACAAAACAATCGCCTCGCACTAGACCTCTAAAGTATTTAATGTTTACTTACATAACCGTTAATCTATACATGTACACTTCTGCTTTATACATTTTATCACAATTAGAGAAATCGATTACTTTACAAAACAATGGAAAGGAAAATTATTCGAAAAAGCGATCAGTTCCTTTATTTTCCTAGGGTTGGTTAGTGGCGGCCCGCGATCGTGGTCCTCCTGGTGGCGAAGCGGTGCGAGCCGGGCGGGCGACCGCTGCCCGGGTGCGTCCTTGGTGTCCTGCCGGCGCAGGCGCATCACCTCACGGCCCACAGCCCGAGATTGACCTGGGTTAGTTTCGGCAGCTTCATGACTATCTCCAGGCCGGCAGGCGTCAGCTGCGTGCATCCGTAGAGGTCGATGTTCTTCAGGTTCGTCAGCTCCTCGGCGAGCGTCTGGAGACCCTTGTCCGTGATCCTGCTGCACTGCCCGATATTAAGCGTCTCCAGCTCGTGCAGGGACTTGGCCAGCTTCGAGATTCCCTCGTCGGTTATTTGGCATTGGTTCAGACTAAGCGTGCGCAGGTGGAACAGCCCCTGGGAGATGTGGCTGAGCGCCTGGTCACTGATCTTGTCGCAGAAGCTGACGTCGAGGGAGACTATGGCGCTGCCGCCCTCCGTCAAATAGGCCATCCCGATGTCCGAAATGTTGTCACAGGACCGCAGATTCAGCTCTTGCAGCTGCGGCATCCTGGCAACATGCTTTAAACCGCTATCAGTGACAGAAACACAAAAACTAAGGTTAATACTTTTTAGTGACTTCAGACCTTGTGCTATGTGACCCAGGGCTTCGTCGCTGAGCCGTTGGCAATCCTGCAGACCTAGGTATTCCAGCTCCAGATTGCCCTCAGCGGTCTCTTTGCTAAGGCCGGCTAAGTGACCTATGCCCTGGTCGCTGATGTGCCAGCACGACCGCAGGTTTAGACGCTTCAGCTTTTTGAGACCCCAGGCTATGAGGAGCAGGCCCGTGTTGGTCAGATTGCAGCAGCCACCCAATTCGAGTACTTCGAGGTTCTTCAGGTGCGTTGCTATCCGGCCGAGGCTAGAGTCTGTGATCTGCTTGCAGAGCGACAGATCGAGCTCCTTCAGGTTCTGCAGATCCATCGAGAACGCGTGCCCTAGGTTGACGTCGGAAACGTTGTAGCAGCCGCTCAGATTCAGCGAGATCATGTTTGGGACCCCGATGACGACATCTTTCAGCGATCTCCGCAGCGACAGTATCTGGATTTTTTTGATGCCCCGTTTGACCAGTGATGCGAAGAGAGTAGGCGATGGCCTCTTCAGGTGCAGCTTCGCTTCCACGCCCTTCCACACGCTCTTCGAATATGCGGCGTCTCGCCACGCAGTGCAGACCTGGGCGGCTCTGCCTTTGTCGCGGACAGCCAATTTTTGGAAAATGATTTCTAAGATCTCCGGGTACAGATGCCCGATGTGGGTTCCCTCGGGCGGCGGGGGCGAGATCGGCGTTTTCGGCCGGGCGGGTATCCTGGGCGGCGCGTGCAAGTACAGTGGCGGCACAACAGGTTGCAGGTGGGGTCTGTGCAGTGCGTAGGGGGCGAAGCGAAGCAGGTGGTGCGGCCGGTGCGTTATGTGGCCCCCTGGGAGCTCCGTCTGCTGCATGAGGTGGTCCTCCATGCTCCAGCTGTGGGTCGTCGTCCCGTGATAGTTCGGCAGAGTCGCTGCTGGCGAAATGGATAGTGTCGTCTGGTGGTATGGCAAAATCTCAGCGTTTGTCGTCATGTTATAGTGTGTCGTAATTACTTGGGTGTACCGGCCGTCCGACATCGACTCGGAGATTGCTCACTGGCGCTCGGCTCTGACTAGATAGTCCTTATCACTGTCACAATCATTTTTTTATATTTTTTTATTTAATTCACGATCTTGCTCACCCGGTCGAGCTTTGGGAGTAAACGGCTTCAATAAATCACAAAATATAAAATTCAACGTAGAAAGCACGTTTCTTACTGTGCGGCTGAATTATTGTACTAAGGTATAAAAACACAAACTTCTCAACAAAATTTTCGGGAACAACAAATAAGCACAGAACTAAGTTTTTCTCGCGTCTAGCATTCGGCCGCTGATAACTACGTCACTGTGCGCTTATCACACTTCAGAGAACTTTTTCTTTGCTTTTGCCCTTTTGCCTCAACAAAAACATTCTTTGAACAGAACACTCCTCTTAGCTTCCTCTATCAAATATCTTTTCCGTGTCGTGAAAAACTCAGTGCACCCGAAAATCTGTTTCAGAGCAAACCGATAACACCACAACTTCACGACTCGAGTGACGACAATCAACTATCGTGGAAGCACTAAGCACTGCAAGCAAGACCGCAACTTCAGGCTGACTAACAATTGCGGAACTGGCGAGGTTCGCTCAACCGGGCCAAGCAACTGAAAGCACTGGCAACAGCGATAACGGCTCATCCGAGTGGGGCAGAAGAAGACGGGAATGGCGGCCGCAAACACGTTTCTCCTTCGAGAGGTGCTGAGCAGGGCAGATAGCTGGATTTCGGGAGATAGCTTTCACTTCCAGTGTGTGAGTGGGTACACCTTGAAGGCAAACCTGCTTCGAGCACTCAAACACAAGCGAATCCTTTGAAATGACTTGCAGCTGTGTGTGAGTTTGTTTGTGAATAAAATTTAAAAATGCGTGAGCTTGTGGTTGTGGGCCTATAATCGGGTGCCAGATGACAGAGATAACATGCCGTCTCTTATCAGTGCAGAAGTATTTGCGAGACTGACGTACCCCCTGTACGTGTGGGGGGAAGTATTACCAGATTTAATGTAAATCCATTTTTTTTCTAATACAACGTCCTTCGAAAGTTCGGGGACCGTTTTAATCGAGCTGGAGTCATTAGTCCAATCCCAATGCCGATTTTCCCGCCAAAAACAATGAAATTACGTCCGGATGCGTTTTTCACTGTTCATGAAAATTTATATAAATTCTTGCCAATTGAAGAAGTGTAAATTTCGTTATAATTTTCTTAAGAAGGAAAAATTAAGATATCAAAATTCCGCACATCGTTTATAAACGTTAATACTATAGGACCAAGAAGAGTACCTTCTGGCACATTGTGAAATAAAAGCGATAAAATACAGGGAAATATTTATTACTCATATGGAGTAAAAGATTTAATTGAATTGATATTTTATAACCTTTATATCGCTGAGTAGATGCAATTTCAAAGCAAGATATTTGAGTGTCTATGAATTCTTCAAATATTTCCATTACTTCCTCTAATACGTCCAGTAAAAGATTTTAAATCTTTTGTCGTGTTGCCTCTAAACGTATGCCTTGGGAAGAAGTTAGGTCCAGACTATGATAATCTAATATTAGCACCATGAGATTTTTCTACTTAGATAGGAGTATGGACCAAAATGGGACATCGAGACCGTTAAAAATACTAGTTAGCGTTAGGCTTTCCTGATTAGAACCACTTTAGGACCAAAGTAGTATATTCCGAACATTGAAAGAACTAGAAGTATTAGGTTTTTCTGATTAGTACCATATTAGGATCAAAGTAGCTATACTCAACAACAAGATAATAAGATTTTAAAATTTCAAAATTTAAAATGTATACTGCCCTAAAACAAAATATGCCTTAAACATGCGAAAACTAGGCACCAGGATAACCAACATTCGAAAGATAACCAGAAAAATTACAAAAAAACTTTGAGCAAAAAAAATAAGAGTAAAGTTGTATCTAGATAAGAAATACCCGACCTCATTTACCATTTACGCCGCATTAAGGGCTTTAAATTTCTCAAGTATCTAGTATTTTAAAAAATCTTGTATGTTATTCCGTTTGATGATGATTTGATTTTGATTATAAATAAAAGGAATATATTAATTTCAATCTAATAAAATAATCGACTCAAGAAAGATACTTTTGTTCAGGTTTTTTTTTTTTTAAGTAATAAGAGTCTAAGAGATTTTTGCCAGTCCTTCTAGTCATTCTAGAGTCCATTTTACTTTCATTTTTACGAAACTCTCATTTACTTTCCCATGACTCATTTTCGATAAAACACATCCTTGAAAATTCATTGCGGCATTGCTGAAAGTGAAGAAAGTGTTCATAAACAAAATTTTAAAAATCCTAGAGCTACCATAAAATTTAGATTTCCAAAAAATATAAGAATATCCCGACTACTTGGAAATTCTTATAATCTCTTAATAATGGTAACCATTTTATGAAGCATATTTTGCATAGTTAAAGTTCTTTTCTCTTCGAAAGGGATGCATATCCCTAGTGCAGAGATCTCTCGGAAACGTGGTAGAATTGCATCGTCTTTTATTTTAGGGTTATTGCTTTAGTTGGCGTGGTAGCAAGTATCAGAACGACTTAAGTCTTAAGAGATCCTTAATATCTCATGGCCTTGTGGATGCTGATACCATTTTCGTTCCCTTGTTAATTGCCAAAACCATTAGCCACTCGCTGCGAACTATTATTACCTGTATTCTAGTTACTCTACGCAGGTATGGAACGGATCAGAGATGATTTATAACTAATCGTAAAATGGTCTTTCCTAGATTTGCGATTTGACCTGGTTTTACTTACAATTTAATTTTAAAAGGGAAGTAATCAAATTACTCTCATTTTAAGAAAGAGATAACTCTGCAACTACCAAACATTGGGTTTTAATTAAAAAGTTGATTAAAATTAAATTAAATTTAAGCGAGGAAAGTAAATATTAAATTCTTCCTATATTTGAAAATTTTAGATATTTAAGTATTTGATTTTTTAACGTTGCCGATTTGAAATTTAATAAGTTAATATTTGATTATTTGATTATTTCGAAGCAAATTAATAGGCCAAGAATTTGTTCACAATATGAAAATTAAAAATTCCTGTCACATTTTTTAATAATTATCAAAAACCTGCATAAGTAAAGAAAATAAAAAACCTTTACATTTACACATTTCTTGGTTGCCTTTTATGCTACATGCGTCTTAAATTTTAAATGGACGAAACAATTTCTAGACTATAAATTCAGAAAAATCAAACATAAACCGTTAAGAAGTGCTTGATCAACTAGTGTTATTATAATTAAATACTTTTGAAACTGCGAAATATTGAAGAATTCCTAGAAAAAATTGACTAATTTTATAAACTGTTTTCAGAAAATTTCAAATTTTGTATTTCAGTTTGTTCGTAAACATTTTTAAAACTAAATGTACTTAAGCTTTGCACTTTTATTCAGGTTGGGGTATTGCATATTCACGAAAAAAAGTTTTGTTTCATCGCAAGGGAAAGGTTGGAGTCTGGAAATAAGTTTGTGTCTTGGCTTGGAATTGTATAGCAGTTCAGAAATTGTTATACGGGCTGAAGCTTCTCAGACCTGCTTTGAAACCACTTTCGGGTTCCAACGGCTTTGTGTTTAAAATTTGAAATTTTAAGAACAGAAAAGGGAATGAATTGTGATTTAAAAATGGACAAGTTGCTTTTTATAAGTCTCTTTAGTGGCACGACGCGATAAGAACCGTTAACCGATAATTTTCTGTTAGTTTCATTAAATACTTTACTTAGATGAACTAGGAAATTTCTCGTTTTCTAAATATATTTGAAAGGAAAAAGATTAAGATTTTTCGTCAGTGTTAATCTAAAATTAAGCTAATGTTGGAATTTCTTTAAGAACACGATCTGGCATTGGCATTACCTGTCTATCTCCCGGGGAGATGAGGTCCGGATTTCCTCTGCGTTGCACGAGGCCGCTCCGCCCTAGCCTCGTAATCTGGAATGAATTAGCCGCGTCAGTCTAGAAAGCCACGGCCATAAATCGGATGATCAAAGACGATTTATTCACGCGACCTGTTCCAGCGGTCCCGATTCGTCTGACACAATCGTCCCGAGCGTTTCTAATCCGGAGATCAAAAGACTCGCGTGGTGCCCTGATCGCTTTCACTCGCCTGGGTCGCGTATCCGGCATCCAGAGAGCCCCCAATCCGGGCGAGATTAATTGATCGCTTAATCGCGCGCCTTTTTATTGCATCAGTCGCCGTGGATTCCATAGTCTGCGAATTCATCTCGACCGGATCGGGGGGCATCGTTGCGATCGGTCACACTCCATGCCGTGAAAAATTGCAGTCCGGCTGCAATTGGTAAAAGATCGCGCGGCTGATGGACGATAATTGCAGCTATCAGTGCAGCGCTACTCGCTAATCTCGCGCTCCCGCCAGGTGGGGGCCCCCGCGAGCACCTGGGCGGAACACACGTAGTCACGTGTTTGTATCTCAAAGAACCGTCATCAGTTCCGCCGCGATCCGGCCTAATGCGGCGATTACGGCGGCCGATCAATGAGGGATCGCTTAAGTGCACGCCGCGGATCGCGGATCGATCGACGGCCACGTCCATTGATCGGTGATCAGCATCTCGTCCGGTGGGAAAAGTCGAAAAAGGGAAAAAACGTCGCCGTCCCGAAACCGGAATGCAATCAGTCCGGAATTAAATCACGATCGCGTAGCGGTGCGGCAATGGGAGGCGTTCGTTAAGGAGAGCAACTTTTTCAACGGTTAACGATCCGCCATTTTGCTTGCGTCGGACGAGGCCGCTTTAAAATTCGGTGCGCAGAATCAGCGATCGGCCACTTCTGACACGTGTAATTACCGCAGAAATGGTTTATTGAATGTTCCGCGATCGCAGCAGTCCCCAAAGTCCCGAGGGACCACGGAGGCCCTTCCCGCGATGGCCTCAATGCCTCTGGAGCACTCGTTTAGCGGCGGATTTATCTCCTCCGTCGATGGTGCGACGCGATGTCTTCGAATCGCATCTAAGTAGATAAGTCTTCCGTGCGGTGGTTGCGTGCCCGCCGCTTATCCAATCGCGGTCCGAGGAGCTCTTATTAATTTCATAATTGCGGCGATAAATGCTGCGGCTGACCGAGCGTGTAATTACCGCGGAATTATCTGGAAACACATGTTCCTCGAAGATGAGATAAGACGCGGCTTTGGTCGTCTTCATGGGCAAATTGCGCTAGACGAGGCGGTCCTTTTGCGTGTGCGTTTATTAATTTCCCGCTTCTGAGCAGGTTGAGCAGCTTGATTCATTGGAAGACTATATCACTTTCAGCGGTTAATTTTGATTAAATGAAATTATGGAAAATTTCTCTTTAGAAAAAAAAATATTACCTAAGAAGTTTCAAATAAATAAATATAGAAAGTGGTATAAGTCCACTATTTTGACAAAATTGAGAGTATTATAATATAATTGACTAGAAATGAAAAGTCACACATTTTAAAAATTTAAGCTTATTAACACAGTGAAAGGGTATTTGGAACTAACATCTTAATTAATCAAAATACAAATTGAAAATAAAATAAGTATCAGAACCAAACTGGTATTTTATTTCTTTTGTGGCTTTTAAAAACTGACATTTTGCGGGAAGTTCCGTCTGTAATTTTGAAGGAATTTCTACTCGTTTCACTCATAACTTCGAAAGTCGGCGTATTTACCTAGTCGATTCTACTTAGATTATGTTTTAAACGTTAAAATAGGACACACACATTTATATATTGTATAACATAATCAATCTGCTACTCGAAGAAAGTTGAAAGTTTGGGTAGTTATGATAATGTTATTAATAATAAGAAGTCTGTAAGAAAAAATTGTTTGTTGAAATATTTTTCTGCTTTCTTCGTAAGGCCAAAATATCGTCACCGTAGGTTGTCACAAGGGTGTAACATAAATATTGAGTTGAAATTACCTAAAATAATTTAAATCGCATATTAAATTCATATAGGAACTTTGTACTGAATATGACAACTAGTTATTTATTTATATGGACCTTAACACAAATAAATTATAATACATCAACCCCCAAGAAGACATGCTACTCGAATTTTCGGATTAGACTATGCTTTTTGGAGATATTTTCCAGATAAAAATAAGTAAAGATATTTTTAACGGGCGACTTCAATCTTAAAGAAGTTTTGACAGTTGATGAACAATTGTTCAAAGCTAAATTAAATATTAGAAGGATTACTTAAAAATATCTTAAATCCTAGATTACCAGGGTGTTTCAATGCATACACCTAGATAACTTTTGAATAGTTAGAGCTGCAGGGTTGATTTTGTTTTAGATTTAGAGAAATCAGAAATTGCAATAGTAGTCGAAGGGATTCATTGGAAAGTAAACAAGTCACAATTCCTGATCAGTGGCGTGCCTTGTTATAAAAGTAATAACTGAGCAGTGTCTGTTCAAAAGGAGTAAAGCAAACTTTACAAAAACTGATAAAAACGTATAGTGGTCACTATTTATACATACATACAGATGTTTTCTTTTCAATTATTTATGAATGGGATACTTTTTTTTTACATTTAATTTTTTTTTTCAATACTATTATTAACAAACAAAATAATAAATAATCAAAAATGGAAATAGAACCTTTTGATCAGATATTTTGGAAATATAGCACCCTTTCAATCAGTATTTACACCAATTACGTTTAGGATATGTAAGTAAATTAAAGGTAAATTTAATAATAGTTGACACACACAAAAGCGTTCAGAATTTTTTTTCCAGATAAACTTTTTTTTAAAATTTCCCAATTTTTAATTAAAAATTATCCAAATCCAATAGAAATAGCTTTCCTTGCTCACACTTTACAATAAACACAATAAAAATAAGGCTACTAATTATTAGTAAACTAAGCACTCTTGATCAAATGTAATGACAATTTTATACATATAGAATCTTAAATTAGAAGTGGAATTAGTAAAAAAACTTTGAATGACCATAAGGTGGAAATAGCCCTTTTTGAGCAGAAACTCCTCAACTGTCTTCATACTGTTAGTAAAATGTTCTACTATTGCAGGGATGGTTATCTAGGGTTTTTACTCTATTCAAAACTCCAACATCGCCGTCGTTATACCGCTTTAATAGATTATTTACTATTAGAAAGGTTTACCTACAAATATTACGTTTTCGCCTACATCTCTATTATTTTCAAAAATAAGTTTCTTTTCTATAAATCTATAAAATTATCTTAAATTACAAAAATCAGTAAAACTGAATTGAGTTGAGTTCTTTTTTGTTATTTCTGAATTGTCCTTGCAGCAAGTGCTTTGAATCGCAATCAGGAAACTCAGGGAGATTAAAAAATTTAATAGTCTACGTCTTCACCCACTTGTGCCGCTCATTTCTGGACCAAATTGAAATTCATTCATTTCGCTGCCCTCCGGCCCCGCTGAACCCTAAATCTGTCGTCCGATGGAATAATTTTTCTATTTATCCGCGGTCTTTGCTACCTTTACAAGGAACACGTGTCGCGTTTTTCATTTTGATTTCACTTAACAGCGTCGCAGAGCCCCGGACACGGTTCGCCGTCGTAAATTTCCGATATTATTGCTACTTCGGAGTGCGGCGGAGTGGGCTGCCTTGTCGTTTTGTAGGAACGACGTCCATTACAAAGCCGCTAATAATAAAAGTTGTAAAAAACATAAATAAAACGCTACCAAAAGCTACAAAATCTGCCGATGATGAATCCGACGGCCAGAGGAGCCGGACTCCACCTTGGGCTGATTTTATTGCTCAGCCTCAGACACCTTCGGACATGGACTTCGTTGTTGTGCCCGTCTGTGGGGCCCCGTTTTGTGGCCGCGAAGACGTTGCGATGGGATGCTGCTGGGTGGCTTTCGAGGCGATGTGGGGCTCAGGCTCCGCATTCAGCTGCTCGGATGCATTCATTGCGATTTGAAGGGATTTTGTAATTTGCTCACTCCTCGCCATCTCGCTTCCTTCAACATCTTTTCACGGACTTGCAGCCGCAGAAGACGTTTTACTAGTTAACAAATTATGATAATATGTATAAACAAGCCGTTGAACTTGCAGGTAGAGCGGTGTAGATTTTCTTCGTCTTTGCTTAGTGCGGCAGAAAAATGCTCCATAGTATGAAGATCTACAACCTAGAGCAGATTATACGACACAAATTTAGATAATTCATTCCACAAAAAAATAATAAATGACAGGAAACAGATTTTTAAAATGTTGAACGTTGAAACTAAATCTATCAAATAGTTTATTTTTTTTTAATGTAAATGTAATTCCTATGTTGGAACATGTTTAAGAATATGAAATAGTCAAATATCATAAAATGTGGTATTATGTCTTAATTAAAAACGAAGCTATGCGGCCTGAGTAAAGAAAAAACTAAAAGCATTACAAAGTTTTAGGTCTGAATAATTTATAATGACCCCGGCAAATGCATGCATTGCGGTGAATACTCACCACGTAGATTAGTTATTCATGAAAAGTTATAATTTCATCTTAAAATGAAATATGGCATAAACATTTTGAAATCACTTCTTGAGGAGATATGAGCTCAACATGAACTTAAATGTATTTTTCTTTTCTGATGTCAGTCAAATGCATAATCAATTCGTTATTTATTGCACAATTTGTTAATCAATAAAATTATATCATATTAGTAAATAACTCATGCAGTTAGATTACAATTAAAAAAATATGTATTTTCTAAGCAAAATATTTACAAATTTCTGCAAAAGTACAAAGTTTGACATTCGCGAGCTCATATTTTTATTACAAGCTTTTATTTAACTTGACTTGCTCGTGTGTCGTAAAATCTTGCAAGTTGATTTTGATTTCCTTCCTAATGGAGGAATCACAGGAACTCCACAATAAAATTATATAACCCTTTCGTGTGAGACTCGTTTGATGAGTCTTGACCAAATACTTTGGTCGTAAAGTGGTTTCCAGGCTAATTAAAATATTATAATTCTTCAAAGTAAATTAAAGCTTGTTTTTAATGTTTACCTACTTTAATTTCTTGTTATACCTACTTATTTATTGTGGGTTAGAGTGCTTCAAAGAAACACTCTCATTTGATTTGTCTAATTTTTGCCTATATTGTATGATTAACTTTACAAGTATAAACTACATACATTACTTTAGAAATTGCTCTTGAAACGGAAATAAGAATAAATAATAATAAATATTTAAATTCTTTAAACTGCCTCAAAAATTGTGTTGTAATCAATTAACGTATTCTATCGCTATAAAAATATTTTTGTACTTTACCTAGTGGTATCACAAAATATAAAATAACATAAAAAATTTATATTTCAACGAAAATTCGCACAGATGTAGTTTTACATTCATATTTACAGGGTGCAGGGATTGTTCCTAAAGGAGCATTTTTGGAAAATAAAACGTAAAAATTCGGGTTTAATTCAAAAATTATATATACATATACTATACATATGTTATATATGTAGGTATGCTTCCACAATATTTGAGTAGCCTGATGCCAAACCGACTTTCATTAGAATTCCGTTTTTATAATCAACCAAAAAAGGATTAAGTATATTTTATTATTATATATTAAAACGATGTTAGCAGAAATCTCCACTTTAAATTATAAAAATTAAGTAGGTAATCAACGTTTATATTTTGTGGAAATGCCGAAAGTAATATATTTACTTTTTCTCTTAAAAGTTTTATTTTGTGTTTTTGTCCGCTCCATCTCAGAATATGCATAAATTATATGGAAGGAACCTCTTTATACTGAGCATCAAATCTGTTCAAAAACGATTCCTTGGATTCGTCATCCGTGTAGCTTCCCCCTTAGTAAAATACGTTAATACTTTTGGGATTGACGACTCTTTCAAAACGTAGCTGGGATTATTTTCATGCACGATGTCATAACTGGCGCTATCAATTTCCCTTGTCTTCTTAAATCAAATCAATTTTAACTTACACCCATGAGCAACAAAAGGAAAAAACTTTTTATATTGTATACAGTACATCATAAGATTAATTTATGGCTCTTTTGAACCAGTATCGGACATATCTAACAATTAATAATACTTTTACTTCTCGTCAATAGATTTTCATTATAATATGATTGAATTAAAAAGCGTTTACCTGTTACCTGATTAAGTTATATTCATTTTTATTTTTCATATCGTTTTTATTTATATTTACTTTTTAACTGCCGGATGGTGTATATAATATTATAAAAAATATACAAATGATTAATCTTAAGAAAAATTGTTTAAAAGTCTGGTTGATAATTTACATAGATTAAATGGATTTCCAACAGTTTTATTATATATACGGATTGAAAAAAGCTGTTATATCCTTCCTTTTTATAGTTTATACAAATAAAATTAATGAATACATCTAAATTTCTAGAATTTTGTTCGATTTTGTGCTTCAAGATATCGCTCGTCTCGGACTCGTTTCCATTACTAATCGGACTATCGACCCTCTTGAGGGCTCATCATCATAGAATGCGATTGGGCACGTCTGCCGATCATAAGTGGCCATTATTCTTCACAAGATGACAAAAATGACCTTTTCTCCAATAATCGAACCTGTCCGAAACGGCTAAAAAGCGACGAGCGAACAAAACTCGATGATAGGTGGAAAAAAGGACTGAAAACGTCCTGCCCGCAGTTTAAGTTGCGTCCATTGTTATTCCCCGGGGCAGAGCTCTGTTCGATGCCCCGGATGACCCTTTGAAATTCGCCGCATTCCTTTTTTGGTACAAGGCCTTCTTTGAAAATCACAGGTGAATCCAACTGGATTACCTGCTCACTCTGCCTGGCCAGTGCACCTTTTTCCCCCCGCTTCTTGCGTCCTCGTGACGTCAGGAAGTGGCCAATATCTCGGCTGAAATTAACTCGAACTGCGCTCAATTAAACAAAAGCAAAACGAGCCGGGGACCTGCGAGCATACAAAAGCACCGCTCAGGTGTATTCCGGCGGATCGCTACCTGGACGCCTTAATTGATTTCTCTGGTCAGCGAATTCCAACAAATTTCTTTGGATTTTTTCACGTATCTCAGACCTCGTCGCCGCCGCCGCTGATGCCTTTGCTGCGGCTGTTTGCCGGGGAGCGGCATTCCAAAGGACTTTGCCCTTGGCTTCTTCAAATATTTAATCCTTTTCATCCCGCGTGTTTGTTCGCCGCTGCCCCCGGCCCTCGGATGTTTTATTTATTTCTTTTTTTTTTTTTTTTAAATAACTCGACATTTCGTAAGATGGCACAAACAAGTGTCCGCTTTGTTTGCGTCCCAGACACTCCCTCGGGGGAATTCCTCGGAAAGTGAAATCACTCCCAAGATATTGATCCCCCGGGTGAAAGCTGATACCACCGGAGGAAGCGGTGCCTCACGCCCGAGCCGCCGGAGGAAGCGCCCAATTAATTAACGGGCGTGCAGCTCGCAGGCATTTCAACTGCTCACGCCACTTTCCTCGACTGTGGGGCTCCCATGCCAAGGAGCGATTAAAGTCAGCGGAGCCCACTTCCACTTAACTTCCGATCTTTGGAGCCTCCCCTAGCAGACGACTGTGGGGCCCTCCGCGGTGCGCTCCGCGTGTCTACGAAAGTCGTGAAAGTCCGACGCTTCCCCCGGCCAATCGATGGTTATCGATGAGCGCGGAAAAGGTGCTCCGTACTGTCGCTAAGATTAATGGAAGATTCCCCCGGCCTCGGTCTTGCCTTCACGGAGTTTTCACGCCTTTTCACTTTATGACAAAAGACCACTTGTGGGACGCCTCCGAACATCGCTCATCGCCCTGCTGCGCTATAAATAAAATTAGGTAGCGTTCCGGCAACAGTTGGGGTCGCCGCGAATGTGACTTTAATTTCGATTTAATTTTTGTTTATACGACAAAAGCCGTCGCCGCTGAATTGGTTTTATGGGATCCGTTCAGGGACCACCGCGGCAGGAGACTCTGCCCTACTTCCGAAATGCGAAAGTCAAAACAATTGCAAAACAACGTGATTCATGGGAATGCCGACGAGGATGTTTTTCTGCGCTGACTTAGATCTAAAGATTGGTGGGATAGATCGAGGTTGTCGCAAGGACTACTATATAAGAAAAATTTTCTTATGTACCCATTACCTAAATATATGTATATGTTAGATTTATGTTGATTAGAATACTATTATACATACCTATTTGCAAATTAAAGCAAATAATTTCCTACAACAGGTAGAAGAAAAAGGCAGCAACACTGCCAAATTTATTTTATTTAGCATTTTTCGCCTAATTCCTGACGAAAAGAGTACCTACATTATCTAATAACAAAGAAGACAATTTCAGTAAATAGGGGTATATAGCAAAATACATTATGTAAATATGAAATACTTCTTTCATAGAGATAACCGATTGGGTTTTTAGCAAAATGCTCTTTGAAAAAAAAAAATCTTTCTTCATTGGTCAGGTCAAAGGGATTGTCCTACTGTATTTTTTTTCACAAATCGATTTTTCCTTTTATTATAAAAATTACTTTAAAAGCTCAGAATTGCTTTGCAGAAAGTTTTAAGATATTTATTGATAAAAAAACTAGAAATTTGATACATACAATATGTCCAGGAAGGTAGTATGCAGCGGCCGCGGAAGTGGTGGGCAGGTAAGGCCAAATGCACCCCCCCAAAACGAACTGGGGAGGGCTTAGCCCCCCCTCCCTTTTTTTGCCACATAGTAATGTAAGATTTTTTATGCCGTCATTCTACAAAGGGGTTTTCTCTTTTAAGTAAAAAAAATAAAAAAATTTTTTAACACGAATTATGTACGTTTGAAGTGAAGAATTTCTAATTCTGAAAGGGATAGTAATGTTGTGTGTCGAATTTTGAATGTTTGATGTTTGAATGTTTTAAATTGAATCAAAGTAAAAGATTATTAAAATTATAAAAGCCATTTCGCATTGCGTGTGTGCTAATTTATGCTAATCAAAAATAAAAGTTTTGTTAAAATCTTAAGTTTTGGATATCTATTTAAATAAATGTGGGATTGGTGGTACTTTTCATTCGAATTTTCAATTTGTTATAAACGCTAATTTTAATTATTGCGTTATTTACTAAATTACTGGAAACGATTACTTTATTATTTAATGTTTTGTGTTATTTCAAGTTGTACCCGACGTAAATACGAACAGAAGGGATTACGATCGTGATGTTTGTTGATGTATTTGTCTTTTTAAAATAGCTTTTTAATAGTCCTATAGCCCTTAAATATTCATTGGTTCAATTCGAGAAAACAGTCAAAAACTTGAAATTTCCGTCTCCATCTTGAGAAATAATACAAAATTTCTGTAATAAAAACAGACCGACTGTCTCTCTAAATTTCATATCTTTGGGGATTTATGGGGTTTTGTTATTTCGCCGCTTCCTAAGTGCACAGGATGCCCACCATTAGGGCAGATGTATCCCGAGATCGCTATCATCGGGATGTCGAGGTCGACTGACCTGTTGTTCGAGTGGCGTCCCCAATTTGCCACATCCGCACGAAGTACTGCGGGAAATGGGATTTTTTTATTTGTCCACCCATAAAACTCCCCTTTTCGGGGAGAACGTTAAATTTTTATGAGCTCCCGGTTGTGGATCTTTCCATTTGTTTTGATAGGCCTGGATGTGTTCTCCCGCACTATGCTCGGCTGACTCCTGGTTGTCTGCGGCGGCTAATCCAAGCCCTTTAAATGCGATTTCATTATCATAACCAATAAACTGTGGCAAACTTGGCTTCGTTTCCGCAAATTACCATCCCAGAGAAAAGAACAACAAACAACGATGATTAACAAAATGTTGCCTTATAAGCGTTTTACCCCGGGCAGTGGCGGCGGCGGCGGCGGGGTAGCAGAGGATCCTGAAAGGGCCATTAGTTAATAGCACCTCCTCGAGGAGAGTGCCACAATGGCACAAAAGGTATTGTCTGTATCTTAGCTACCTGAGAAAGATGCTCTTTCCCTTCCGACTAATTACGGGGAGGGGGGCACTAATGAACTGCAGAACCATACCTTTTACGGCTGGAGGAAATCTTGCCCTCTGGAGATAACGAAACGTCCTTCCACTTACAAATGGAAAATTGCATTTTTATGAACGGCGCGGCAACAGGTAACAGGTTTCCCGCGTTAATCAAGTAAGTAAGTGGCCACAAAGAGCGGCACGACCGACTTTATTGCGGCATCGTAATAGCCTCATCTCAGGTGACACAGAACGGCAATTAGACAGGACTTGGCATAGATAGATAGATCTATGCTAGTTCTAGATATGGCTAGAAGGGGCCACCTTTCTTCCCTGCGTCGACGGTCGGCCAAATCTCATTCATTAGCCAGAAGCCGAATGTGTACCGGGACCGGGATCCCTCCCGGATTCCCCTGGGGTCTGCTCGGGAGGTTTGTCCACAAATATTTGTCCAGTGTCGGGACGTTTGCTCGAAAATTTGAAAACACAACATCGTCGCACTCATCCCCGAGTGATGACCGCAAGCTGCGGATCCGCAGGATGGGCAGGGAGGGGCTCCAGTATCAAATATCAAATCAACGGATGGGTGTCCTTGCGGAGCCCGAAGCGAGGCTGCTATCAGATCGACCGGGACTCAAAGGGCACGGAACGGCGGCTGTTGACGGGCTGAATGGCGACTGGAGCTGCCTTGGGTCGTTTTCTTTTCGAGGGTCAACTGACAAAAGGTACGCCACCGTCGAGGACTCTATCGTTTCAGTCCATTATGTAATTAAATTAGCCTCCTTAGGCTCCTTGAACCCGCCGACTTTCTTCCAGGTTCAAAGAAGTCGGTCCTCGCCGCCGCGTATCAGATGTCCGCAGAGGGATGAAGAGGGCCCCTAGGTGCTAGTTTTAGTTGCGGGAGACTCTCAGGTGCTAAGGTGGTGCAATCAACCTCCGACGAAAGGAAACTCAGCTAAAATATTCCACTCTCGTTGGTGTCTGCAGAGCTAATCTTCGATGGGCGATCGGCAGCATGTTGCCGCAACAAATGTGTGCAAAGTAACGCCGAAACCACGCCTCTTGTCGCCACGTGAACTTCTGGGATTACTGCGCCGCCGGGACGCTGAGGACAGCTGGCAGTAAATGGCAAGGGAGCACGAGGGCATTTCGTTTCGAGTGCTCTTGAAAGGGCTTACCTGCGAGCAGATTGAAATCAGAATTAATTAATTAATTTAATTCCATTTAATTTTGAAAAGACTATTTTATAACTAAACAATGAATTTGTATAGTTTTCCAGTTTTTAATCTATTTACACGATAAACTACATATTTTTCAGAAATGGCTAAACTTTCGAAATGAAGTAATTGTTTTTATTTTATATAGATACAGCTTATTGTATGTGTGCCTAGTAGTAACAAAAGTCAATACATTAACTTACTTTGTTTTTAATATCTAGTTTTAACAAATCAAAATTTGTAAAGTAGACAATTTTGATGCATTTAGTAAATACCTAAACGCTTTTGTTACAGACCACTTTGTAAATATCTACTTTTGATTTGTAACTTACTATAAATTCTTATCCATATCTCTCAAAGTTTTATTACCTACATTTCTATAGTCATAGAATGCAAATAATAAATATGAACTTTTCAGCCATATATTTTAGGTTAGTCTGAGATCGGGAACGGAAGAAATTCAAAGATTCTAAGATAGAAAAATTAACTGAATATTTCAGAAAACATCAATGATCACTTTTGAACAGACACTCTTTAATTTGGTAGGCTTAGACAACAATAACAATATATACTTTAGAAGTAAACAATAGGTTTGGATACTAAAAATATAAGATTTACAACGATTCAACAAAACTAGACATATGGCCACAACGTACACACATACAGCATCACTACTTAATACAAATTAACATAATAACATTTTTCTGAGAAACCTTCACTTTTAAACCCTGAAAACGTGATGATTTGCAATTTACAGAAAAAAATCTATAAAATTAACCTAGAGATTATTGCGGCAAAAATTTTGCAGATCTGTGATACGAAGATTGCATGGGAATGTGTTTCACTTAATGCTTAGGTCCATCGAAATTTTTCAAAAACTCCTGCGTTTTTTTCCAAAAAGGTCGAAGACATTATCAACGTTATTTGTCAGTTGTGATAGTTTACTTAACATTAATAAAAAAAAAAAATGATATGCCTTCCGCGTATAGTGCACGTGTTTAGATCTAACCTCATTTTCAAAATAAATTGGTTATACTTTGGCCACCATAAATGTCTTGCACCTTGGACACTGACCAATGCCTATCTAAGAATATTTAACAAGATTTTTATATATGTATATATTATAATTAGAAGAAAAATACGGACTGAATGCAAAATATATTTCAGTCCGCACTTTGCATGATTTCAATCCATATTTTTTAAATGAATTTCAATTAATTTTCTATATAATTTCAGTTCGTTTTCTGTCTCGTTTCCATCTATAGTTTTCCGTCTACTTTTCATTACCTCAGTATACTTTCAGTTCGTTTTCTGACCGCCCTTTAAGACAGACAAAACATGGTATAGCAAGTAAACTTTACTTCCGTTTTGTTACTGCTCAATTTTACTTTGTTTAATTTAATAATAAGATTAATTTTTTTATTTACTTATTTGAGTTTTTATTTTGACTTCTTTTTTTTTTTAATAAATATTGAATATTTTACAAACAGATTATTATTTTATAAATTCCGAATAAATAAAATTCCAGTAGCTCTTTTTTAAGTCAATAAAAATAAAATGTCTAAGAGAAATTAATCATTAGACTGTTATTACAAATTCTCTTTTTGAATACATATTTCCAAGCTGTGTTGATGTTTTCTTATGGTAAATTGGTCAGTCTGTTTTGAGTTTTAATTTTTCACTCGAAATTATTTGAAAAATTTCTAGGTGCTGTATCGAAAAAATTCAAAGTCCTAAAGTTGAAAAACTTCAATCTCTTTTCCCACTGAAAAAATATTTCCGCGTCATTTCAGTCTGAATTGCATCTTAACTTTCAGTCACTTTTCAGTCGTTTTACCATACTTTGCCAAAAATAAATATAATTTATTTAGTTAATCGCCTCTTCTCAACCCAAATCAATCAATTAAAGTAAGTAAAATATCAACATTTTCTTTTCTATCAACACTCGGCGCCCTACCGGGCGCCTTGATAAAAATGTAGTTTAGTAGTGTGTTATCAATAATTTAATTTTTGGCAACCTTTTTCTAAAAATAAAAAAAAGGTTTCCCTAATTCATCATACATATATTTTAAAAATGTGCCACGAATAATTCTTTTACACTTTTTGATTTCAAAAATCGTAGGCGTTGGAGGCATTTTCATTTCCTGACTCGCAGCTACGCTTAACAAAAGCCTTGCTGAACAGTGTTAAAAAAGAAAAGGTCCGATGTCCTTGAGGCGAAGATTGCGCAACGAAAGAATGGAAAGTCCCACCCAAGTGGGACCAACCCGACCGTACCCGAGTACCGGAAGCCGTTCCAGCAACATCGAGTGGGTGCGCAGCCAAGTTGCCAGCGACGGGTACCCGTCCAGCAACATTCGCTGGTTCGTGCCGCGGTGCTGCTCCAGGCCGTGACAGACCGTCCCATCAGTTGTTTACTAACACTGCACGCGTTCGGTCCGCGAAGTTACCGTTCATCGTTTCGTTGAGGCTCGACTTTGTGAAGTTCGCGAGCCATCGCCGTCGGAAGTTGCTGCAGTACCTCAGCTCAGGAGCGAGGCGACGTTCGCCCGTCCTTCCCTGCTGTCCTTCGTCACCTGGAAAGGGTTGCTAGCGAGGGGTGCTCCTGATCCTGTTCCCGGACCCTCGACCCCCGGCTGGGTGCTCCCAGAGTCTGCAGTGAAATGCACTTTGTAATCGCGTGTAAGACCCGAGTCCTGACGGGTCCCTAGTTGGGTGCTTCCTTCGCAAACAAATTTTGATGAGAGTGGCCGGTTGTGTCCGCGCGGCGTAAGAACCTTCCGGAGTCCCGTGGAATTGATAAATTATTTGTTGGGTGGCCTGTTTGTTTGTTTGTTTGTTTGTGCTCCACCAGCCCGATAGCGGCTCGTTTGTGATTTATGGAAATAATCCACAAGTGAAGTGCACCCGGGGATTAAGGGAAACTGCCGAGACAGCGGAAACAAATCCTGGGGATTACTCGATCGGGGCCTGCTCTTCGAGGCCGCCAAGCACCTGATGGTGGCAGATAGTCCCCCTGGTGCTCCAGTGCTTAGCTGCGATAGGTGCCCACTCCAAAACTGCTGAATTGACCACAATTCCCGAGGCTCCAGCTCCTCCAGACTTTAGTCCAGCGGTGGTGCAAGGCCACAAAAGGCGCTCTTCCCGGAATGGACCTTTAAAAGGTAACAAAATGCAGTTTTGCGGCCTTTGGGCCCCCCCTAATGAAAGCGAATCCGCGAACTAATGGCCCAAATTTAGTGCCAGCTCACGTCCTAGGCGCCCACTTCCTTTGAGTCGGGCTCCGCTCGCCGTGCGGCGGCATGCAAACCCGTGGCCAGTCGGTCTGTCTGCGGCCGTGTCAACACGCGTTCATCGCCGATTTGTCACCTCCTTGACTCCTGCTATTTGCATAACGCGATTGCTTTTTGCACCTTTTCTGCATCTTGTGGGCCCCATCGGCTCAGCGTTTTTGTTTACCTGCTGCACTCGCGGCTCCTGCTCTCAATTTGCATACCCGTGGGGTGGAAATCATAATCGAGTTCGCGACCGCGAAGGTGAGGTGAGGGCCTCTTCATCTCTGGCTTTTCGCTGGCTTCTGGTGCTCATTAAGAAGAATTTTTCCGGGAAATTGCTCGAAACGGGCTCGGCTTGGCGAGTTCTAAACTCTTTTGTCCCCTGGCCGGAATCGATTAAGCAACTTTTTATCCACCAGCGGAGCCCCGCTCGGTCTTCTGGGTGCGAGATTAGGCGAACTCGCTTCTGGACGAGCGGGCGGTGTGCCGCCCCTCCTCGTTCGGGTGAGAACACTTCACGCATGGGCGGCCACAATGCGAAAGTTTTTTCAATAGAGTTTAATTTGAATAGGATTAGGCCAGCGGAGTGAATTAGACTCCCAGCAGCCAACTCGGACACAATGGAAGAAGTAGCGAAAGTGAAGGAGCTCCACTTTCGCCTCCGAGGAAATTGTTCTCTTCTCGGGGAATTTCTCAAGAATTCTGCGGAGATCTTTCAAATATATCTAGATGCTACTGACGAGGCTTAGTGGAGCGCTGAATGGAGCTCTAAGGAGTTTCCTGCTAAAGGATTTGCTAAATGAATAGCACAACTACAGTCGCACTTATGCAAAAATCAAAACTGTTTGTAATTGGATACTGCAACTGTGTGATTTCAGATTGCTTCATCGTGGAATTGACTTAATAATCTTTAGGCATTGTTTAACTTTCCCGAAGTATTTCTGCAGAATTTATCCCTTTTAAGTTAGCAAAGAAACCTGAGGTTGGTTTCCCTTTTAGAAATAGCAAAACAGTCAACTGGAGACTGAGAGATAAGAGGTAAGGCGGTTGTATTTCACGGTAGTAAATTTTTAGCACAACCTCTTTGGGTTTCAACATAATCATTTCGAATTATGACTCCTAAAGTTACAAGGAAGGTATAATGGATCATAAAAGTTTTTGTCTTAGGCATAAGGCGTAACTTGTTCTTACCTCCTTGCAAATTATGATCGTACTACTTCTTTTACGAGCAAACAACTAAACACTTTTGATGCAGATCGGGGTCTTGTATAAATCAATGAAAAAAAAAAAAAATTGCAGGCTATAAGTCTGGCTATCTTGCGTCCTAATTACGTTCTACCAAAAAACGCCTCTTTCATAAAAATGGTTACAGGTTAATTCTGCGGTTATTGAATTTAAATTAGCTCTTAAAATTAATGGATTTAATATATGAAATCAAACACAACTAACAGTGTCTTAACAAATTTCAATTAAAATTCATTTGAGTTTTAACAGATTTTTGACGCCTCGTGTTTTTGAGTGTCCAAATTTTGATAGTACATAGATTCAAAATCAAAAGCACCGAGTTCCTGAATACTAAGTTTTATTAAAATCTTTTGATTTTGAGGAATTTAGGTCGCTAGATCACTATTTTGAATTTCTAAATTTATATACCTAGTTTTATAGATTCGAAATCAGAAGTTCCAATTAGGTTAAGCCCTAGAAAAAAGTTTTTCTAAATTAAATAAAATAAGAAGTTTCGAAATCTTCTTCTTTAATACCCTCAGTTTGTTTAAAACCCCTTACATTTGAAAATATGTTAATTAAATTAAATTAAAATTAAAATAATCACTGTTTTACAACACTCTAAAGAAGCAATTTTCATGGGAATCCCTTCAAGTTTTAATTTCGGAACTTAAAATTTTGTATATATAAAGTTATCTGAAGGGAATTAAGATAAGCGTCTTGCTCGATTAAATTTATTATTAGATGAAGGTCTTAGTTGGACGAAACAAAGACCTATACGTTACAGAGTTTGAGTTTACAAATCTTGGTTAAAATTGAACTGTCACAAAACCGAGTGAGCGAGGTGCTCGAATGCTTGCAAGTTATTAGAAGTTTGTATCAATTTTAATAACGTAATTTAATCGAATAACTTTAGATTCCTAAATACGCACTCTAAGATAAAAATAACTAAAAGCAAAGTTATTGTAAATTTCAATTGCCATTTACAGACATATAACATCCACACATAAAATTAGTCTGCTGATTAAAATAATGATCCCTTTTATAAATAGAAGATAAACATTAAACTTGGTTAATAAAATTATATTATATAATAATATTTCAACTTTTAAAAAGAATTTTGCATAAGCATGCAATGAGCGAATCATACACGGCCTTCTTCTCAACCAAAACGTTTGGGGAATTGTGAGTCACTCTTTTTGGGGAATTGTGAGTCATAACATTTTTGGCATTTTTCAAGCCAATATCACATTTTGAACGCGTGCTTATAATTTTTTATGCAAAATTCCAACAGAATATGGAGGATATGCCGAAGAAATTGAGCCGCAACAATTCCATTCGCTGCGATTTATGCGATCGAGCTGTTCATTTGAAATACGTCAGTACTGCAGCCTATTTCACAAGCCCGAATTGCGAATCCGAATTATTTCAATATCTTTTTATCAATATCATTTTATATTTTTTCTAATTAATTCTTATGTAATTTCCAACCATACAATAAAAATTTTACAACGATATTTTTGATTTTCGACTTAATTTAGACGGTGAATCACAATTCCCCAACATTTTTGAAAATCTCAAAAATGTATTTTTTTTGCCAACGCTCAGATTTTTTCAGCAGTTAACAATTTCAAGAAACTACTCAAGCTAAAAGTTAGGATTTCCTTCCTAGTAACATAAACCATTATGAAATTTTAAAAAATTTTGATTTTTGTGACAGTTATCGAGCTTGGAAGAAGTGTGACTCACAATTCCCCAATTCCCCCTAATATTTCAAGCCGTGATGCTTTATGGTGGGCCGGTTTAGTTTCAATGCGCACGTATATGTACATATCAAAAAACTTTCAAGTAATGCAAAATAAAATATTTAAAATGATTTTAAAACCTTAGTACCTACTTCTCCACACTTGAATACATATTCCAAACTTAATAATACGGCAGACAATGCTAAAATTTCGGATGTACTTTTTAGTTCAATTTGTTCGTACAGAACAGAGACTAGGGATAAGATTTTGGCTCTTGAGGCATGCTGTTGTTCGTGCAAGTAAAAGCGTGAAATCCATTTATATAAAAATGAGGTTAATACCCGAGCCCCCGACGACCTAATCCTGGCGAAAATGCAAAAATGCCATAACTCAGTTCGGCGGCAAAGCAACGTACGAATTAAAAGACCTCTCGACAGCTCGTGAAGAGGCAACAAAACTCGTCGGGGGCATAAATCTTATTCCAGAAAAAAGCAGGA